>OY728130.1:1095428845-1096028845 GCA_963277665.1 Viscum album
GAGTGGTAAATTATTTGGAAAATACGCAAGAGGTTAGGGGTTCAAATCTCACATGACGCAGAATTTATTTATATTGCATGGGCATGCATGGGCATGCATGTGCATGTGCATGGGATGTGCATGCATGGATAAATAAAGTAAATAAAGTAAACAAAATTATATGAAATAAATAAATAAATAAATAAATACGAAATTAAATAAATAAAATAAATAAATAAATAAAATATATAAATAAAATAAATAAATAAAATAAATAAATAAAATAAATACAAAATAAAATAAATAAAATAAATAAATAAAATAAATAAATACGAAAAAAAATAAATAGGGAATAAAATAAATAAATAAAATATATAAATAAAATATATAAATAAATAAAATATATAAATAAATAAATAAATAAATGAAATAAATAAATAAATAAATAAAATAAATAAATACGAAATAATTAAATAAATATATATATATATATATATAATTTAAAAAAATTAAAAAAAATTAAAAAAAAACCGCTGCTGAATCATTTAGCGGCGGTTTAAACCACCGCTAAAAAAACGCCGCGAAACGTTCTGCGACAGTTTTGAAAACCGCCGCGAATAGTTTCCCGACGCACGATTTAGCGTCGGTTTTTGAAAACCGCCGCTAAATGCCTTTTTTGTTGTAGTGATAGGACTCTCTCCTGTCGATCCTCAATCTATACTGAAACCTCCGAATACATCGCCCTATCGTCGATGTCCAACTCGCCCGAGTCAATGATGTGCGAAGGATAATGTACGTATCTTATCATGTGGGATATGTGGAAAACTTCATGCACTCAGTGCAACTGAGGGGAAAGAGCTAAGCGGTAATCCACCTCGCCAACTCAGCTGGGAACCGGAAAGGGTCTGATAAACCTCTTAGATAACATTCCTCCCTGGCCAAATCTCTGCAGACCTCGTCGAGGTGTGACCCGTAAAAGACATTGTCTCCAACCTTGAACTCTATAGGTCTCTGTCTACTATCAGTATAAGGATTATGCCTGCTATTTGCAGTTTTCATCTCCTCCTGGATGATCTTCACCTTCTATGTGGTAGATCGTACTATGTATTGTCCCAGAAGTGCTGACTCCACTAGGCTAATCCAGCACAGAGGTGATCTTTAAGGTCATCCGTACAACTGCTCGAATGGCGCCATTCTGATAGTGGAATGATAGATGTTGTTTTATATAAACTCCACCAATGGAATTTTATCCTCCCAACTGCAGCTAAAATCTAAGATGCAAGCACACATTATGTCCTTAAGGTTCTGTATGGTCCACTCTATCTAACCATCTGTCTGACGATGGAAGGCGGCGCTCAACCAAAGTTGTGTCCCCAACGCTTCTTACAACCCATTCTATAGCCAGGAAGTAAAACATTCATCACGATCATAGACAATCGTATATGGTACTTCATGAAGCCGTACGATCTCCATCACATAGAGATGTCCCAATCACTTTACTGAACCCTGCTCTCTGATGGGTAGGAAATGGTCAGACATGGTGAGGTGATCAGCGATCACCCCAAAAGAATCATTTCTTTGGGAAGTGTGTGGAATTCCCATCATAAAGTCCATATAAATTACATCCCACTTCCACTCTGGCACTTATAATGGCTGAACTAAGCCTGAAGGAACCTGGTTCTCTTCCTTCACTTGCTAACAAGTGAGGCATCGTGAGAAAAACACTACCACTTCTTTTTTATTCTCCGCCACTAGTGTTGACTCCAAAGGTCCTGGTACATCTTTTCTACTCCTAGATATACCACTGGAGGGGATGTATAGAACTCCATCAACTCATTCTTCTGTACCACCACTGCTACCATAGTACGTCCTCTAAAGAGGATGACGTGCTCCCCACCTTCAAAAGAACCATCAGGTGCTTGTTCTATGGATATCTAATCACGTCGAGCCTCGCAGTCAGTGTCCCCAATATGTGCCTCCCTTACTCATAGAAGGAGTGGGGGAGTGACTATCAGAGACTGAAGATAAGATGCTCCATCTCCATCCACATAGGTTATCCGCAGAGTGGCTAGCTGCTTTATCGCCTCACTCAGCAATAGTATACCCAATCTCTTGCTGAGTGCATTTGCTACTATGTTCCCCATCCCAGAAGTATAGACTTTCACGAATTCATAGTCCTAGTGGAACACAAGACAACTCCACTGTCTCAAGTTCAGATCCTTTTGAGTGAGGATATACATGAGACTCTTGTGATCAAGGTAGACAATAAAACATTCTCCCATCAATTAATGTGGCCACATCTTCAAGGTGAAGACCACTGCTGCTAACTTCAAGTCATGGGTAGAATAGTTATTCTCATGATATCTTAGATGTCGTGAACCATACGTGATCAATGCTTGCTCCCGTATCAGGACACATCCAATTCCGGTCCCTGATGCGTCGTACAAGATGACGTACCGAAATCCCTCCTTCGGTAGCCTCAAGATGGGGACACTCGTCAGTCATTGTATCATCTCTTGGAAACTTCGATGGAATCTCTCCAAACACATGAAGGGTTTACCCTTCTTTATCAATGGTTATAAGGGTTCTGTAACTCTAGAAAAGTTTCGCACAATCCTCTGGTAGTAATAGGCCAAACCAAGAAAACTCTACACCACCGTCACACTCCTAGTTGGCTCCCAAGCAAGCACAACCTCAATCTTCACTAAATCCACCACAACTCCAGCCTGCGAGATAAATTTTCCTAGAACGTGGACCTCTCGCATCAAGAACTGGCACTTCGAGAGCTTACCTTAATGTTGGTGCTCTCAGAGTCTGTCTAGAACTATCTGCAGATTATAGGCTTGCTCCACCTCCGTACCTGAGTATATCAGGATGTCATCGATGAAGAAAACCACAAAGTGATCGAGGTATGGCTGGAAGATTCTATTCATGTTACCCATGAACAATTTTGGGGTGTTAGTCCACCATAATTGCATAACCATGAACTCATAATGGCCATACCGACAACTGAGGGCCATCTACTGCACATCCTCGTCTCGTACCCTGGCCTGGTGATTACCTGATCTGAGGTCTATCTTAGAAAACTATCATGCTCCCTTCAGTAGATCAATGTGATCATCAATAATTTGGAGTGGTTACTATTTCTTTATGACCACCTGGTTCCGGTACCGATAGTCCACACAGAGTCTCAAACTCCTATCCTCCTTCTTGGCGAACAAAATCGGGGCTACCTAAGGAGAAACACTAGGCCTAATGAACCCCTTGCTCTACAAGTCCTCCAACTATACTCAAACTCTCGAAGTTTCGTGGTAAAAATGTAATATTCTAGTGTCAATATCGGTTCCATCACGGGGTACAAGATCGGTGATGACCCACACAAGATTTCTCAGTACTAACATTTGAATGATCTGTCTCCAACCTCCACCTCACTGTTAGCCACTGGATTCCTGCTAACAGCACGTTTGTCAGAAATAGTCCTCAAGCAATCGGTCATACTTCAAACACCAAAAATATCCATGAAGAATTATCTCAAAGTTCTTTCAGGTCAGAAGGGACCAAACGCAACAGACAGAGTGTCAATCAGACGTCTGATCTGTAAGTTAATATCATTTTCGCACTGAGGGCCTATTTAGATTCGGGGTTTTATCTGACCCATACGTACTATAAATTTTGTCAAAACTCATGTTTTTAATACCGAAATTGAAATATTGATCCAATGATCCCAACTTCGTAGATGGTTCATCAAACTGATGCTTGGTTCTAAAGTTACGGCAAAAAAGGTATATCTAGGACTAATTAGCCCCGGGGTATAGTCAGACCCGGACAAACCCGGTCTGCTCCCACCCAACCTATTTTGGGATGCCCTAACTAGATACTAGTCTGACCCGGTTTGATGTGGTCATAGCGGTCCCAGCCCGCTAGGCTGCAGACCGGATCGACCCGCGAAGGTGTGGCACGAGTGGCTGGGCACGACCCGGCCCATGCTAGCTATGGCCTGCTAGGGCTACCCATAATGTGGTTTTCCCGACCATGTTTGGTTTCATCCCTACTCAAAATCTAGGGGAGCAACCCCCCCACCCCCCAGTTTCCCTGAACGGTCTGTCAGAATGTTCGGTCACGCAGTTGGTACGCGGGACCGCTTGGCGGTCTCGCTTGGTGTGACGTTGCCAGCCAAAAAAGTCAGCCGATTCTCCTCCATATGGCATTGTCGCGCACCGTTGCTCTACTCATGGCCGACCAGGTACCGGCCACCCTCCAGACTCCACCAAAACCTAGTATCTGCAACCTCCTACTCCGCCGGTGCATACACACTCCGCCGCTCCGCCACGAAGCCGACCAGATGATGGCCGCCACCCTGATCTTCCACGACTGACGGGCCGCGACCTCCTGTACAACTGGTGGCATGGACGCGCGGTGGCCTCTTTCCTCACGGCCAGCCGGGTGTTGGCCGCCGCCTTCATCCACAAGCCATCGCGTCTTCATTCCATGCTCAAAAATTATGTCGTTCTCATATTCACGATCCTCGAGTCAAGGGCTCTGTGTCCATATGTCACGCTCAACAAGACGTTGTGTTTTCACCATCATTAATTATTTGGCATTGATGAACGCATGAAGAATGTGTAAAGAAAGAATGATAAGGGTTCATGGTATAAGTGTGGTATGATGGCCATGTCTGTTTGGCCATCTCCATTGTGAATAAAGAATATGAAGAATAAAAAAATATATTTAATCATTCTTCAAATTAAAACCCCCACCTTGTTGTTCATTGGAGGTGTCGTGAGGAAGGATATGTTGTCGCTGAAGGGGTGTCGGTGTTCGTCACTTCCACAACTCAATTCCAAACCACGCTCCAATGCCATCATTCTTGATCTGAAAAGTGGTTCTTAATTGGAGAATATTTCTCCAAATGTTCTCCCAAGCACTCATTGGCCAATGATTCCAAAAAAATAAGTGAGGAGCCAACTTTAATTGAGTGAATTTGATAAAATTTGGAACATTAAAGTTGGAACATTAAATAAATTGTAGTTGGCACATTAATTAGGTGTAATTCCAAGCGCCACCTCCCATTAAAGAAGAGCATTCTGGTTGTCCCCAAACTAAATTCAAAATGGGATGTGTCAATTACCAAAATAAAATAACACATGTTTATTTTATTTTCTCCCACGAAGTGTCCAGAAACTAACTTCCACCCTTGACCTACTACGGTCGAGGTGAAGGTATCTATAAGCAAATATCGGCACTGCGCGGTGAAAAGTGCCCTCAGATATCAATTCTGACCACCATTTCAAAAGTAACAAAAACCTTCTCTCATGTTTACTTAACGTACCTAAAAAAAGATAAAAAATTCTTTTCAGGCACACCGGGCCTCAGAATCACGCGCCGTAAATTTTCAGGGACTCATAATATTCCCATATAATTAAAAACATATAATATTACAAGGAAAATTCCATTTCATTACAAAATCAATCTCTATATTCTTCAAATCAGAAATCAATTAATTATTTGTGTGTATGACAGACTACCACCTTGTGAACTGATATATTTAATTTTCCACCACACTCTCTCAATATTGGATATAGTAAAAAAAATTATGTTTATATGAAATATTTAGGGAATATTTACAATTATTATTTAATAATATATCATTAGATTTCATAACTTTCTAGGAACATAAAATTGATAAAGTCATGTGTGATAATGTGGGAACTATCACCTCCACGATGCAATGCGATTCGTTTTTAATAACCAAATCACATGAGTGATATATATAAATATATTTAATTGAATAAGATTATATTAATGATATTATAATTGTTATGCAAACGAAAAATTATACATAACTTCATTCCATAATGATCCTTGAAAAATGGAAAGGTTTCCTATGTGTATGAATGGCTTACCGTCTCTATGATTATAACTCGGTTATTTTTTCATAAAGGAAAATATTTGTCTGATTTAAAATTTTAATTCATTTATAAAAATATTAATCATGAAAATAGTATTATTCTGGAGAGGATGGGTTAATGACCACATTGACTATACATGTCATTCTAAAGTCATTTTGGGTATAAGATCTGAATTTTGAAAAAACATCTATCATTAATAGAAATAATTTAATATTTATAACATTATAATAAATGATATAAAATTTAGAGAAATTTTCAAAAATGTTATGAATAATGAATATTATTATCCAATGAATATTATTTTGGATGATCAATATTACATGTGACAAGTCTAACTCATGGTTATGTACTTAAACTAAATTCTCTATCATTGATCTATATTATGATGTTATGAAAATATATTATTTTTTGAGGTGTATATATCATTAAATAGTGATGTTATATATTGAATTTATTTATTTTCATGACATGTAATGTTTTTTGAATGTTTCACTTTCATTTGGCATGTAATATAACTAATTACAATGTAGTAAGGAAATTTATAAACCAATTTTCATTAATTGGGTTAATTATCTACTTCTTGACTACATAGTTCCAAGATTATGTGTGGAATGACATTTCAATATACTATGTTGTATTATAAATTTTTATATGTATTTATAGTGGATAAATATAATCAATTAATTTGATTTAATAACACATAAATTATATGATATTTAGAGGGGATTGTTTAACTAAAACTTCATTTTAATTATTTTTACAATTTATTCTTATAAATCATTGTCTTTGATGTTCATTAATTAAAAATTTATTTTATGAACTAATTTATATAGAGATGAATGTTTTAATTTATTTTATCAAATAAAAATTAAAAATTATTTTTAAGGTTTTATTTAAGTGGCGTTCTTTTAAAAATTTCTTTTAATGGTACCCTTCAACTTTTTTTACAAAATATAAGAGGATGTTTTAACATATATGAAATGAACATGATTAACATCATTCATGTGTCTTTACTATTTTTATGCTTACTCTAAAACAATACAAATTTATTTTCAAATAACATGTTTTCATTTATTTGTGTGTGTCTTGGTAAAAATGACAATTTATTTCAATGTTGAAAGGATACTTTACATTTATTCATGATTTATGTACTTTAATTATGTTGCGGTTCTTGGTAATTTTATATGAGTATAGGTGATTCCATGATTAAATGAGGGTGGTTTTTCTCATTATATCTCTCTAATTCACTAGGTAATTACATAGTGTTAACTGATAGGGTTCCCCCAAAGATGTTAAGGGAATTTAATTTTATAGTTATATCATATAAAACCATGAATGTTTCTCCCTATTTAACATGATAACTAGAATAAATGTACGAGTGATATAGAAATTATTAAAAATGATACATTTATGGTTTATGTTTTTTATAAGTTTTTATTGGGAACTAATGATTTCCTGAGTTAAGATAAAGAGGTTATTTTTTAAGGATGACAATAATAACTTTTTGAAAATGTGTTCATATGTTTGTATGTATTAATGGAATAATAGATTCTTATCTCTTATATCCCTTACTAAGTTTTTTTCTCATCCAATGTATTAAATGTTTTAATAGGTTTTGATGGATATTAGGTAAATGTATGATATTAAAAGAAAAAATGATGACTTTTCATAAATAGATAATATGTTTTATTTTTAATGTACATTTTTCAGTCAAAAAATTGGATTCTGAGAATAATTTTAAACTTTTAATGTATGCTATTAACTTGTAAGAGTTTTCCATAATAATATAAAACTATAAACTAAAAATATCATTGCAATTTTGAAAATCTGAATTCTAGATCAGAAACACTAGAATATATAATGTTTTAGTCGTGGTCCTTACAGTTGTAATCAAAGGACAGTTTAGACAAAATTTAAGAGTAGGATTCCTTTTTAATAGTTAGGGATATCATCATAGGATTATAATTTTAATATTGATCATATTTTTATTGTCTGGAAAATAATTTTGGGGATTTCAATTATGAAATTTTTATGTAATAAATTATATACATGGATATTATATTAAGAAGGGTAATGGACGTAATTTTCATGGATTTTAATATCAATGTATTATTGAAATTATATGGGTATTATCTTAATTTTAACATTATGTAATTCAATTGATGTTTTATTGTTGGTACATTATATATATTAATGATAATTAACACATATGGAAGGAGAATGATCTCAAAAAACCTTCACATCGCTTAAAGATAATTCAATCATCAATATAATATAAACAGATTCTTTATCTGATATTGAAATATTTTTCCGCATCGAAATCACATGTAAGAAAGCTTTTGATATATCCAGCATGTTTTTATTTATTTAAAAATAGTAAGGATCATGGTATTTATATTATTTTATTCAGAAAGAGGAATACTACCAAGGACATAAACTATTTATAATATTAAAATTTTAACTACCTATAGAATAAAAAGGTATAAATCAATTGCACAAAGGAAGATCATTAAGTCTAGATTTATTCATATACTTATTTTTTATGTGATATTGATAAAGCATAGGTTCACATTCCATAACCACATTATGTTATAAGACAGATGATATGTATATGTATAGAAAGATAATATTGTTGTATTTTAGTAATAGTTTAGGAGACATTATCTGGTATTTGATAAATGTCTTTAGTATTTATAACATTAAAATTTTTGATAGGAAAAAGTATAGTTGGGGAAGAATTACTTTTCTTTTGGTGTACATAGTTTTAAGGTTATTATTAGCCTTTATAGTTTATATGATCTCTAATTTCGATTTAATAATGGGTTCTTTTGTTTTGGGATAAAAAATGAAATGAATGAGAAACTGTTGTGGTTAAACACATGTTATGGTTTTTTTATGATTTCTATCACATTTAAAGGAATTTTATAAAAATTACATATCTTTAGAAAAATTAAAACCTCTAGGACGGTTGACAACCAATCACATCTAGTAAGGCAGTGATAATTAAACGGAAAACCAAAGGGCAACACGGGTGTATTTCCTACCACTAAAATATGTGATTTATTTGTAAGTATAATTTTTTTTCTTTATTTAAACCATTTCATAGATGAAGGTATATTTTATTTTTGAAGATATGATTTATGGATATCCATGATATTGAAAATCATTAGGTGTGTATGAAATTAAATTTATTTTGAAGAATCTCACTATGTTTAGAATCATAAAAAAGTAAGATTAACATGGGATTTTTTAGGAACATTAAGGATAGTTATTTCTTGATGGTTTATGTTGAACATTGGGTATTACTGTTGAATATTGGAGATTAATATAGCTTTTTATCATATGAAGATTTATTATTTTGGGCGAATGAGCTTATATTATTCTAAAAATTATATTTTTGGTTAAGTATTCACAATAGGAAAAATAGATTGTCATTATTTTATGGATTATGTTATTCTCTAGAAGCTTATTACAGTCTTTTAGGCATGAAAGATTAAAATTAAATACTCATTTTTTGTGAAAATTATTATATTGTTGTGGAAATTTATTAATGGATGAATCTTTCCTCGTTAATTATGTATATTTATTTATGTTCATTGAACTAGTTGTAAAATAATTCCACAACTCCATAAAATTAAACATGAAAAAATATCCTTTTACTTTTATTACGGTGAAATCAATTAACTTTTAAATGATACCATATTTATGGTTTTATGATTTTTAAATCTCTCACAAAAAATTTCTATTTCACTTTACATTAGAACATGATAGTAAAATTTCACTTCCAGTACCATATTTTCCGTCATGGAACCCTATGAGGTGTAATATTGGGAGACAATTTTACTTCTATTTCATTCATTTAAAGTGGAATTATTATTGACCAGTGTTCATATGTTGGATTTCAATAAAAGTAATTTTAATAGATGAAACTTGGTAACCATGATATTGTTTAATTTGTGATAATGAAATTTATTAAATCTAGTAGAAAGTAACATCACAATTTTTTAAATAAATTCTATGTTAGATTTCATACATAAAATGCAATATCAAGATTAAATGAAAACAACATATTATAATTTAAATTCTACCATCATAACAATTAAATTACAACAAAGGGTATAGAAATTATTAATTAAATTTGAAAATATATATTCCACATGTATATATAATTTTTTGACAAATTAATTATATATGAATGTAAAAAAACCTTTTTAGAATAGAAGGATTTTTTATCCATAAAAACTAACTAAATGTGAAAATGTTTATTTTATACTAATAAATAAACAAATTAATTATTTATGGATTTCATTAATGAAATATATATTTATAATTTAATAAATATAATGTTTAACATTAATCTTATTTGAATTCAAGACATGTTATAAAAATAAATCCAATTTTATGCATTCAAGATTTATTTTTCTAAAACATCTGTTTGCCACATTTTGATGATGCACATCTTTTGAATTTATTTTTTAAAACTTTTTTGAACTATATTTTAAAAAATTAATTAATTCATTGAATTTTTATTATCCAAATTATGTTTTTTTTAATTTTATATTTTTCTATTCAGTTTCATTTTTTGATTAATAGGGAAAAATATTTGAGTTTTATTGAAAATAGTTTACCATCTAAACAATTTATATATTTAATTTATATTTTTAATGGTTTTAAAAGTATAATTAGATCAATTTTATATCAGATAAAATAATTTAGCTTATTGTAATTAATTGGACATAAAATTTTATTTTAAACGATTTTAATATTTTGAACCTTTTTGCATTTATAACTTATTTTATCATCTCGTCAACAAGATTAATTCTTAATTTATTTCAAAAAATTATGTTCCTTGAGATTATTAAAATTTATTACATAATTGGAATGAGAAGGAAAAATTTTATTAAATATTTCCCTTTTATTTTTTTAATATTAGTAGAAATATTAGTTTTTTTACAACAACTTTTAAGGGTGAATCAATTATATAAGGGTAAAAATAATATTATAAATAATCAAAAAATAATCTAACACTCTTACTAATTTAATTTTGTAAAATAATTTATAAAAAAACAACCATTGGGATGTTTTTTTTAGATTTTGGAGCCACAAGGATTACATTATGAAATTTATAGAATTTTATTCAAAAAAGGCTATTTTGACATACTCTTGTTTTTAACAAGTCCAAAAAAATTAAGAGGTGGATATATATGGGATATGTTCAAAAAGAAATATTTTTTTAAATCTATAATTTTTATCCTAATATTGGTACATTATTTATAATTTTTAGGGAACAATTAATTACTTTTGAGGTTTGTATAATGATGATGTAGTCATTTTTTATTTAATATAAATATCATATAAATGTTATTAAAAATATTAAAATGAATATAATTTGAAATAAGTAATGTAATCCAAGAATTTAATATTTTACTTTGACATTTTATTGATTATTTTAAATATTTGTTTCAAATACATTATGTTCTTATGATATTTTAAAAAATTCAGTAATGAAAAGTGTCAAAATTAATGTAAATGGTATTTTTAAATAAATAATATTTCATAAAATAATATAAAATTCATAAAATTATAATTATTATCAAAATTATTCTTACAATTCTTAAAATTTCATCAATTACTCATTTAAGGTTCTGTTCGAATTTTTTAGTAATTATATTAACCATTGATGCTGTTAATTACAAGATATCATGTTAAGAGTTGAAGGGTTTTAAAAAAGGTAACCAAAAGTAGATATAGATTTAAAAAATAAGAAAATTTTAATTTTAATTATTTTAATGTATATAGACCCATAATTTTTATATCACCGAAATAAATCACTTTGGATTTATTTGAAACATAAATTTTTTTATATTAATTCAATATATTGATGAATTCCAAGTATAACCCTCCCCACTCTTATAAAAGGGGACCTCTTCTATTTTTTTACACATAAGAACAAATGTATTGGAAAATGTCTAAAAAAATACCTTCCTATTATCCCTCCCCATATTTTAGATCTATAACTCTAGGAAGAGCAACATTCTTACAGGTTTGAAGGTGTTAAGAAAAAGAGCTCATCCAAAGAAGTGGTGTTGTTTTACTAAAATATATCTATTTTATTACACCTTCCACTCACATAATATATTATTGATTAAAAATTAATAAATAAATCATGTATCTATTATATAATTAGATTTCAAAATGTTAACATATTCACCTAATTTCATCTACACATTCTTCAAGTGGGAAAATAATTAATCGTTTTGGTGTACGACAGACTACCACCCCGCCAACCGATATAATTTTTTCATCACCATCATCGAATACTAGTAATAATGATGAATGTAATGTTTATATGTGATATTCATGAAATATTTATCATTGTTAAATTATAATATATCATTTATTTATTACATTTACATTAACATAAAAATGATAATGTCGTTCACGTTTACAAGAAAACAATCTCCTGCACGTGGTGATGTGATTTGTTTTCAATCACTAAATATCATGGATGATATATATATATGTATAATTAAATGTTTAATATGATATTAATGATATTATTATCATTATTGATTAAGGTTCTTAAAACATATTTAAGGTAAGTAAATACCCCCATAAGAATTTGCAGAAAGAAGTATGTATTATTACAAGTGCAGAAAGGTAAATTGGTGAAAATATAAGTGAATATTTGAGAAGAAACATGAATAAATAAAATGTTGAAAAGGGTTTTAGGCTGACCACGTACAATCAGTAGGAATGGATCACATTGTTCATGAACCATGAACCATCGGTATGTAGAAGGACCTGCAAAGGTGCTGGCCCATCGGGCATTGGCCAACAAACCCATGCCACCACAAACTGTGTAATTAGAGGAATCAAATAGAGTAATTTCATCTGAATAATATCTCGTGAACTAAGTAGTTCTCAAATGAAGTACACTATTTGGGTTCTACAATACACATCTCGTGAACCGTAGCCTCTGAAAACCCTGGTTGAATGTGTCTTCAGCATGTTGAATTATATCTTCATGGGAATCCAAAAATGGAAACACATGCCCACAGATAGAATTTCCCAATTGATATATAAAAGGACCACAAGAGGAACTGGGAAAAAACCACAAGAACATAACATGATGGAGAACATAGAGGCTGGAAGAGGGAATGAGGATAAAAAGATTATTTTGACTACCATTTCAAATCATCGACGAAATACATACCACAATCAAACTTTCTGCAGGTATAACCCACCATGAACCACAAAAGGAGGAACTTGACAACAATTTCTGAACAAAAATCATAATTTGTGAAATAGGAACCATAAATCCCTTGAAAATTAAATCCCCATGAACAACATGCTCCAGGACCCTTCTTCATGTCGGTGCTCCACACTGCACAATGATATGTTGATCAAACCATGTGTCACGTACTGTATCAGTACCGAAATGGAAATTGAGGCAACATGTAAAAAACATCTATATCCAAATAATATTCTAGTATGTGGAACATATCCAGGACCAAAAACAACTTTGGTATGTGGTGGTCCATACCCAGGTCCACATACCACTTCGGTATGCAGATGACCCCTAAACCCGCATAACAGTACGCTATGAGGGGCTTCCACTATCCCACAAGAGAAAACAGTACACCGAATGTGGTTTCTTTGAATGTCATGTCCCTAATCTCTAATCATTCCCCTCTATTACCATTCATTCCTCCATAGCTTCTCTATTTACCATTCCACTGGAATCAGGAAAAATCATCCTCTAAAGCCACTGGATAAGTATAATCAGACCATCGAGTGCACTAATGTACCTTTCAGAATTTACATACCTAAGTTAAACATAGTCACAATGGTTGTTACCATAATGGTTTGGGTCCAAATAATGTCTCAAAGTCTAAATTCTCAAGGTAACCCAGGGATTGACTTTGGGATGCCAGCGTGAACCTCCATGTTCTTTGTTTTATGGGTAACGATGGGCCTTTCCCTTCTATGAATTCAAGTGAAAAGAAATTGTGTCACTCTTTCCACCCCCTTTAATAAGGGATTCTTCTCATCCCCATTCCTAAATCTTGTGTTAGGGTAATCCTCTTGAGGTAAGCCCCTATCCATTAGTGAAAGGTTTCACTCTTCTCCCACAATTGTTCAGTTCGAGATGTTTCTAGATAAATCACCATGATATGACTATCCTAGATATCAACATTGTTGAAAGTTTCATGGTCAAATATACCCTTTCATATCTTATTAGTCTCATATATATGGTCTCCTCTACCATCTTAATATTCCTTTTAATTCAACAGAGAATAGAATGTGTGCCTTTTTTGAATCTTTCCCATCCTCTTATTTCTTACACAAAGCATGAATCACATTGGATTATGGGTTTGTGATGATACATCGTTCTCCCACTCAGAAAAAAACTATGAGAAACTAGATTCCTATTCCAACCATGAATTGTAGGATGATTTCTTGAGTGCCTGAGCTCAAATGGATTCCCTTCCCTATGGATAATCAAATTATTCCCAAGAAAAAATGGCATCCTCATTGGGAGTATGTCCTGATTCAACACTCACTAATGGGCCTCCTCCCAGGTGTAATACCCAAGCTAAAAAACAATGATAAGATTTATTCCTACTAAAACTAGGATATGTGGGATACCTGTTTAAGGATGGAGCTCTAGAGACGGTCTCCTAAGTCAATCCTAATGAAATTCCCACAGTAAGTTGTCCTCGTGTAATCCCCAATCATTTCCCGTCAAATGGTAAGACCCTCTACGTAATCCCCAAGAAACAATGCCATAATTCTATGATTACTTATAGTATAAGTCATCGTTCATATATAATTACACATATGTCATTTCCCTACTAGACTATGATATGTAGAAATCCTCTCTAATGTCCAAATATGGCCCTTAAATCAACCATAATGTTCTCTGGGCCGTATACTCCTAAGGTTCATGTGCACGCAAGAGACAATGTGTCACCTGGGGACCTTTGGCCACTTCGACATAATCCCCACACCATGTATTAACTAGGAATCCATCACATGGATATCGTTTCTACATGGAATTAAACATCATGGATTAGTCCATGTCACACGACTATAAAATTCGATTATTCTAGTTAAGAAACACTGAACTATGTGGGCTCTAATTCCTCTCACAAGGATATGTAGGAATCCTATATTATGGGTCTGACCCCAACATAAAACCACCATTCATCCCACATGGATGTAGATAAACTACATAGCACCACATTACATGGCTTAAGTTAGCATTTTCTCCTTAGCATTAAATAAATGTATATCTATGATGATCCTGCAACCGAAGGGTAACTCATGGATACACTATTAAAGAATGAATCAAGGATTCATGAACATATGATCATGGATTAAATATATAATAGATTACTGGAGTTCGAAATAATCCCCCCCAAAGGGTGTGATGAGCCTAAACTCCTATCCTTTCGACCAATGGATTCCTCAAGTGTTGTCATCCAAAACATCCATAAAGCTCCTACTTTTGGAAATCACGTCCATGAATCATGGATAAAAGGGTCATTGGGTGTGTCTGGATCTATGTATAAACATATTGAAGACCATATGAGGAAATCATATCCTGTGTGGACCGATTACAGAAAAAACTTACCCCCTGAAAATACCTGCTAGGAAATATTGACTGACGAACCTCCTTCATAATTCAAAATAAAAAAAATTCCCTGTGAATATGGTGTCAATCCAATTCCCCTAAAAGGATTATGATGTGAGTCAAGTAGAAACAGAAATTCTCATGTGAAATTCTCTATGATAACAGACAAATTCCTAACTTATGGGTCTGACCGCAACATAAAACCACCATTCATCCCACATGGATGAATATAAAATTCAAAGCACCACATTACATGGATTAAGTTAGCATTTTATCCTTAGCATTAAATAAATGTATATCTATGATGATCTTGCAACTTGAGGGTAACTCATGGATACGCTATTCAAGAATGAATCAAGGATTCATGAACATATGATCATGGATTAAATATATAATAGATTACTATATTTCGAATTAATCCCCACCCAAAGGGTGTGATGGGCCTAAACGCTTATCCTCTTGACCAATGGATTCCTCATGTGTTGTCATCCAAAACTTCCATCGAGCACCTAATTTTTGGAAATCACGTCCATGAGTCATGGATAAAAGGGTCATTGGGTGTGTCTGGATCTATGTCTAAACATGTTGAAGACCATATGAGGAAATCATATCCTAAGTGGACCGATTACAGAAAAACATAACCCCCTGAAAATTCCTGCTAGGAAATATTGACTGTGGAACCTCCTTCATAATTCACAATAGAAACAATTCCCTATGCATATGAGGTCAATCCAATTCCCCCAAAAGGCTTGTAATGTGAGTCAAGTAGAAACAGAAATGGTCTTGTGAAATTCTCTATGATAAAAGAAATATGCCTATCACCCATTGGACCATTTTGTTTTCCCAAAAATGTTCACCTCGGGTTGAAATAATTAGATGTCAAAATAATACATACCTTTTTTCTATATTAAGCATTCGAAAATGGAATGGTTACTCATGCGTACGTGTGGCCTACTATCTCTATCATAATAACAAAATTATTTATCCTAACATTTTATATTGGTTTTATTTAAAAAATTTATTAATATTACAAATGTATAATAATTTCATGAATATAATTTTGGATATTATAGACAAATGACCACTTTTACTATAGACATCAAACCAAAGTCAGTTTTTCACTCAAGAACTGAATATCATCCTAACATCATAGATGAGAAAAAATAATTATGTAATTGTTATAAAAATATTATAAGTGATATAAATTTAATATTAAAATTAATAAATAATATAATTAATTTATATAATTATACTTTTTATATTATTCTTGAAGGAAATGATTGTACGTGATGATTCTGACTCACGATAATGGACTTTATCACAATTTTCTTTCATTGATGCATATTTTGTTGATATGCACCTATATTTGGTTATGAGGTGTATTTGAAATTCCATTTACATGTTATATGATGAATTTATTTATTATCATGATATTCTTTTAAGTGTTTCACATTTGTGTGGAATACGATTTGACTGATTACAATCCAGTAAGGGAATTATTAACCCAATTTCAATTATTTGGGTTAAACATATAATTCATGATTATGTCAAGAAAATATTATGTGTGAATTTTATTGGGAATATCTTGTGTTTTATTTACATTATTCTTATGTGTGTTTATAGTGGATACAAATAATCAATTCATTTTATTAATTATCAATTCAATGATATGATATTTGTAAGGGAATCATTAACTAAAACATAATTTTAAATGTTGTAAAAAATTACTCAATTAAATATTTATATTAAATAGAAATTATTCAAAAATTGTTTTTATGGTTTTATTTATATTTAAATGAGTTTTTTAATCAAATTTATCTCATGTTTTTTTGAAATATTTTTTTTTGGTTTTATGTAAGGGAATTTCTTCTTAAAAACATCTTATAATGCTACAATTTCAACTATTTTCAGAAAATAAAAATAGATTATTTTTTTTAGATTATACAAAAAGAACTTATTTTCGTGAATTCACATCAATTTTTTTTTGATGCTTTATTTAGATGTTTAAAATTTTATTTTCAAATAAAGTGTTTCTATTTTTGATTGTCTGGCTTTGTAAATATGAAATGGGATTTCAATGTGGAATTTTTTTAATTTTTTGCATGATTTTTTGTGTTATGATTATGTTTTGGATTTTGGGAATTTATTTTGAGTATGGGTGGATCTATGATATACTGAGGGAAGGGAGCATATTATAACTTTATAATGAATATGGTAGAAATATGGAATTAACATTTATGGTTTCTTCTAATATATTAAAAAAATATACTGAAGTTGTTATTACAAATGATATCATGATGGTTACTCCCTATATATCTTAGATAGGTATAGTAAAGTTAAGAGTCATATGGAATTGATGCGAAATGATACATTTATGATTTATGTTTTTTATAGAGTTTTATAATAATATTAGGATTTCATGAGGTAAGAAAAATATATTATGTTTTGTTGGGGAAAAGTATAACATCGTGAAAAGCTCTTCATCAGTTCCAAATTATTCATGTAATAATTGTTTCAATTCTCTAATATCCATTACAGAGAATTTTTTCCTCATCCTAACTTTTAAAATATTTTTCATAGGGTTTAAGTGAGTATATGTATGTGAACGATATCAAAAATAAAACTATAATGATTTTTCATAAAGCAATAACATATTTTACTTTTAAATACATTTGTTTGGTGGAAGAAATGGATACTGAGTATAATATTCCACTTATAATTTATGGGTTAAATTTGAAATAGTTTATCATAATTATATAAAATCTTAAATTAAAATATCCTCATAAGTTTAATAATATAAGAATGAGTTAAAAACACTATAATGTGTAATGATTATGTCTTATTCCATACCCAATAATAAAAGTATAAATATATTTCTCTCTGATTCATAAATGATTTTTTTAATTTCAGGATACTAGGTATAAATATTTTACATTGTGGAAAAAAGTTTTCTTACATGTGGATATGAACTATATTACAAACATAATCAATGAAAACTAATTTTTAAAGTACACATTATTTCATTATTTATTTCATAAGTGTACACACGATACAATCCCAAAAACATTGTTCCATAGTGTGTCTGGGAAATTAGTTATACGAAATACCAAATTACAATATAAATATAAGGAAATTATTTAAAAATTTCTTAAAATGATCAAAAAATTCCACCATTATACTAAAACTGTACTAGTTAATGTTGGGAGAGCCGTATGAAATTAATGAGACAGATATTCCTATCAGAAAATAAAAAATAATATCACATGATAAAGTAGTACATATTACCCCATATGGATATAAATGTACCAAAAGAGTGGTGGGAATCATAATATTCCACAATGAGGAATAATATAACATGATATAATATATAAAAACATGGAATGTGGAACCATAAACATAATTTAGGATAACCACAATATTTACATATAATAGTGTTCACATGACATCAACTAATCTACCAAATGAAGAATCTCATGAGATTAAATCCTTTCCCAATTCATTGGATGGTTATATAATTTGGGGGCCATCCATCACCTTTTTGTCACTTACATGCATAAGTGTGCCAAATAAAACAATAAAATAAGGGTTTATTTCCTAAATGTTTTCCCATTATTAAAGTGTTCATGTTAAAGACATTTAATTATTAATTAAATTATGGATAGGTACATTTAATTGAATATCATTGAGTAGAAATGGGGATGATTATTCCTTATAAAAATTTTCGGCGAAGGAATTCATAGGATAATATCAACAAATTAGAATATGTATATTAAGTTTTATAGAAGGATAAAATTATGATAAAATTGTTCATTGTGTACTTTGGAAAAAATGGGATGTTATTTTATGTGAAAAAACATATCCAATTGAAACAATTTTAAATTTAAATTCAATAAATAATTATGGTTCCCAAATAACAATTGGAAGGAGTGAGTCCTTACCTTGATATTGTTGTATTGAAATATTCATATGTGCTAATTGAGAGTTGTAGTTAATATTGGGGGGAGATCTAAACATGTAAAGGTACATTAAATTAATGATCTATGAGTTTTTAGTGAATATTATTGGGTGGTTGTTTGGTTTATATGGCTTAAAATAGGGTAATATTTTAAAATTTCATAAAACATATTTTTTAGTGTCTATATGATAAAGAAAAAAAATCGCACCCAAGGTTATTTCTCAATGTATAAACCATATATAATAGAATAACAATATTTTATATCTATTTGAACAAAAATAATTAAACATTATGATCGGTGATGTCAAAATGAGAAATTATTATAATGAATTGAATTTAAAATCATAAAATGTAATCTAGGTTTTGGGGGAATCATTATGGTCTTATAAAATTATTCACAAGTAAATTTTAACACATTATTTTAGTTAGAAAAAATAAATTTATCTTAGATACTCTTTATAGAATTTATTATATTACATTCAGTATTTTATTATTTCATAAGTCAAATCGTATAGTTATTATGTATTTGTTTTTTACTAAATAAACCAAATTTCATAGGTAAATTTTAAAAATTTACTATTGGATAAATTTTACATACTGATTAAAAAAACATAATTTCTTTTCAAATATATATATATATATATATATATATATATTATAATTTTAAATTTTAAATTCACAATTACCATTTATTGAAAAATATTTTCTATTTCGCAATAATTATTTTCAGACCATTATAAAAATTTCATTTGACTTCGTAAAATTATATTATAAATAATATTTTCAAAATTTAAAATAATCATAATATATTATTAAATTATCACTTATTATGAAAATTCAGGAATTCATAAAAGAGTTTGTTGATTTAAACTATATATTTCCCAAACATATATAATTTCTCTTTCATTACAAAAAAATATAATTTTTATTTATATCATTATCAGATCATTTAAATTGTATTATTAAAAAATAATTATTTTGATCATTATTTTATTGGAAATAAAACATTAATTTTTTTGTAATATTCTATATACATTTTCTTTTTCTGAACAATTGAATGTCCATATGATATGTTGTGTGATGGTGAGATTTTCATGGGGTGGTTTGGAGAAAACTGTTTGTTTTGTGCTCTTAATTATCTTGAACGTATAATATATATTGGTTTTAATATACATTGGTTGTTTAATATCATCTTTATATTAGTCAATGTTAAATCCTAGTGATGGTATATCCCTAAAAGACATTGAAAAAAAGGCTTCATAGGGTATGGTCCAACTATTCAAGGTCATCTCTTCTTATGTCTATTATAATATCACATTATCATATCCCTTAATATAGAATTATTAATGGGAACTTTATGGTGGATATATTTTCAATGATTCTGATTTTAAAATATATTTTATATTAAATATACTATAAAAATTTCCAAAATAACAAATTTAGCTCATGTGTTTTCTATAACTTCATTTCATAATAAGGAATATACTCATCTTAAAGTAAAATTTATTTTAAAAATATTCTATTCATTTTATTATTTCCCCCAATAAAAAAATTCCACTTTGAAATGTTAATTTCATAAACTAATTAATTAGGGTACTTTCCTTTCATCAAATCTTCTGGTTCCTTTGTCGCTTCACTAAACATATAGTTTCACCACGACCCAAGGACATGGTGAGTTATCTTTTATTTTATTTTTTTAATATTTCCTAAGATATTTACCAGTGGATCCTATTCTAAATTATTATTATTATATAAATTTTCCCCATTAATATTATATACATGTAATGAGTCTGATATTCACTTCATTAAGAGAAGAACATGTAATATATCATGTAGAAGATATAGGTTATGTTCGTGTTCTAGTAGATAGGCATGTAATTTGATGTGATCAATGATATCAATGGGTTTGATCTATCTAAGAATATGATTCCCCAATATCCAAAAAAGTATGAAACTATTTCATGGAGATATAAAAATTCACACATTATTTATGGAATGAAACACTATTCCTCATCAATTATATTCTTTCTAGATTTTTTGTTGACCTTATTCATATTTCATATGATGCTGAATGGTTTGAATATTCTATATCATCTTTTGGATAACATCGGATCCAGTCAACCTTTTCTATACAACGTGATCCTAGGATGAGTAATTTTAATACCTTTTCTGATAAACTACCACATATGTCTTCATTTGGTTGCTTTAATGGAAATAATTGTTATATGAGAACTCTACTCAATGATGGTGTTGATCCCAACATCATAGGAACTACATTGAACATTACCAAATCATATCTTCAAAATATATAATTGTTCTTCAACACTAAACATCCATATGAGGGTGATAATAATTACTAATTATCATCTTCATATCTAATTCTTATAGAAGTCTTATCCAAAATCATTAGGTAAAACCAAAGATCATGATTTGATACAATAGAATGTGGTTATCCATGCAGTCTTACCACATCCCATACATTTGTTTTTCCATGTTGGTCAAGATTTAACTATTCAGTTATAGTAAACAAATATCACCATTATGTATTTTGATAGATTACCAAACAGATAGGGATATTTCATTTGGGTATCCTAAGGTATCATGTGATGAAATCAATTGTCATGTTATCCCATTCAATACTATAAATAACCCTCTTAATTTTATCCCACCATAAGCTTATTATAAAATCAATATTTATATTATTTCTCTTTTGATGAATATAGATTCATTACTGATTCAAATCAACATGAATAATTGTCATTAGTTTCGGTTTTGACATGACATATATTCCGGTTCCATTCACAATAACCCTATCTTTAGAAAATCTAAACTCTTTAATATTTTATACCTTTTTCTATAGCACATATTCAAATGTTTTATGCTCCTCGGTAATATATATAATGAATTATTAATAATTTATTTGACAATGGAATAATAAAAAAATTTATTCATCCCATATTCATCTTTTACTTATTAGAGAAGATTAGATCCCATTCAATCCTTATCATGGATAGTTTTGCATGATCATTTTTATTATGCGGTTATTCCACATTGTACAACATCACATAATGGTAATGGATTGAATTATCATAATTCATTACCATCTGTAATCATCTTCATTGGAATGTTTTGAGATCAATTTATGTGAATATATATACATGTGGGTTTTATGGTCTTTGTATATGTCAAAATTAACTTTGTAGATATATTATATCAAAACCTGTAATGATAATATCAGTTTTAAAATTTATATATAATGTATTGTGTAGTTCTTATCATGGATATTTAATTGAACATTTGAATAGGTTAACACATTTTAATCTGACATGTTTACACAATCGATGATCATTTTGGATTCATGAAAATATATAACAAATCATTCCCCACAAGTTGGTAATATGGGAAAATATACAATGATTCTCCTCTTCATCCACTCATTGTATAATTATTATAATTCATCATTCATGATAACCATGACTCAATTACAAGTAACATTGGTTATTGGTCTCAAAAAACTGAGACATTTTTCACAAATTGATGGTTTTACTTTCTAACCATTTGAAATAATAGATAATTATCACAGATGATGGAACAAACCATTATTTTATTAAATATGATTTCAATAGATCCCAATATATCTTATTAATTTTGATAGTAGTACTCATTAATGATATATGTTCTACACATAATTCAAAATTAATATACGTTGCATATATTCAATCATTCAATAAGGTTAGAATAATAGTTTTTAAATTCACCTCATCATCCTACATCCATTTAGAGTAGATAAGACTATAATATATTTATACTATGTTCAAATTATATATAAATTCTTAAAGACACCATTCATTAAATTCAGGTATATTTATAGAAAATAGTGACTCCAAATGGTTTGAAAATGTACATGTAGTCTCCATACCTTTTACCAAACGTTTTTTTTGGGATATCATCCCTCAACACATTTACATGAAAATATCTCATCTGAATAAACAAATTTGATAAATACTTGTCTTTAAATAGAAACACAGTCATGTCATCAATTCAGTGGACATGGTACTTCTTCATTATCATGATTTGTATAGATCCTTATAGTCAATAAATATATACATTTATTTATCC
The DNA here is from genome assembly GCA_963277665.1 of Viscum album. Taxonomy (NCBI): domain Eukaryota; kingdom Viridiplantae; phylum Streptophyta; class Magnoliopsida; order Santalales; family Viscaceae; genus Viscum; species Viscum album. The sequence continues at coordinate 1,095,452,448 of OY728130.1, forward strand.
TTCTTATTGATGAAGAGGATCTGTTCTCCGCATAGTGAAATTATTGGGTGTATAAACCGTCTACCTATATTTTAATGTAATAGTTTCATTAGCTCACTATGTTTAAAAAATACAATTTTATGGAGTCTTAATTTTGGAAAATATCTGGGTATATGATCAATTGAGAGATAAACCTCATGAAAAAGAGAAAGACCATGTAATTCTACTGGAAACACATCAATGAATTCACATTAAATGGGAATTTACTCAGGGATGATATATTCATTAGTATCGATAATTTTAGATAGATATTTTCTCTCTCAAAAATTTATTACCTATTCATGAGAAGATATTAACATAGAAGGTTCGACATTCCCTGTACGCTTGTATACAATCATAGGGAGAGTTATGATATATAGGGTTATATTCTTATCTCAAAAATTTATATTGTCTTTATGGAGGGAAAGAAAATATAAATGTATGAAATTACACTAAGGTTATATTAACATATATTAATAATAAATTCAATCTACAAAATTACATAATACATGAGTTATATTATTTGGATTCTATATTTTAAACATTCTATATCATCACATGTAACATCTCATTTATGTTTTGATGTTGTGTTTGAGTAGTTCTACTATACATGCATGATATTTATGATTTCATATAATTATTTTCACATATAAAATTTAATGCTCATGAATGGTTGATAGGCGTATTATTTACTATTTTATTCTTCTTTTAATAATTTCCATAAAAAAATATTGATATTTTAATTTTTAAACTATTAAAATCTAAAAAGAGAAATTGGAAAAATTTAAAGGATAACTCATAATTGACATAAACTACTTTTCATATAAATTTCTGCATTTCAATATAGTCTATCCATGATATATTTCCAAATATAAAATGTTATTATAATTTTCTTTCTATTATAATTCTCCCTAAAGAGAGTATGATTATATGAAATACAATGTTATGGACCGAACCATCCTGGTTCATTCCTTTATGAAAATCCATTTATTGAGGTGTTATGGAAGACCCGGTGGATCTTTTTGTGAGTTTTCTAGTGCTTCCAATTTTACAATGGAGAGTCAGGATCATATGGTGGCATTGGTAGGTGGTCTTGGTGAGTGGCATTGGTGAGAGGTGATGGTAGGTGTTGTTGGTGATTGGAATCAATGAGTGGCGTCAGTAGGTGGGGTCAGTGAGTGTTGTTGGTAGGTGGCATGAGTGAGTGGTTTTAGTTAGTGGATTTGGTAGTTTTCATCAGTGATTTGAGTCGCTGTGTGTAATCAGTAGGTGGCTTCATTGAGTGTCGTTTATGAGTGGAATCGATGAGTTGTTTCAGTTGGGGGCTTTAGTGAGTGGCATCGGTCAGTTGTGTTGATTTTTGGCATCTGTGAGTGGCATCAGTAGGTAGTTTGGTGAGTGGCGTCAGTGAGTGGCATCGGTATAGGGAATCATTGAGTAGAATTAGTGAGTCATGTTAGTGGTTTAACCAATGATGACTCGTGTCATTGACTCACCAAACGGGGAGTCATTTTCCAACAGTTTTTCAAAATTACAATTTCTTTAGATTCTCCCCTGTAATTTTTTATTTGACGTGAAATTAGTTTAAAACAACATGTAATTTTTTAATCCATTTCAATGGATTTAAAAATATTTATTTAATTCCATTATTCATGGGAGGAATTATGATAGTCAAAACACATGGTGTTGATTGGGATCCGACATTAATAGATTTTAAAACCATTCCTTCATTGTTATAGGATACAACATCTCTAAAAGCCGAGATCCTTTCACCCTTGTGAATTTTCTCCTTTATCTTAATAAAAACCATCCCAAAACCTTTTCTACTTCAGTGATCATGCATTTATGGTGAGAACATTGGATCGCCTCTTTCTGGAGGTTCCACATGAAACTTTTGCACCCCCTTGTTTTGGTGCTTGGAGGAGTTGCTGATAATAAGTTCTTCCAAGTACGGATTCGCTTCATTCTTATTTCAATTTTTATCATGAGGGGTGGGTATATGAATACATCCTTTTGTAGATACCATAAATTGTAAATTATCTATGATAATTTAATTTGATTAATATCAATATAAAGTGACTGGGGAAAAGTGATGCATGGTTTTGATTAATCTTTTTTGATATTTTGATCATTATAGGATTTATGCTTACTAAAAATCATGGCCTTTGGTGGTATTTTTTTCACACCTATGATTGATTATAGATGTTTATTGTTGATCCTCTTTGAATGACCATATTCATATGAGATTTGTTAACCACATATATACGGTTAAATAAATTGACACCCCCTGATCGAACATGCTCTATGATGACCCAAGATTTATCAAAGTGGAATTAAATATTGTGTTTTTTATAAATTATAAAACATAATTCATTGTTTTTGTGGATGTGCACTATGTGTGACTTGGTACTTTATTGTGCCTCATATGTTTGTGTGGTTATGGGGTCAAGATCATGGTTGCAAATGGGTGTGATGGGTGTATCATTATTATATAGTAGGGATATCGAGTTGGTTGTGATGTGGTGGGTTGGGGGGTTTACCAATAAGGTGGAAAGTTTATTATTATGGGGAAGTATTGGGATGAATTACTCTAAAAAGTGATGATAGTAGTGGTTGGTATGGGTGTTGAAAGAAGTAGAAATATAATGTGAGTTTCATTTATGTGGTTATTTTTCCTCTGCATTTTTTATGCTATATGTCTTGATGGGTTCGGTGGTTGTTGTTTCCCCGGTAGGGATTAAATGAATAAAAGGTCTCCTAAATAAATAATGATAATTGGTCAAATGATATGGATGGGGGTATAATTGAGTTGTTGCCTATTGTGAATGGATTTCTTTTATCAACTTCCAAAGCGACTATTTCTAGGGTTGATAAATGTATTTAGAGGTAGTAGAAGAGTTAAAAGTATCACAGGTTTGTTGAGTGTTTGATTGAGAACCCATAGGTTATTATTAAGTGTTTTATACTATATATATCTAAATATATTTTCCGTGTGTTTTCTATATGTACCACACCCTATTTAAGCACTATGTGTTTAACACACCTATATTCATATGGGATGCGATCTTTACCAAACAACCTGATGGGAGATTGATCACTACCATCCACCCTTCCTTTCTCCCTCTTCCTGGTGGTGATTGCCCAAGATTCTTCATGAAGGTAGTGGTCTTTGAGGCTCTGGTGTGTGCGGGTGTGTTTTTTTCCCAAGTGTCTTTAGGATGAGATGTGTTGTGGTTTCCCTGGTGTTTTGGGGATGTGACATGGTATGCGGCCTAGGATTCTGTGGGTGGGATGTGATTATGATGCCCATGTGTCAGCATGCGAAATGAGACAAGCTTTATTTTCCTTTGTTACAATCCTAGATATATGTCCTAGGTGTGTACAAGTAGGTCGTGATATGGTATATTAAGAAGAGGTAGAAGAACTATGACATTTTCCATTAAGGTGTGAGAGCACATAATCAGTGGTAAAGTGGTGCGGGGTACCATATAATTTATGGGACCTATATTACATTACTTCACTTTCATTATTTGCTGAGTGTGCCTTTGTTGAGGTTGGGGTACCTAGTATAACTTGTTAGGTGTTGTTAGTGTTTTTTTTTTCTCATAGGGTAATTTGTATGCTTGTCCACTTGTGAATGTTAGACTTTTGTTTTCCTACTGATTATACTTGTATACTCACCATTTGTTATAAAACTACATTCATGTTTTCAGAAGGACTATATAGACCAAATTGGGCATTACATGCATGGTCCTGAGGAAAACCTCTATGTCACTTTTTAGATTTGTTCTTTTGGTTTTTTTACTTTGGATATTTTCATTTTATTTGTGGTAGTTTTACATTAAATCTTTCATGTGGGATGTATTTTGGTTAATCCATAATATAGTGCTTGTAGTTATTTTGAGATGGACTATTTTATCTCCTGATATCATATTTTTTCAAAAGGGTAAGGCCTAAAATTTTGTGAGATTCTATAACCTTGGTGCTGGTCACCACCCTAGGGCCTACTGGATGTGGGAATCAAGGGCTCATTATCACTCTTCCCTCATTTCCTACTCAGGGGGAATATATGGATCAAGGGTAATGATAGAATATTATTATAGGAGATAGTTGAGATATAATATGTACTATAGAGTTAGTAATGATGATTATTGAATCGGTTGGTAGGGAAGTAGTATTAGGTAATCATGGTGTGTTTTATAGTCCATGTAAGACATGTTAGCACATTGGATTTTAGGGCCCCTCATGATCCAACACAAGGACTCTATGTCTACCAAACGACCATGTCTGGCTATAACTTTTGTAGCATGGAGACCCGAGGAATGGTACATTCATCATAATTAATTGTTCTTGTTGGAATTAGTGTCTTTTGTAGAATTTTAAATTGATTACAAAGTTGAGTTAAATAATTTAAAATGACTCTTAAAAATATTCATACTAATCAGTCATAGGAATTCCTTGTTTTCATTTCAGGAGTGGAACCTGGTCATTTTCCACAAGTAGTACAGGTAGTGGAATCCCGGTTGGAAGACCTTGTTGATCGAAAAAGGTTTGACCCAATCAGGGAGGATGAAAAAGGTAGAAAAAATTATGTGCATTCTAGTGATAGTCTTTGGGGAAGTTTGAGGGATGTGTTCCAGACATAGAGATAGGGAGTTAGCATGTGGATCCTCTGATCACTATTAGTTTGATCTAGGATTTAATGGAGTATTTCTTTCCCTTGGTAGTGATCTAGATGTAGGGATCTATGTGTCTGTGTTGGATGATGTACCTGAGAGAGAGGAAAGAGGTCGATTGTTTGTGGGTTGACTACGAGAATGAGTTCTAGGCAGAACTTCTTTCGTCAATAATGAAGGTTGAGAAATTCCAAATGTTACTCTCCCTTTAATATATAAGTATTTTAGTTTGGGATATGGGGTCCAATTTCAATGATCTATTTCATTTTTCTCTAGATCTCTTTCTAAATGAGGAGTCTCTTGCGAGACTCCAAGATGAGGCACTTTGTTCTTCACGCCAGTATGCAATTTATTCACATTACCCTGCAAATATACATGGATGTCCACAATATGGTGGTACTAGTGGAGATGATGAACTCATGAGGAGGTCTAGTGTGAGAGGGGAGGTAGCCTAGTTATTCAATTTGAAATGTTATCAGCAGAATGCCTTAGGTGTTAGGGCCTCCGAGGTTCTGACTGGTAGAGAGGCAACCTCTACAGTTTCCATTTCGACCATCGGGTCCTCATTGAAATCTTGTGGGCTAGAGGCCAGTGTTTTTAGTTTTGGAGTTGGTGGGAATCTTCATATTTAGTCCCCAGTGGTCATTCACACTCATTATAGTGGAGGTGGGAAGGTCCAGTGCCTACCTTAGAAGTAGTTGTTTGTAGCTCAGTTCCGACAGCAGGGAAAACAACATCGAGCTCCACTAATGGGAGATGGAGTAGGTAGATTCCATCCTCATGGTGTTCCTCAAGGTCATCATCTCAGGCTTGGTAGAGGAGGTGGCCATCATTAGATGGGAAGAGGAGTTGGGTGTGGTATGTTACACACCGTAAAGGCAATAGTTCTAGTAGGACTAGAGATCGTTCAAGGTATGTTCAGTTTTCCTGAGGGATCCTACTTATTTTTTTTTTATTTAGTATATTCACACTCTTTTTTCTACCATGTCTATAACATTATCTCAGAAAAGATGTAGAGTGGCTTCCCATGCCCCTGGTGTTGAGTATGCTAGTCGGTGTTCAGACCACCTTTTTTTATTTATTATGGGGATGTAGACTAATGATGGGACCATGTCAGTCCCTTAAGGATATTTTCCTATTAAAAATGAAAATGTACGATTTAATCCTTGGCATAGATTGATTATACACTATGAACACTATTATATACTACTTATGGAGAAGGGTTTTTTTAGACTTGAAGGGATAATGTATGGATTTTTTGATGAGCATAATTGTAAGGTTGTCAGTCAATGTCTGTGACCCCTTCTTCCCTTATTGGCCAAATTATCAGTGGAATCGGTGGATGATGAGAGGCATGTGGTTCCTAGTTTTATTGGATAGTTTGTGGATTTCTTCCCTGTGGAGGTTGTAACTCTACCCCCTCAATTTGATGTTGATTTCAGGATTGACTTTCAGCCCAATGCTTTTCTAATTTCAATGGATCATTATCGGATGACACCATTAGATATATGGGAGTTTAGGATTCAGATGGATGATTTAGTGAAGAGGTGATTTATCCCACCCAGTGTGTCACTATGGGTTTTTATGGTCCTGTTTGTGAAAAGTGTGGATGGTGAACTGAGGTTGTGCATAAACAATTGGTGGTTGAATCAGGTAACGGTCAAGAATCGTTACCCTGTCCTGAGGATAGATAATCTTTTATACCAACTTAAGGGGATAATTTGGTTCTCTAAGATTGATCTACACTCTAGGTATCACTAGCTAAGGTGAAAGGAAGATGATATCCTAAAAACATCTTTAAGATTTAGGTGTAGGATCTTCTACTTCATGGTTATGTTGTTCAGTGTAACGAACACAGAAACCATGTTCATGGGGATCATAAAATCTATTTTCCATGAGTTTTTGGTCCGGTTCATCATCATATTCATCAATCGCATAATTATTTACTCAAATTCATCGTAGGAGCATACTGAGCATCTCAACACTATCTTGTAGGTTCTTCGACACAAACATCTCTTTGGGAAGTTGTCCACGTGTACATTCTAGACAAGATAGGTACACATTCTTGAACATGTTGTTTCCCAATAGAGTACAGGATTGGACCCCTCAAAGTTCAATGAAGTTGTTTCTTTCATAGCACCCAAAAATTATGCAGTGGTTCGCATGTTTCTTGTTATGGCAGGCCATTTTTTGAGATTCTTACCCAATTTCTATCGGGTAGATCTCTATTTATGGCCTTGACTAAGAAGGACCAGGCCTCTGTGTGGAGTTATCAATGTCATGCAACATTCATCATCCTGAAAGAGAAGTTTTTTAGTGCTCCAATGCTCTGTTTTCCAATTAAGGAGATGATGTTTGAAGTGTTTTATGATTATTCTCATCTAGGTTTGAGATTCATGCTGATGTAATTGTGGGGAGTGATATTCTATGGGCCTAGGTAGTCTCATCCCCATGAATATAACTATTCCATCCATGATATAGATCTATATTAGGTCATGTTCGAGCTAAATTTGTGGAGATTTTACCTCAATATGGATCAAATTATGGTCTGTACATATCACAAGATCTTGATGTATATATCTTCAATGAAATATCTCAACATATGAAATCTAAGGTGGATAGAGTTTCATTTAGATTAAAATATTGAGATTTATTAAACCTTAGGGAGGGGAAATTTTTCCTCTAATTGTTTGGGAACGAATTCGTAGAAGGAGGATGTTCACAAATTTTCGAAAACATAAAATGTGATAGTGGATTTGGCTGCCTTGCACATAGATGCAAGAATGGATGGTTGTAGAGGCTATATGTTTCATAATATGGGGTAGTCTAATTTGATGTAGGAGGAGAAGTAATAGTGGGGAAACATAGAGGCAAGGTATATGAATAAACACATTGAGTATGGTGATGTTCATGAGGTATGGTCATAGGATGGTTAGAATCAGATGTTATTATGTCAAATTTTGTTTGTTTTAGTGTTTATGTGAATGGGAATTCGGTATGAGTTTCACATCTCACCCATAATAGTACACCTTGGTATTTCTAATACGTAATGTGGCTTCATAGAATATTTTTGGTGGATCATGATGATTAAGCCAATGGTAGAGTTTGTGGAAAATTGTTTTGTGTTCTAGGTGGTGAAGGCTAAGCACCCTATTTCTTGTGGTTTTTGAATCCCATAGTTGTCCCCCAGTTGAAGTCGGATGAAATATAAATGGATTTTGTCACATTGTTTCCCAATGTTCGTGGAGGATGCATTGAAATCTGTGCAGTTGTGGATTATCTGAAGAAATAAGCTCACTTCATAGTGATTAAGGAGTGGGTACAGTGGATTCCTAGTCTAATAGGTCTGTGGATGAGGTAGTGAGGATACATAGAGTTCGGTGATCCATTATATCATATCAGGACGTGTGGTTTACCAAATGAGTCTGAATATGAATTCAGAATGATTTTGGCACAAAGTTACACCTCTACACTGCTTTCCTCTCTAATATATATATGTAAAAATATATTGGACCATTTAATGTTGGACGACATGTTGCGAGTGTGCATCTTGGGCGTTGGAGAATCTTGTGTGCGACAGTTTCCCTTGGTGGAGTTTTCTTAGAATAATGTATATCACTCTTACCTTATAATGGAACCATTCAGATCTTTTTATGGAAGACCATTATGATCACCCTTGTACTGGACTAATGTTTGGGAGGCTTCTGTTCGTGGTAAAAACATGGCGCAGAGTATGACCGAGAAGGTGAATCATATTCGTGAGAGGATGAAGGCATCACATGAACAACAAAATTCTTACACCAATTGAATGAGGAGGCCCTTGGGGATCGAGGTTGGGGACCATGTGTTCTTTAAAGGATTCCGCAATATGTGGCTAGTGGAGGTTTTCCATTGGTATAAATATTTCTCCATGGTTCATTGGACCATTTTTGGTGGTGGGGAAATGTGAAAGAGAGGCATTCCATTTGGAATTTCCACTACTATTGGAGATAATACATGGCGTCTTTCATGTCGCTCAGCTTTGTCTGTATCTTAGAAATGACACTCATGTCATTGACTAGGGAGAGTTGGATGTTGAAGACAACATGATGTTTATATATTGGATTTTTGAAATCTAGGTTCATTGAGAGAAGGTGCTGTGTTGGTGGACCATTCATTTGGTTCTCATGATGTAGAGGCATGATTTATTAAAGGAGAGTAAATTGGAAAGGGATGCAGATATTCTTTCCATTTACCCATAGTTGTTATGAGTTTTTCCTTGTTTTTATCTTTTGGAATGTATTATTTGAACCTTTTTTGTTATGAGATGATTTGTTTTCTTATTCCATGATATATGATAATGTCCTAACACATGGAAATGGGGTCCTTATTCGAAATCAACATGCATTATTTGAGATGGTACTAAACCCATGTAGGCGAGTCAGTGCTTCCTAGAGTGGATAATATCTTTACATAGAGGAAGGAATTTCTGGATTTCGGTTTTTAGGACTCTATGGTTATTGTACTTTCATGGTATGTCTTTTGGTCGGTTTAGCTGGTAGATGTATGAGTTGTTCTGTTATGATGAGATTTCTCTCAATATTTTGAACAATACAAGGTGGTTATTGTTTAAATTTTGTGTGATTAGTCTATAGTGACGTTTCAAGAATTGCGGGAACCATGAGAGATAACTAACACGGTGGTTATTTGGACCCTTATTTTCCTTTTTGATTGGTTATTAAATTCTAGAGGATAAGAATAGTTTAATAGGTATCTGATGTAATGGATCATAACATCTTGGTCTATTCCATTGTCAAAATATAGTGCTTTAGGTGTTTTTGAAGTCACAGTGGATCTATTTGAGAGTTTTTCACATTTTCCTATTTTCCAATGTTGAGTCAGGATTAGTAAGTGGAATTGGTAGGTCGTGTTGGTTAATTGAATCCGTGAGTGGGATTGGTAGGTAGCTTCAGCGAGTGTCATCATTTATTGGAATCAATAGGTGGGATTGGTGAGTGGTGTCAGTAAGTGGAGTTAGTGACTAGCGTTGATGAGTTGTGTCGATAGGTGTCATTAGTGAGTGTCATCAGTGAGTGTCAATGGTAGGTTGTTTTGGTGAGTGGCGCAGGAGCGTAGTATCGGTGAGTGGCATCCATAGTTGGAGTCAGTGAGTGGAATCTATAGGTGGTGTAGTTGAATGGCATCATTAGGTGGCATTAGTGAGTGGAATCTGTGAGTCATGTTAGTGACTCATCCATTGGTGACTCACGTCTGTGAATCACCACATAAGGAGTCATTTTCCAATAGCATATCAAAATTCCAGTTATCTAGATTTTTCCCTTTAACATTTTATTTGATGTGAAATGAGTTTAAAAGTATATTTAACTTTTTATGAATCTGTTTCTAAGGTTCTAAAATATATCTTTAATTCCCAATGCGTGGGAGGCCTTAAGTTAGTGAAAACACGTTGTTTTGATCGTGATCCAACATTAATGGATTTTAAAATTGTTCCTCCATTGATATTGGATTGACCCTTTCTAAAAACCAAAATCCTTTCACTCTTATGAATTTTCCACATACTCCTACTATTTGAAATTCCAAAACCTCTCTTTTCTATGTTATCGTGCATTTTTTTCTTATCCCCTTGGATCACGTCTTCTTAGAGGTTTCTCCTTCAACTTGGGCACACCCCTATTTTGGCACTAATAGGAGTTACTGATCGTCTATTCTTACACGTAGGGATTCTCTTCGTTCCACATCAATTGAGTATCATGTGGAGTGGGTATATGAATTCTTCCTTGGGGAGATAGAAGAATCCCGAATTAACAATGATAATTGAATATGGTTAATATCAATATACAGGATGTGGGGGAAAGTGATGCAAGATTCTATTTTAATGTTATTGATATTGTGATCTATATAGGCAATATGCCTATTGAAAATCTTGGATATTGGTGGTCTTTGTTTTCACACCTATGATATATTGTGGATTTTTATTGTTGATGCACTTTTAATGGCCATACGAATATGAAATTGGTTAAACATGTATAGTTGGATAAATAGATTAATGTACCAGGACCAAACATTCCCTGCGATAACCATTGATTTATCAAAGTGTAATGAATGAACGGGTGTTTTCTAAAGCTCAATACACCATTATTTCTTGGTGTGTCTATGTTTTGTTCATGGATTTGTCTCGTATTGTGTCTTATGTGGCTGTGTGGTGCTGGGAAGGAGGGCATTGTTGTATCTGGGTGTGATGGGTGTGGAATTGTTTTATACCGGGCTATTAATTGGGTTCTTTGTGATGATGTGTGTCACAGTGATTGGTAGTATGTTAGGGGATTTATGGTTGAGAGGATGTTTTGGGAGGAATGACATAGAATAATGATTATGGAAGTGGTTGGTATTGGTGTTGAATAGAGTGGAGATATGATGTGATTCGCTTTACAATGGTTCATTTTTCTTATGCATGGTTTAGGATGGCTTCCTAGTTGTCAAATGTGGTTGGTAGTTTCAAGTGTAGGGACGAGATGAATAAATTTTATACTTAATAAATAATGATAATTGGTTAAATTATATGGCTTAAGGGGAACATTTAAGTTGTGGTTTTTTGTAAATGGATTTATTTTTTCAACTTTCAAAGAAATTGTTGCGGGTGTTGATAAATGCCTTTAGATATATCAGTTGAGTGGGTAGTATCATTGGGGGGTTGAATGTTTTATTGAGAACCCATTGGTTGGGATTCTGTTTTTGATAGTATATATACCTACCTATATTTTCAATGTGTTTTTGTTACGCACCCCACCCGAGTTGAGCGGTATGTGTCGAACACCCAATTATCATGGGGATGGTGTATTTCCCAAACAACATAGTGGGATGATGGATGGATGGACACCAACTCCTCCCTTATCCCTCTTATAGGTGGTGATTTTCCTTGAATCTTACAGAAGGTAGTGGTTTGTGAGCCCTAGGTGTGTTCAGGCGAGTTGTGTTTTCTCAGGTGTCTTCAGGATGGGATGTGTTGCACTTTTCCAGGTGTTTTGGGATGTGATATGGTATGTGGCCCACGTGTCAACCATATGAAGGTGGTTATGAGGCCCAGTTGTGTGTTGGTGATATTTGATGAGCTATTTTTTCCTGTGTTGTAGGACTAGCTGTGAGGCCTAGGTGTGTGCGACCATGTAGTGATTTGGTAATTTCAGATGTGTTGGGAGCGCTTGGACATTTCCCATTAGGGAGTGAGAGAGAATAAGCAGAGGGAATGTGGGGTAGGGTAACCTATCATCTATGAGTAAGGTGTTGTTGGTTTCTACTATTTTCTCATAGGGGAATTAGTAGGCTTCTCCACATGTTCATGACATACTCATCCTTTCCTATTGAGTATACTTGAATATTCACTATACAATATAAAAAATAATTCTTGTTTCCAGGAGGATTTTGTGGACCATGTCGGGCATTACGATCTTGGACTTGGGTACACATGCCATGTCGATTCATATATTGGTAATTTTGGTATTTAAATTGGTGACTTTCATTTTATTTGTATCAATTTTACATTAAAACATGCCTGTGGGATATATTTTTTTTATATAGTTCTTGGAGTTGTTTATAGATGGGCCATCTTATCTCCCGATATCATTTTCTTAAAAATGGAAATGCCTCCCATTTCATGATATTTTATACCATTAGTACTAGTCGCCACCCCAGGACCAACTGGAGGTAGGTCTTAGGTGTCATTATCTCTCTTCCTTCATTGCTATCACAATAGGGGAATTGTTGGTGGGAGGGGTTTATGACATAAAATATATAAGTGTCTTAAATGAGACATATAGAAAGAAACATTTTTGAGAACCTATTGATGATCAAGTCTATCTTAGTTATATCATTTTGGGATTTTTACCCCAATGTAACACTATTATAGAGAAACACCCACTATGTGTATCCTTTCATAGATATGAATTTTTTAAATATCTCACTATATACTAAAATAATTAAGGTGTTTTTTCTGTATTCTTATCCCTAAGTATTTGACATGAATTTTGGAATCAAAGTACCTAAAAATAAAAATAATTTCTTCTAATTCAATCTATTAAACAATCTATTGTTAATAATGAATATTTGAATATCATAAATCCATGTACGGTGGAGAAATTATGTTCATAACATAATAACATGAAACTAAAATATAATGAAAATATTGAAAAAAACCGTAACATGTACAAAAAATTACATTGTTCGTCTAAAAATATGCATGATAACATGGAGAAACACAAAAGAATTGAGTGTTATATGACTTATAATAAAGGAATAAATTCATCATAGAATATGTTAAATCAGTAAAAGTGATCCAAGAGGAAAATAATGTTTACAAAAGTGGGGTCAACAAATTAATCATGAAAAATAAGGAATGATATAACATTACTACATTATGGAAACATGGGAATGTGGAAAAAATATAAAACATTACATAATAATCATCATTAAATGATAATCGATATGAATACATTGTATAGTTAGATTTGGATATGCTCCCATGAACCACACATAACATCTCATGAGATTAAAACATTACCCAATGCATTGGAGTTCTTTGTAAATATGGTCCCACCTATAAAATGTATATCATTCACAAGAATAATTGTTCCACATAACTCAAAAAAAGTAATGATGTATTAAAAAAATATTATCCACATTATTAACATGTCTCTATAATATACATATAAATCCATAATCAAATAATTTATGGTACAAAAATTGAATCAATTTTTTGTGGAAATGTGTATAGGTATTCAATATTGAAATATTTGTCATTGAGAATCATCAAATAATTTTTTCAACATAATGAATGTATACAAGGGATTATTAAATGGGTGTATGAGAGGGAATGTGGTCAAATATTACTTTGGAATCATATAGATATTAAAATTGTTTTGAAAAAACATATCCAAACAGGAACAATTTGAAATTATGTGGCATGAAATAAAAAAGGGTTTTTGAATAATTAAGAGAAGGAGACTCTCCCTTTCTATTAGAGGGTTCTTCTAGCATCTTGGTTGGATTTTAATAATATTTTTGTGGTACTGTGAGGTGGATCTAGAGAGGGAATGGTAGAGTAACATAATGATCCAAGAGTTTTGAGTGAAGTGGAATGGGGGTTGGGTGGTTTTATATAATAAATTGAGGATAATTTTTATATATATTTCAAAAAATAGTTTTTCGACTCTATATGATATAGTAATGATCCCAAAAACCATCCCATTGTTTTTACCATGGTTTCTACCAAAGAGGTATGGTATTCAATATTTTATATGTATATAAATGGATCTAATTAATATAATTCCAATGATGATGTGGAAGTGAGTCATTTTTAATGAATATATTTTAAATCCTTAAAATGTAATATAATGTTTGAAATATTTCATGAGGGACTGTAAACTTAATAAAATAATATAATAAACTTATTATTTATAAATAAAACCCAATTTTTTTTGTCAAAGATACGTTTTATATTATTTTTAACATCATTTTGGATTTTTATGTTTTTATAATACATACCATGATGTCATCAAATGTAGTAGAGTGGTCCCAACTTCAATTGGAGTAATTTCTTACCCCAATTTGTAATTAACACTAGACACTCCTCGTAGAAGGATATGATATACATAGATGTCCTAAATGTCTATAATAAGGTAATGATATGGGATATACCTCTAATTTTGACAAATATTTAACAAATCTAGAATTCCTTGATAATGTGAAGAATGACTCATACTATATGACATTACCTTCATGTGTTTAGTGATCTTAAACATTCCCACATAAGATATTGCTAATATTCTGATCTTCCTCAAACATCGGTGACCGAATTGAGGATCCACTTTCATTAAAATTTTATTACCCATAGTGAACCCAAGATCTCACATTATATGACGCACATATGATATCTATCTTATACGATCATTATCCAATAAATTATCAACAAACTACACTTTCTTAAAAGATTACAAACAGATAATTTCTAATACAACTTTTACCTCACCCACTTCATTCCAACATATTGGTTAATGATGAAATATATAATATAGAAGAATACATGTATACTTTAAATAAAAACCTTGTAATTATTGTTATTTGTGAACTCAACCAAGGCCAGTTGTTCTGCCCATGCATCACTGGATTCTAGTATGAAATCTCAAATAAAATCATGAATATGTGAATATTTTTTCTGAATAATCCTTCTAACTGAGAATGGAGTGTTGTGCTCAATCACATCTAATCCCTTGGACCTTCTTTATGAATTTCCATGTTAATGACATAATAAAATTATATATTTTTCAATATAATTTTCAAGGTAAATACATGAAACATGCAAGGATAATAGACTTAAAGCTTCCACAAATCCTCCAAATTGTTCATCTATCTGATTGGTAAAAAGTAATAAATTGTCTTCATCTAATCAACAGTAACCCTAATAGAATTTTAAATCCTCATGTTTGTGTGAATCCATATCAAAACGACCCATGATGACATAAAAACAATATGGTTCTAATAAAAGGATGAATCAAAACACTATATTTCAAAAGATTAGCATTTGGCCATTGATTTTTAAGGAATCAAGAGAATAAACTAGCAATCTACAACATTAACCATAGAAAACATATCTAATTTATGATTTCATGAAATATAATGGTGGCATGAAGATTTACTTTCTATCCATAGGAATGGTATTCTATCATCACTACTCTCAACTAGAAGAATAAACTACTATTCTCCCTTGTACCATAATCGCATCTTTTCTTTCCATTACCGATTTAAATATCTATTAGACCTCAAAATCTACACCCTCAAAAAATAAACTCTTATTTTGAACAATAATTAGTCTTCACCCAATCCAATTTTGAGGATGTAATAAAAAAGGTGGAGAAATAATAGATCCCTAACACCCTAAAACATATATCCTCTAGTATTCCAATAAGTTAAAAACCCCCACTACTCCTATAATAGACTCTATACAAGGTCATGCTCATCATTTTTCTTATTAATTGGTGAATTTAAAATGATGTTAATTTTCCCATTTTCATCATCCATCTCATAGTATAATTTCTATAGATACTCAACCCTAACCCTTTAAAATAGATTTAGGTATCATATTGTGAATACATAAAGAATGATATTGTGGAATGTGCAAAAAAATATGCCTTTTATGTGATAGTGTCACTAGATGAATAGAACATCAACCATAGATGTTAGATTCTAGCAACGTGTATGGTAATTTCACTCATACAGAAGTAGCTGACATTAAATATATGCTACTACCTACTAAATCTGCATCAACATTACTACCAGACCAAGTAATAATGCATCATTATACACTACATAACAAATAAAATACTCAAGAAGTGTCATTAATGGAGAATCTCTGAACCTTATCCTTATCTCAAGTAATGAATATTGACACTCGTCTGAAAAAAATAATTTCACTACATTTTCCATCAGTTTATTAATGGTTATAGATAATTAGAAGAATTCCAAGATACACCGAAAGTATGATCCTACTAATCCTTGAATGCTACTAATATCATAGATATTCTGTGGATGTTTCATGGGAATTAATTCATTAATATTATATTGGTTTATGTATGTTCCCATTATAGAATCCACATTTCCTAAGAATATCACCTTTCAAATCAGGTTGTCACAGGATGACAATATAGAATAATCCAATATTCTCAAAGCACAAATATGATTATCTCTAAGTATCAAGATTGTTACTTTTTCGATGGTGGGTAGATTTGTAATATTTTAATTAATACTGTGGTGAATGAGTCAATGCATAAATTATGATCATGATCAAGAGGTCCACGGAAATTGTTGGAAGATTAAATAAATTTAAAGGCGTCAATGAGTACTTATAAAGTCCATACTTAATTCAAAATTCTATATTTGGAATGTCATGCTCTCTGAAATACAACCAATTGGTGCTCAATAAAAGATAAATCATTTGGAAGCATTGGAATTCCAATTTCTTGTCCAAATTATCATCGATCCTATGAAATAAACATTAGTTCATCACTATCACCTATATAAACACTCGATAATAAGCCCAAATCCAATGATTATGATCCAACATCTTGAAAAAACACAATGTTTCACAACACATTGATGTTCTAATCTTGGTAAAACCTTTCTACTAAATTCATTTTAATAAAAAAATATTTATTACACCCTTATTAGAACCATGTGATTCAATGGTATCAAAATCCTATATGTTCACTACATTAGATTTATCCCAACTTAACTATTAACCCCTTAGAGTGTCCATGATTTAAAACACTTACACAAATATTTCAACACATTCTTCACCATCCAAGGGGTTATTACTGCAATAAAATGATTAATATCAATAGAGTGATATAAGGAAATATTTTAATATATTATAGACTTCATAATCCTTAATGATATAGTAAGTGGAAACTTATGGTTGAATCATTTATTCTTTCTAAACAACATATTACATGCATGGGCCTCTTAAAATTCATTGTGAAATATTTATATAAGATATTCACAACAGTCCCCTCACATGGTAGTAATTTGGAATGCCTCCCAAGTATTCCTATAAGACTAAATCAAGGATATATCTTCTTAAAAATTATATAAACTCTTTGAAAAAATATATTTTCTAGGATAAACCCTGTGAATTCAATGACATAACACAAGGATTATCCAAGGAATATACCCGCCCATATCCAATGGTATGAACCACCTAGAACAAACCAAAAACACCATCCCTATAAGTTAGTATTAATCATAATATTCCAATTAACATAACAACATGCTCTAATAAACTAATTTTTTCAATAAAAAAATATAACGCAATTGCATGTCAAAAATTGAAATATGAAAAAAATGAGAAACTATCAAGAACAAATGGTATAAATCAATTAATTTAATAAAATAACTACTATACAAAAAAATAGTTATATATATAGAATGTGAACCAACGTTCCCATCCAAATCAAATGAATGAACAAAAAATATTATAAATCTCATATTAACATCATATGTATCTGAAAAAATTAGTTTAATCAATAGTAACAATAAAACATATATTACCTATATTATGAAATCATGGAGGTCATTTTGAAATGATGGATATTACATATCATAGATCACATATTCAGTTCCCAACCATCCTATCTCTAGTATTTTATATCCCCAAATCATGAAATAAAATGATACATGTTAGTGAGTCCTAATTATATGATACCATTTTTAGTGTCCCTATAAGAACTATCAGGTATGATATGGAAGGTCACATACCTCACACACTAATCCACGTAACAAAGAGGCTATGAACTGAGAAATGATGGTATACATTTTTCATTGGAGAGACTATATCCTTATATTTATTTTAGAGAATGATAATAGAAAATATATTATATAATAAATCAACAATGTAAACATGTGGAAAATAAATTAATGGAATATTTATAAGGATAGATCAAATGGTGGAAAGAATATCCAGAGTATATGTAGCAAAAAAATAATCATTCATATATCAAAAAGTTTATACATTCATTTATATTCCATCAACGATTTCTACAACTCCATTCTCGACTACATAATCATCCATTGTATGTCCCTTTCTCTTTTCCAGTACTATTTTCATGAAATCTACAAGCGTATTGAAATTATTAAGTAGGGTGTGAGTATAATATTCAGTAGGATACCATAAAATCATTGATAAACTAAGTTGATAATATATATAATAGTGATTATGTATGCATCATTTTAGGAACATAGGGTTATTTAGTGACATGGATCATTTTAGAAACGCATGGAAAAATATGTTTTGGGAATGTGTTTGAACTAGAACAATTTTACATTTGTTCTGAATGTGATATGAAAATGTTTCTAATATGGAATTTATATAGATTGTAAAATTTTGAAAATATGTTAAGAAATTCTCATATAATGATGAAAATATAAATGGAGAATGATTTTACCCCTGCTAATCACCACTCTAGTGTAGGATGGTTATGTGTTCTGGTATCAACTCATTTTTGACCGTGTTGCTAGGATTGGGGAAGTTACACCTAGGGAATGCGGTGATCAATTTGTTGGGATTATTTTTAGAAAGGATGGTATTCATAAACGTCATTATTGATGTACGTCCAAACATAATATGATCATCCCTTTAATCTGGACATTATCCTATGTACACGGAGAGATCATTGGTTATATTACAAGCTACTTATGAATTTTTTTCCTAGAGAGATAAGGGGTGTTCTTAAAGGATATTCCCTTCAATTAATTTATTGGAAACCATTTTGGTGGATGGATAAATAGTGGTTGTAACCGAGTGAGGGTCGTAAGGAGGTTGTGTGTTGATAGTATTTATGATTACATTCTTGGATGATGATAACTTTTATCGGTTTATGTTTTGATATTGAAGCTTTATTGAGGATGATATGGCCATGAAAACTTCTTGGGGTTGATGGGAGTGGTGGTAATGAACTGTGATACTTGGTAATTTATATAGTAATGAAATAAAAATAGCACACCTAATGTTAGGAGTGATGTGACAGTAATAAATGCTTCCTTTGTGAAACATTTATTGTGGGTGTTGGATCACAATGATAATGTATTGTGGGGAAAGACCATCCTCGTTGTTCATGTATTATCGTAACATGGATTTATTCATGAGAAAAAAATTTCATATTGGAGAATATATGTAATGGTACATTCCTTCTTAATCCTTTAATTTTCCAATTTATGTTGTTTGTTCAATTTGGAGGAGACTTGGAGTAAGTCTTCAGGAGTCCGAGGGTTGAGAGATGGGAGAAGGGGACTTTCACAATGTGAAAGTAAGTTTCATACATTGTAGAATAATTACATGACTTTTATTTTGGAATCAGGTTGTGTAATTTATATGGCTTTAAAATTAAATAATTAAATGACTACACGATTATTTTTTTGTGGAAAACCAACAACAGTTATTTCCGGACATGAAAGGGTATTACATATCGCAGAATCCCACGATGCAGTTCCTTTTTAAAATTATTTTCTACCTAATTTTTATATATTCATATGTGGTTTGTTCTCCCTCTCATTTTGGGATAACCCTAGAAACCCATAGGCTCTCTTCAATCCCATTCCTCCATCCTTTATCCATTTATCTTGGTGGTTGTTTGGTGGAAATCCTTGGATGACATGTGGTTAGATGTTTTCCCTTTATTTTTTTAGTTTTCTTCCATTCTTCACTAGTGGTTCTTCTGTGTGGCATATCATTGGCTTGGGGTGCATTTGGGTCATTCTCTGATGGATACTTGTTGTTGTATTTATTGATATAGATTTCTAAAGGTGCATTTGTGGTTTGAAAGAATTTTTCATTGCACAAAAATGCATATCAAGTAGTAAAATCATAGTTAGGTATAAATTTCCCTCATTTAAATTATATTCATATTAAGATAGAGGGTTTTACTATTATTTACCTACAAATCATCGTTTTTCCTTCTTAATAAAAGAAAGAAAATTGTTTAAATTTAAATTCAAATGGGTAAAGGGTTTTTCTTCACATGTTTTTATATCTTTATTATAATTTTGATATTATAAATTTTATGGACTTGATGCCATTATAAAAATCATGGATGTCAGGGGATATTCATGCATTGGATGTATTTTTTTTGTTTTCTTCTTTGGATTTGATTATTTAGAGGTCACCCTAAATGTAAATTGGTTAAATAATTTTACTTAAATAATGAAATTGTTTCCCCATGATATGGATTTTATGATAACACCACAAGAATTAAGTGGAATGTGATAAAATATACTTTGTATATCTATTAAGAATTATCTTGATCTATTTTGGTGTGTGGTTTTTTCTTGTATTAAGGTAAGCTGTGGTTAGGGAATGTGGGGTTGATGGTTTTTGTGCCATGATTTTTGTGTGGCAGTGTGATTGTTTTTGGGCCATGTTTTTGGGGCAGTATGGTAATGGTATGTAGAGCAGTTTTTGGAATGTATTTTTTTAGTTCTAGTTTCCTGTGTGGTTGTGGAATAAATAATAAATTTTTTAATAAGATTTTTGTAACGCCCTGACCCTAGCTTCCCAGAGTCAGTGCATTACTTTGTAACATTGGCATGATCACAAAAGATCATGTCTCGAAAGACCGATTAGTTTAGTAGCCTTGGAAACACTAGATACATTCATAAATGTTACATTACATCATAAAGTGAAAAACTAATAACAAAGTCTTCATAGTCCACACTCATATCCTCTTTTGACTATCCCTGCATGTTATTCATAAAATACTTCTTCACATCCTGGAAAATATTAAAACATTGAAAGGGGTGAGCTCAGATGCTCAGTAAGGATAATAGTATTGCAGAAGCTTTCATAAATAAACATAATCATTTAAGGTAATGTATAACTAAAACAAAAGCCTTTTAAACTTGAACATCAACATAATATGGAAAAAGTAAAATGAGATAATGCCATTCACTTCTTCACATGGATATTCTACTGGTCGAATAATCACATGCAATATCAATTACCACTTTCATAATGAGGGAATGTATAATGCCAGGCATTCTGAAACATTTTGTCAAGGCCTCGGCCAAGATGTCTAAAATGATTAAGGCCTCGGCCAAAACCATAAATCAAATTGGGTAAGGGCCTCGGCCAATTCCACGTCTAGTTGTCTCATGAGACCTACCGATGCATCGAGGAGCTATAGCGGGATCCACCCGTCACTTATTAAGTCCAATACATTCCTTATATGAATAGGCTTAAACATATCATAACCCATAACATAATCGTATCACATAAAACATGCACAAAGGAAACATAAAATATCCACATTTCAATCACAAGATATCAATACAACACATTGATATAATAAAAACGCTTTCAAAACCATTTTCAATACCAAAATAAAAGAAATTTAAAACATTGTATTTATTTTTCATTAAAAAAATGATGGCTCGTAGAGGAAGCCGAAACTCAAATAATGGTCACGGCGGCGGGGAAGTCGTTGTCGCCGCATATTTACGGAAATAAAAACATTCTCTTTTGTCGTTTAGCAAAACGCTTCGTATAAAAAAGATTCCTTTTGAATAAAAGTCAAAGTCAAAGGGGTTTATACACCGTATAAAAGAAAGTTGTGTATAAAACCAAATATGCCTCAATGAAAGGGGATTGAGACGAAGTCCTTAAAAAGATCATTTTTTTTAA
Organism: Viscum album; assembly: GCA_963277665.1. Taxonomy (NCBI): domain Eukaryota; kingdom Viridiplantae; phylum Streptophyta; class Magnoliopsida; order Santalales; family Viscaceae; genus Viscum; species Viscum album. Next base: position 1,095,474,360 of record OY728130.1, read on the forward strand.
ATAAAGTACATCTATAATATGTATTCACTATAAGTACACATAAATAATGTAAAAATACAAGATAGGACATAATAATATCATGACATAATTTGAAAGTAGGAGATTAACCCAAAGAATAGAAATTGGGTTAAGAAGTTCCCTTACCTCGTGTCTGACTTGACTCAACCATTCTTTAACCTCATGAATAATAAACTAGAGTTAATATATACCTTATTAAGAACCATTTTCAATTTCATGATCCTTTTTATATCACTTATTACAATGATATGAACATTATTTAATTATTTATGTTAATAACGGTCGTTTTGTCGATCTTTGGTACTTGAGTCAACAATAAACTTATTATAATTATAAGTTGTTTATGTGGTAGAATATCCATTATCTCCAGAATTATATTCATGATTTATATGTCATATATATAATATATATCCAGTATATACATTCATTTATAATATTACGTAACATTTAGAGGTAAGAAATGAAATGCACCGTTCATGGAGACGGTAAGCCGTACGTACGCATGAACGCTACTTTCATTTCTATTTCATATTTAATGGAATGAAATAATAATGATATAAATGTATAATATAATTAAATTATAATATAGTGTATAATACCATTTAATCCATCCTTTATACATCCCACATATGGCATTAACGATTCAAATCATTTTGAGGGGGCGGTAGTCTGCACTTCCTAAAATGAAATTATTGCGTTTACCCATAATGGAAATCATAAATTACTCCATAAATGAGAAATACAGAAGCATAAGTAAAACATAAACATATTATATATCATATATAAATATAGTGACATCTTAATGGCCACCATTGAAGGTGATATACGAGTGTTGAACAATCATCGTTTCGTGAGGCAGAAATTCGCCATCCACAGAAACCGTATGTTCTTTAAGCATTAGATGTAGGTGTGTGTAAGTGTAGCTCAAATACTTATTATAACATCATCCTAGTATATTGAGGATACTGGTGTTGTTACAAAATAAATGAATAAAAAGAGTTTAGGGGGTTGGGGAAGCAAAATAAAACAAAAGAACATAAGAGAAAACACTACCTTTAAAACGGGAAACACTTTTTGATTTGAGGGAAAGGCTTTCTTGGGAAGAGTTATGCCCAATGTGAGGCTTCTAGGAGTAATAGGGGGAATTTGGGAGAGTATTTGGGCAGAGTTTGGCCGAGCCAAATGGCTTGAATGTGTGAATGAGGTGGTAGAGGTGGGGGCCTTTTATAAGTGGAGAGGAGGGGCTCTTTTGGAAAGATTGAAATGTTACATTATTATACAATGTTTTTCGGATTCTAAAGGTCCCACACTTATATAATTCGTGGATAAGTAGATAAGGGTTCGAAATATACCCATCCAATAGTCTTTGGACAAGTTTATGCTTTGGATTTTACATTATCTTTTCATTTTATTAAAATCGTTAAATAATTATGTCATCGCTGCATCATAATGATGTCATAAATAATTTAATTTATTTAATGACTAAAAATTATAAAAAAATACTATGATGTAGGAAATCTTTTTAGCTTTCCATGTACTATTTATAGTCAAAAATATGACTTGTATAACCCCATGTAAAAATTGTTTTAGTAAAATATTTCATGTTTGTGTCATTTTTTTACTTTAACATTAAATAAAAAGTATTTATGTAATGTTCCAACTAAAGTGGCTCCATGGGGTCCCCAAGTTGACCCATGGACTGTCTTGGTCGGCCATGTAACATCCAATGAGGGTAGAACATGTTTCAAGCTCATCTCATATTATTAAAACATTATTTTTACCTTAAACTACACTAATTACCTCTAATCGCGATTAAGAACGTAAAAGTTACTATTCACCAAAAAATTATTTTAATCTCATTGAACCACATTTTACTTCTTAATTACAACCATGTATGTTGGATTTTTGAAAATCAAATCACAGAATTGGTAATATTTCATTTAAACGAAAAATCAGTTATTTAACTTGCACTTGGTGGTTTCACTATTCATCAAAAAATGAAGTTTTTTAGAACGATGAAAAAATTTCACCCTAAGCTATAATTGATATTCAGAACTCAAAAATGATGTCTATTTTACAAAATTCCAAAAATATAAGTTGCATTAATTAATTTTATAATTAATTCCCGCTGTCACAACAAATAGCGTGTTTTTAAGAAACAATTTATATCAAAAGATTGGCAATTGTTTATGTCCAATTTCAATGTTAAATTAATTCAAATGACCACCATTGGATAAAATGGTAAAAATATATTCTAATTATAATTTAAAACCACTAAATAGTATAATTTATCACAATAAATTATTTTGATTAAAAAAGTTGTTTTTAAGTATTTTTCACTATTCATAAAAAATTAGAAGTTCTCAGAAAAATACCAAAAATTCAACATAGGCTAATTTCGATATCCCGAATCCAAAAATGAAGTCCTTTTTGAAATATAAAATTTCTATAATTTTAAAAAGTGGTTATTACTATTCATAAAGGCTACTATTATTAGTCGCGGTGTTTTAGAACTCGAAGTTGCGTACAATACAAGCTATTGCATTATTGAATGAGAAGCGTATTGTGGAAGCTCGGGGTGTTACATTCTCCCCTCCTTCAATAAATTGCATCCTCACAATTTGAAATTTTTCTTGGAAAATAAAAGGTTGAGAATAGAAAATACCTTTGTGGAAAACCCACATCGGAAATAAGGTTAATAAAATTTAGCCTTAATAAGAGGGAAATGGAAATAAGAAAGTTACCACCAAATTATGATCTCAATAAGGAGAACATTGGTGGCAATTAGAGACATATAATTGGAGGAAAAACGTAAATATTTGTAGGGATTGATTGAGGTCATCAATCACAATCAACTGTCAAATTGAGGGCCTCAAAGCCTTCAATCTATGTTGATTTAAAATATCATCAGTTCAACAAGACATAAGGTATTAGGATAACACATTTTTTTGTTTTAATATCCCTTTTCTAAAGTTTAAGAATTAATTCATTCATTGAATAAGAGATAGGTATATATATATTTATGCTTGACAATTAGAGTTTCAACCGTCAACTCATCTTTCACTCAAAAGATAATAGAACTCAAAAATATTATACTTATCCTAATTGAATAAGGATCCAAATGTTAACACATACCATTTAGATTAGTAAAATTATTTTGTAATAACCAGGGACTTCCTGTAGGCTAGTGGTATGAAATAAAGGCCTGTCGCACTATGGTTGTGGGTTCAATTCCTACAGCTTTGTCCGATGTGACGGGTTATGCCCCACCCTGCAGGTTGTCCTTTTCCTAAAACTATAGTTATATAATATTCCAAAAATAATCTTCAGAAATGTTTTAACCTTAAACAATACTATCCAAAGATCAACTTAATCCATTCCAACCTTTATAGTTATCCAAAATACCTCCGTACAGACTTTCTCTAAAAGGTCTCTAAATTCCAAAATCAATTATAACATCAGATTCCCCAAACAATGTAAAGTTTATCTTATTGTCACATACTAAAAATATGATTACCTTCATCATATTAAATCCTTAATGAAAACAACAAGTACTGCAGTACAATCCTTATATATATCACATTATTCTAATAACCAGAATACAATCCATGAGTCCAAAAGCACCAATACATTAGTTATTCTGCTTCAACTGTAGTAACAGCATAAGATTGTCCTTGATCCCTTATCCTTTTTTGAGGTAAGATTCCCTGACGCTTAGGACATTCATTTTCATAATTTCACATTTCCCTACAATTGTAGCATTCAACATTGATAGCCTCTTTCTTTCTCTTGCAATCACGCGCCTGGTGACCTTTTTCCCCACATTTATAACAAACTCCCATTCGTTTTAGGCAAGTACCACGGTGATTCTTCCCACAATTATCACATAATGTAAAATCCTTCTTTCCCTTTTTCCCTTTATCCATCTATTGTTCCACCGTTCTCTTCTTTTCTTGCTTTTCTTTAAAGTCATGAGACTTAGAGAATTCCTTTTCCGTCTTGATATCACATGAGACAATATCTTCGTATGACGAGAAGGTTTGTGAGGCTAATGCTCGACGGAGAAATGGTTTTAACCCATCAAAGAAACTATCAATATTACTTCTTGGGTTATGTATATAATCTTCAGAATACCTCGCTAACCTTGAAAAGTTGGCCTCATACTTTGCGACATTCTCATCCTCCTTTTGTCTCAGACTCAGAAATTGCCTTTCCATATCTGCTCGATGGTCATATGGAAAGTATTTTTCTAAGAAAATATGTTTGAACTCTCTCCATTCCATAATCGATACTTCTTCATATTCCTTTGTGTTTTGAATCAATGACGACCATTGATCAGCATCTCCAGTGAGGCGGTAAACTGCCATGATAACCTTCTCCCTTTTGCTACTCCCCAAGGCGTGGAATATTTTCTCTAAGGAGTTTATCCATTGCTCAGCTACAGACGGATTTTTACCCCCATTAAATGTTGGTGGTTGTTGCCTCATGAAGCGGTCTAACATTGATCCTCCACGTTGTGGATCAGGGTGATCCATACGAGTAATGTTATTATTCATAACCTAAGTGAGTTGTCCCAGTATGGTAATAAGTTGATCAGCACCAGTTGTATCTCCAGATCCACAATAATTATCTTGAGCAGGAGGGAAATTCCTACACGAAGTGCGTGCATTGATATGGTTTCCATTCCTTCCATTAGGCGCCATTTCTAAACAATGGCATAAACCAGATTAGTTTATCAATAAAAATAGATAATTCCATACTTATAAAATACTTAACATAAATTGAACTATTTATGGATATAATCCATAAAAATGTTTTCTTTGAGGAAGTATATACTCATAACCCTTCATAGTGGTTTGTAAAGAAAATGAGAATTATCCTAAGCATATCCCCCGGGAGTGTCGTAACCAAGAGTTCAGCAAGGCCCGTTGTCGTGCACCAGTTCCTGTTCGAGTCTAGCTCAAATTGGTGTTGTCGGGTTTTACCCCTAGGTGCATCTGTGCCAGAGCCGCCTCTACCTGCTCGTATCCAGACAAGGATGTATTGTTCAGAAAACTCACAACATCTCTATAATACCAAAATTCTTGGAAGTTCTTCTATACTAAACCTCAATGTCTATCTTCAGGCTATATGCTCTAATCAGAGTTTATCTAAATCTAGCTTCCAAGGTTAGTACTAAACTGCCTCTGATACCAACTGTAACGCCCCGACCCCATCTTCCCGGAGTCGGTGCATTACTTTGTAACATTGGCATGATCACAAAAGATCAAGTCTCGAAAGACCGATTAGTTTAGTAGCCTTGGAAACACTAGATACATTCATAAATGTTACATTACATCATAAAGTGACAAACTAATAACAAAGTCTTCATAGTCCACACTCATATCCTCTTTTGACTATCCCTGCACGTCATTCATAAAATAATTCTTCACATCCTGGAAAATATTAAAACATTGAAAGGGGTGAGCTCAGATGCTCAGTAAGGATAACAGTATTGTGGAAGCTTTCATAAATAAACATAAACATTTAAGGCAATGTATAACTAAAACAATAACCTTTTAAACTTGAACATGAAAATAATATGGCAAAAGTAAAATGAGATAATTCCATTCACTTCTTCACATGGATATTCTACTGCTCGAATAATCACATGCAATATCAATAACCACTTTCATAATGAGGGAATGTATAATGCCAGACATTCTGAAACATTTTGTCAAGGCCTCAGCCAAGACGTCTAAAATGATTATGACCTCGGCCAAAAACATAAACCAAATTGGGAAATGGCCTCGGCCAATTCCACGTCTAGTTGTCTCATGAGACCTACCGATGCATCGAGGAGCTATAGCGGACTCCACCCGTCACTTATTATGTCCAATACATTCCTCATATGAATAGGTTTAAACATATCATAAACCATAACATAATCGTATCACATAAAACATGCACAAAGGAAACATAACATTTCCACAATTCAATCACAATATATCAATACAACACATTGATATAATAAAAACTCTTTCAAAACCATTTTCAATACCAAAATAAAATAAATTTAAAACTTTGTATTTATTTTTCATTAAAAAAATGATGGCTTTTAGAGGAAGCCGAAACTCAAATAATGGTCACGGCGGCGGGGAAGTAGTTGTCGCCACATTAGTACGGAAAGAAAAACATTCCCTTTTGTCGTTTAGCAAAACGCTTCGTATAAAAAATATTCCTTTTGAATAAACGTAAAAGTCAAAGGGGTTTATACACCGTATAAAAGAAAGTTGTGTATAATACCAAATATGCCTCAATGAAAGGGGATTGAGACGAAGTCCTTGAAAAGATCATTTTTTTAAATAAAGTACATCTATAATGTGTATTCACTATAAGTACACATAAATAATGTAAAAATACAAGATAGGACATAATAATATCATGACATAATTTGAAAGTAGGAGATTAACCCAAAGAATAGAAATTGGGTTAAGAAGTTCCCTTACCTCATGTCTGACTTGAATCAACCATTCTTTAACCTCCTTAATAATAAACTAGAGTTAATATATACCTTATTAAGAACTATTTTCAATTTCATTATCCTTTTTATATCACTTATTACAATGATATGAACATTATGTAATTATTTAAGTTAATAACGGTTGTTTTGTCGATCTTTGGTACTTGAGTCAACAATAATCTTCTTATAATTACAGGTTGTTTTTGTGGTAGAATATACATTATATCCAGAATTATATTCATGATTTAGATTTCATATATATCATATATATCCAGTATATACATTCATTTATAATTTTACGTAACATTTAGAGGTAAGAAATGAAATGCACCGTTCATGGAGACGGTAAGCCGTACGTACGCTTGAACGCTACTTTCATTTAAATTTCGTAATTAATGGAATGAAATCATAATGATATAAATGTATAATATAATTCAAGTATAATATAGTGTATAATACCATTTACTCCATCCTTTATACATCCCACATATGGCATTAACGATTCAAATCACTTTGAGGGGGCGGTAGTCCGCACTTCCTAAAATGAAATAATCGCGTTTACCCATAATGAAAATCATAAATTTTTCCATAAATGAGAAATACAGAAGAATAAGTAAAACCTAAACATATTATATATCATATATAAATATAGTGACATCTTAATGGACACCTTTGAAGGTGTTATATGAGTGTTGAACAATCATCGTTTCGTGAGGCAGAAATTCGCCATCCACAGAAACCGTTTGTTCTTTAACCATTCGATGTAGGTGTGTGTAAGTGTAGCTCGAATCCTTCTTATAACAACATCCTAGTATATTGAGGATACTGGTTTTGTTACAAAAGAAATGAATAAAAAGAGTTTATGGGGTTGGAGAAGCAAAATAAAACAAAATAATATAAGAGAAAACACTACCTTTAAAACGGGCAACACCTTTTGATTTGAGGCAAAGGCTTTCTCGGGAAGAGTTCTGCCCAAAGTGAGGCTTCTAGGAGTAAGAGGGGGAAGTTGGGAGAGTATTTGGGCAGAGGTTGGCCGAGCCAAATGGCTTGAAGGTGTGAATGAGGTGGTAGAGGTGGGGGCCTTTTATAAGTGGAGAGGAGGGGCTCTTTTGGAAAGATTGAAATGTTACATTATTATACAATGATTTTCGGATTCTAAAGGTCCCACACTTATATAATTCGTGGATAAGGTGATAAGGGTTAGAAATATACCCATCCAATAGTCTTTGGACAAGTGTAAGCTTTGGATTTTACATTATCTTTTCATTTTATTAAAATCGTTAAATAATTAGGTCATCGCTGCATCATAATGACGTCATAAATATTTTAATTTATTTAATGTCTAAAAATTATAAAAAAATACTCTGATGTAGGAAATATTTTTATATTTCCAATGAATATTTATAGTCAAAAATATGACTTGTATAACCCCATGTAAAAATTGTTTTAGTAAAACATTTCATGTTTGTGTCATTTTTTTACTTTAACATTAAATAAAAGGTATTTATGTCATTTTCCAACTAAAGTGGATCCATGGGGTCCCCAAGTTGACCCATGGACTGTATTGGTCGGCCATGGAACATCCAATGAGGGTATAACATGTTCCAAGCTCATCTGATATTATTAAAACATTATTTTTACCTTAAACTACACTAATTACCTCTAATCGCGATTAAGAACTTAAAAGTTACTATTCACCAAAAAATTATTTTAATCTCATTGAACCACATTTTACTTATTAATTACAACCATGTATGTCATATTTTTGAAAATCAAATCACAGAAGTGGTAATATTTCATTTAAACGAAAAATCAGTTATTTAACTTCCACTTGGTGGTTTCACTATTCATCAAAAAATGAAGTTTTTCAGAACGATGCCAAAATTCCACCCTAAGATATAATTGATATTCCGAATTCAAAAATGATGTCTATTTTAAAAAATTACAAACATATAAGTTGAATTAATTAGTTTTATAATTAATTCCCGCGGTCACAACAAATAGCGTGTTTTTAAGAAACAATTTATATCAAAAGATTGGCAATTGTTTATGTCCAATTTCAATGTTAAATTAATTATAATGACCACCATTGGATAAAATGGTAAAAATATATTCTAATTATACTTTAAAACCACTAAATAGTATAATTTATCACAATAAATTATTTTTATTAAAAAAGTTGTTTTTAAGTATTATTCACTATTCATAAAAAATTAGATGTTCTCACAAAAATACCAAAAATTCAACATAGGCTAATTTCGATATCCCGAATCCAAAAATGAATTCCATTTTGAAATATAAAATTTCTATAATTTTAAAAAGTGGTTATTACTATTCATAACGACTACTATGATTAGTCGCGGTGTTTTAGAACTCGAAATTGCGTACAATGCAAGCTATTGCATTATTGAATGAGAAGCGTATTGTGGAAGCTCAGGGTGTTACAATTTTGAAATGGCCTTGGTTGATTAGGATAATGGGATGGAAATGGTTAATGGATAATTTAATGGTCGGTTATGTGACTATGTTTGGTTGGTTCTTAATAATAAAAGGAATGGTTATTAAATATGGGGAAAATGTGAAGTTGGTTTAGTTTATTATATCTCTTCTCATTATGAAATTATTATTTCTATTAATAATAAATTAACTTAGTGGTGGAAGAAAAAGTGAGGGTGATGTGAGTTGGATAGTTTTTTGGGAACTCAATGGTAGGGATTGAGTGCTTGATACTATATATGCATACTTGTGTTTTTTCCTTTTAATTTACATACAATCCCCACCGATATTGGGCACTATTTTTTGAACACCTGTATAGTCATGTGGGGGATGTATCTCCCAACATCATTATGGGAGGATATATGGATGGATTCCCACTCTTCCATGCTCCCTCTTACAGATGATAGGGGACAAGGTGTCTTCAGGTGACTTTTGAGGTGTTTTCCCATGTGTCTTTAGGATGAGATATCATATGTCACCTAGGTTCCTCTAAGATGCAATGTTCTGTGATATCCCATTTGTGTGTGGGTGGGAAATGTGATGTGATGCATTTTGAGGCACTGGTGTGTGTGTGTGGGATGTGTTTTAAGGACCAACAATGTGCCGCACGGTTGTGTTGTGAGGCTCAGTTGTGTGTGGGATGGATGTGTTTTAAGGCCATATTTTTTGTGGCTAAGATTTAATGTGGTATAGTTCGAATAGGTGGGACCCACATGATGTTTTATATTGGGCTGTGAGAGTGAATAATCAGTGGTAATATGGTTCAGGGTACCATATCATCGATGTGATCATGCTATATTATATTACATGACATGAATTATTTGGTGATTGTACCTTGATAAGTTTAGGATGGATAGAATACATATTTTTTTGTTGTTTGGTTCTATTATTTTCTTACATGTGCATTAGTATTCTCTTTTCACCTATTCATGAATGAAATTGTATTTTTCTATTTAGTACACTTGTATTCTCACACTATTTATATAAAACTATTTTAAAATTTCAAGGAGAATGACATGGACCATGCTAGACACTTCTATCTCAAACATTTGGATAATAATTGTGTCACTACTTTATCATTACTTTTGGGTATATACCTTGGAGTATTGTTTTATTTTTATTAGTTATATTTATACAGGCATGTGTGATGGTTCAGGTTTCTATTTTATATATTTCTTGGAGTTGATTGTGATTGATTTTCCTTATCACTCGATCTAGTTTACAAATAGATGGTAATGGTTCCCTTATTGTGAGATTTGTGTACTCCTCATGCTAGTCACTAACCTAGGGCCTAATGTATGTGAAACTTGAGAGGTCATTATGTCTCACCCCTCATTTAGGTATCTTTGGAGGGTAGGACAAAGAATTATGTTATAGCTCAGTAGCCTAATCTCTTTGAATCAAAATCTTAGAGATTCTTGGGAAATGAGATCCATTATGAGATTTTATAGGGTGAGGTGATTGTAAGAACCAGAACGTTTTTAGTATTGTGAAAGGATCATTTATAGGTACAATTTTTCCTTGAATTGATTAATTTTAATTTGGTTATTCCTTCGGTCATGTTTATATAAAAACTGATAAATTTGGGTGAAGTTTGGCTAGTGCACATTTAGAGCATGGTTTTACCAAACTGTGTGCCCTAGCCTAGAAAACCGTGGAAGTCTAGATAGAGAGGGATTTCATGGTTGGAACACCTTTACTTTTACTTTTCACCATGGAAGGAGAAACAATGAACCCCCCCCCCCCCCCCACTAGAAGAGAGGAACAATTAGGGTGCATGGGTAGGGGAAACCGTTCATTTATTCTAAGGAAAACTAAGCAAATGATTTACGTTAATAGAAAAGAATAGATTTTATAATAACAAAACACCTATATTTAACCAAAATCAACCCCGCTGGTCCTCTAATGATTCATATCAATTTATTAGACTCCCAGATGATTTCCTATTTCTACATACCTCTATTTTTGGAGAGTCGAAGGGCTGATTGAAGATCTGCACGTCCAAGGTAAGTGGTTTCTTTCCATTTAGATATATCCTCCTCTACTGCTCCACATATCATATAACAAGGCGATGTTTATCTGTTTTTGTATAATGTCTTAGATATAGGTTTTTTAGATATTACTTAATTTGAATCTTGGATTTATGAATTGAATGATGATATCATTCTTTATCATTGTTCTGCCAAATTTGGGGATTTCTGATGAAGATTTTTCTTCATCAATTTTGAGGTAGGTGGTCTATAATTCCAATCCCAAATTATTTACTTTGATTATGTGTATGTAATTATATAATTTATATTATCTTTTATGAAACTGAGTTCTTAATCGAATTAATTTATTTTTTGAATTAATTAATTGATTGAAATATGAAATTGTGGATATTGGGATTATAGATTTTGAATAATTAATTGTCGAATTAATTTTGAGGGAATTTGGATTAATTAATGAGGTAAATAATTTTTGAAATAATAATTTAATATTAAAATTATTGATTTAAAATAATTAATTGTTTAATTAATTATGAAATATTTAATTTATTGTGTTTAACTGTTAATTAATGAATTAATTAGGGATATTGGATTGAATGAGATGGAACAATTAATTTAGTAATTAATTATGAATATTGAATTGATTAATGTGGAAGAATAAATTAATAAATTAATTATTATATTAAACTGATTATATTGGAAGAATTAATTGATGAATTAATTTTGGTGTTACTCGTATTGTACATCGTGAATAATTAATTGACAAATTGATTTTGGAAATTTTAGTGATTTTAAATGTGACGTATCGGTTGTAGAATTAATTAATGAAATTGATGTCAATAATTAATTTGTGAATTAATTGAATGGATTGAATGAGATTAATTAATTATAGAATTAATTAATGCTACTAAGGTGAACTGTTAATTTGTTATTTAATTGATGGTATTATATGTGATAAATTAATGATGGAATATGTTAATTAAATTATTGTGAACTATTAACTATAAACTAATTTAGGGGATTGCATTTGACCAATTAATTTAAGAATAAATTAATTCAACTAAAGTGAAAAATTAATTTCAGAATTAATTGAATGGATTGAAGGTGAATAAATAATTATAAAATTAATTAATTTAATTCACTTGAACAATTAACCAATTGAATAAATTGAATATATTAAATTTTATTAATTAATTGTGTATTTATTTAATGGATTTGCCGTGAACAATTAATTTGAGAAATAATTGAAGTGATTGAATATGATTATTTAATTTAATGGAATTAACATCAATCAAAAATCATGAATTAATTGAAGTGGTTGAATGTGATTATATAATTGGTGAATTAAATAATATAATTGACATGAACATGTAATTGGTAAATTAATTGAAGGGATTGATTATGATTAATTATTTATGGAATTAATTAATGGAATTAACATGAACAATTAATTGGGGAATTAATTAAAGGGATTAAATGTGATTAATTAATTGTAGAATTAATTAATAGAGTTGATCTGAGAAATTGATTAGTGAATTATTTGAAGGGATTAAATTTTATTAATTAATTGTGTAATTAAAAAATTAAAATGACCACAACAATTAATTGGTCGATTAATTAAAGAGATTGATTGTTTAAAATTAATTGATGAAATAATTAATGCAAGATACATCAAAAAATTACTACTAAGTAAATTGAATGGATTGAATGTGATTAGTTAAATGTAGAATTAATTAATAGATTTAACATGGAAAAATAATTGTTGAATTAATTAAAGGGATTGAATGTGATTAATTAAATGGGTAATTAATGAATGGAGATATTAATTTCTTGAAATGGAAGAATTTTTTATTGATTTAATTTATGAAATTTTATTATTGTGAAATTGGAATGATTAATTATTGAATTATTTATTATAATATTGTGATAGTGGATGTGGGATAATTAATTGTTGATATATTTGTTGAAATATAGTGATTTTTGAATAGGGATAATTAATTGGTGAGAGATTGTGATTTTAGAACTAAGATAATTAATTGTATTCATAATTATTATAATATTGAGATTGTGATGTGATCAATTCTTTATTAAATACATAAATATTTTTTATTATTAAATAATTGTTTAACATATTGATAGGATTGATGTTATTAATTAATTATTGAATTAATTAATGGAATTATTGTGTTTATATAATTAACGAATTAATTAATGATATTCATGTCATTAATTAACTATTGAATTAATTAATTGAATTATTTTTACCATTTAAATGTAGAATTAATTGACGAGTTGGAAGTGATTAATTAATTGTTCAATTAAATAAGTGTATTGTTGTGATTAATTATATGTTTTGATTATTTTATTATATTGATGTGAATAATTAATTATTGAGTTAATTCATTGATTTTTTGTTTTGAATTTTTTATTAAATTAATTGAAGAGTTTAACAAGATTAACTAATTTTTTAGTTAATTAATGGGGTTTTTATGATTAAATAATTTTTTAATTAATTATTCATAATAATACCATTAATTTGTTAAATAATTAATTAATCATGTGAGAATTATAAATTAATTCAACAATTAATTGATCCCAACAATTCCATAAAATAGATAAAAAATTAATTAATCAACACAATCTCATTAATTAAGATAACAACTAATTAATCCCAAGAATAAGACTAATTAACTTGATAATTAATTAATCATATTGAACTAATCAATTATTTGAACAATTAATTGATCACAACAATTTCATTAATTAATTCAACAATAAATTATTCATGTTAGTATCATTAATTAATTCAATAATGAATTAATTACAATAATTAAATAATCACATCATTCTCATTAATTAATTCATTAATTAATTAATAATAACCATCTCATGAATTAATTAAATAATTAATTGATAACATCACAATCTCAATATAAAAATATTTTATTTCACATTTAATTATCTATGATCCAAAATCACAATCTCTCATCAAAAAATTTAGTATATAATTCTACATATTCCACAATCACTATATATCAACAATTAGTAATCCTTATTCCAAATAAAAATATCTTAATAATTATTTGGATATTTAATTATTCGAATTTCACAATCTCAATATATGAATAATTAATTTAAAAAATTAGTTATCCCAATTTCACATCCATGTTATCTCTAAAAATTAATTCAATAATTAATTAATCACATTTTATCCCATTAATTAATTTACTAATTAATTATTGACATGAATTTCATTAATTAATTCCATTATTAATTTAGTGCATTCATTACCTTCAATTAATTCATCAATTAACTCGTCACATCAATTGCATTGATTAATTCTAAAATTAATTAATCAAATTAATTTCCATCAAATAATTCAACGATTAGTTTTTCACGTCAACCACATTAATTATTTAAAGAATTAAGTAATCACATTCGATCTTTCAATTAATTGACCAATTAAATGTTCATGTTATTTCCATTAATTAATTAGATATTTAATTCATATCAACTTTCCCATTCAATTCAATCACCAATTAATTGTTCACATCAATTTCATTAATTAGTTCCCCAATTAATTAATCACATTCTACCCATTCAATTAATTCACCAATAAATTGTTCTCGTCAAATCCATGAATTATTTCCACAATTAATAATTCATATTCAGTCACTTAAATTAATTCAATAATTGTTCACATCAACTCCATTTGTTAATTCCACAATTAATTAATAACAATCAATCCCTTTAATTAATACACCTTCTAATTGATCATGTAGATTCTTTTAATTAGTTCCAAAATTAATTAATCACATTAAATCCCTTCAACTAATTCTCCAATTAATTATTCAAGTCAATTTCACCAATTAATTCCACAATTAATTAATAAAATTTAATCCCTTAAATTAATTCCATAATTAATTTTTCACATCAGATACATTAATTAATTCATTAATTAATTTATCACAGTCAATCCATTCAATTAAATCAGAAATTAATTATTAATGTTAATAAAATAAATTAATTCCATAGTTAATTAATAACATTCAATCCCTTAAATTAAATCCAAAATTAATTGTTAATGCAACTTTCATTATTTAAAAACAATATAAAATCATCACATTCAAAATCATAGAAATTCCAAATATTGTTTTATTATTCAAGTTTGACAATCACATGAACCCCATTATTTATTAATTAATAAATTCTTCCATCTCAATGAATTCAATTTCAAAATTAATTCATCTATTAATTATTCCATCTCAATCAATTCAATATCCCCAATTTGTTAATATATTAATAGTATCTTATCAATCAATTGAATACCTTTAATTTATTCATCAATTAGTTATTCCAACTCAATAAATTCAATATTACATAATTCATTCAACTATTAATTATTTCAAATCAACAATGTCAATATATATTTATTAATTCAATAATTAATTATATCATTCAATATTTTCAATTCCCAGATAATTAATTCATTAGTTAATTATTAAAAATACATAATACCAATATCCCCAATTTTACATTTCTCTTAATTAATTATCTCACCAAATTAATTAATTTGATCAAGAAATCATTTTCTAAAAACCTAATAAGATTTGTTAAATTACATTAACAAAAATTGAAATCTTTCCTTTTTGATTTCAATTATATACAAACTACATAAAAATTTATAGAGAATTATTGTCCTTAGAAAACCCCAAATTTAGTGAAATAATAATGATGAACGATATCTTGATTCAACTCGAGGATATAATATTTAAATGAATCCATATCTAACCAAACTAAATAATAATGTAGATGCAATAGCGGAGTAAAATCCCTATTTTATATAGGAAGATGAATTAGAGGGAAATATATATCTAAATGGGAAGATACCACTTACCCGAGGAGGTGGAGTTCTTTAATCTGTTATTCACTTTTTCATGAATGGAGGTGGGGTGCCCCATGAAATCATCATAGACCCACAAAAATTGAGGTAAATAATTTGTTGACGAGTAGGAGTGGATTTGGGGATAATATATGTGGTAGATATTTGTAATATTATTTTTCAGGTTAACATAAATTATGTGCATGATTTGATTGAAAGAAGCACATGGTTTCCCATAACCCTAAACCTCTTCTTGGGGGGGGGGGGTCACACTTTCTTGTTTTAGGATTAATGGTATATAAAACTTTTCTCTATATATGCAATCCCTCTATGTCTATTTTAGTAGAAAACATTGATTAGGGGCGCAACGTTTGGTCACACCATGCACTAACCAAACACTGCATAAAGTTCTCACAAAATTATAAATTTTTACCAAAATTAATCCCAAAGTAAAAACCAAAAAAATTAATTAATACAAGTAAAAAAGAGTTATTGTAATTTATCTTGATACATATCCATTAATTTTTGGGTTCTTACCATACTATGGTACTGATCTATTTCTATAGTCCTTCAAAGATATTGAATAATACTGAATAGTGAAGGGGAAATTGTTTTAATTCATATAAGTTGGGGAAATATCAATGATTTTTTAGTGTCCAAATTTCTCAATAAGAATAATAAAATCCACTATTAATTAGTTAAATTCATGTGTAATTAAAATTTAAATGGAAAATCTGAATTAAATTTTCAATACCATATTTAAATCATTTACATATAAAAGACCAAAAGCTAGGCAATATTTTTGTAACTAATACTTAGACGGCTCTGTGGAATGGTAGTTACCACCGTAGTGTATCCCTATATTCTATAGATAAGATTATGGTGCAACCTTCATCAGCCAAGATGACCAAGAGATAAACCATAGTCCTATTGTGTGGTATGTTCTCCACTACACAACTATGGGTTTCGCATTCAACCTATGCAGTGACTTAATTCACTACAACACAACTAATACCTTTTTGGATATGAATTATATGAGAAAACATTAAGCCTTTCTAATAATAAAAAAACTCAAATAATTTCCCACAGAATCTTCTTACATGAAAAAGGATGAAGATAAGAGAAACCATTATTTGAAATTGGAAATGATATTTTCTGTGTTATGTTGCTAAAAATGCTGACTCCAAAAATAATTTTCTAAATGGTAGTTTTATAAATATGACTATATTAATAAATTAACACTTAGTGTTATATGATATAATTTAAACTCACATCATTCATTTTATATTTTGGAAAATAATATGTAAAAAAATATTCATAGGATCTGAAATGATAAAATCTATAGTGTCATGTTAATGAATCATCACATATTAAAAAATTTGAATAAATATGGTCTAAATTTACATAAATGGATAATCATAAGATATATCTTTATAAGATAAGGCCATTAGTCACATTAATTTTAAAGATATATAAAAGGTCCCTAAAATAAAATTAATGAAAATCTAAATCTTTCTGATAAATGGAAAACTCTCAAACACATTAATTTAATATATTAAATCAAAAAAACAAAAAATATTCTCTAATAAATTTTAAATTATTATAATTGATTATAATAGTGTCCAAATCCAATGGTGAAGGCAAAATACTATAAAATCACAAATACCAGAATTTAAAAAAGCATGCAGTGAAAAGAACAATTATCATCATCCCAATAAATAAAAATTACATACTTGGATCTATATTTTCCCACTCCTATACAATTTGGGAATTTTTTAATAAGATCTCATTAAGTTTCAAATTTATAGATATTAAATTTTCAACCAAAAAACATAATTTCTTGAGGATTCCATCACATTTATACCTGATTTATTTTCTATTTTATAGTAATTTTTATACACCAAATAATATTATTCATCAAATGGTGGAATTTAAATTGATTATGGTCATTTATATGATCTCTTTATATCAATACAATATTATTTTGTTGTAAAGGGAAGTAAAATTTAATATCCTAACAAGAACAATCATAATTTATCCATGAAAAGATGACCATGAACTCTCTATTAAAATTACTACAATTAAATTGGTTTTACTACCCAATAATGAGGTGAATTAATGTAAAATAATTATGGAAAATATTATTATTATATAAATTACTATTTCATATGAATATATCAACATATTTCTAAAAGAGCTTCATGTTATTCTCCTTGATCATATTATTGAGACATTAATTAAAATCATTCTTAGTTTAATTTCTTTATAAATAAATCATTATACAATGATTTTTATTTAATTGAATGATGCGAATAAGAATATGTAAAACTATCATGATTTTGTTCAATATGACCAAATTCTACACCAAGGGGTGATCTCAACATCATTATTACAAATACGTAAGGATCAATGTTTCTTTTCATTAATTACCATAAAAAATTATGGATCATGAAATGTTATCATAAACCCCGTCTTAATGACTTGTATGATTTGATGTGAGGGGATCAATACAACTAAATGATTAAACATTGGAATGGATATCAAAAATTAATGGGGTAAATTGAATATGTAACCAATATATCCTTTCATATATGTAATGAACATTAAGAATTCATATTGATTCCATTCAATCACATAAATTCCAAAAATATCATTATATATATAACTAATAAATCTTTTAATGATTAACATGATCAATTTATTTTTCATTAATGATATTCTCATATATTATAATTTAATTGAAGAGATTGACGATCCATAGTGAATTGTTATAGTTACATTAAAAACTAAAAATACTACCCAAATGTGTCATGTGTGTTTGCTATCTGAAGAATGTAACAATCATAGCCCATTTAATCATAACATTGGTAGTTATCAAGATACATAAATGGATTATGTGATCGATGTGTGTATCATAAAATACACTATAACTCAAATCTAAACATTTCTTAGGTTTACTATATAATATCCATGAATTGTGAGAAATTTCTCAAATTATTGAAATTTACTAACCATGTAAACACATATGGGTGTCTGGTGCCATAGGATAGTTCAATACTGTAAAAATATTAATTATTGTATGATACTTTTGTTCAATAAAACTATATTCAAAATAAAAAATACTGTAGAAAGGTTATAATATAATATAATATGCCAATGAAGAGAATGGGATGTGTTATATAGAAGACTAACATTGTAGTATCTTATTCCAAAATTGAAATAATGATTTATAAAAAAACATACATGACATGTGACTTGGATATCATAATTGAAAAAATTACATAAATAATATCAGGGACTTATGTATTTGGTGAAAAGGATTAATATATATAAGGATCAAAAGTCATGAAAATTTATATTTACGGATAATGAGATTATCATTCACTAAATTCAATTATTGGGATTGAAAATTATAACAACCCACACTTTACATTGTTATTGTTTTAAAATTGAACCACACTTATTACAACATATATCAAAACCATGAAAGGACAGTATAAGTATAGTGTCTTTAGAAAATGGGAAACATAAACAACTGGTTCATAAAGAATCTACATTGCCTCCCATTTATTTCATCATATCAAGAGTCCCTTTTGGAATATCCTACTTAATAACCTTCTTCCTGACATGGGGAAAGAAAAAATAAAAAAGTGAGAGCTCAAATGCTCAGTAAGGGTAAAGAAAAGAAATATCAATCACATCATATTCATAAGAACATAAAATTTTGGAAATATTAACCTGCAAAAGAGATCATAATTTCAAAACATGGGATTAATAATAGTAGTGAAATGTAATCCCAATAATCATAACATAAAACATGAAACTTTTTTTCATTCACACATAATAATAGAGAATCATTTATTAGTAGTCAAGACTCATTTCGAGGACTATCTTAGCAGACAAAGACCATTTCTGAACCGAGTTCACTCCTCGTTTCAGTCTTGTTTCACTGAACTGGATTAACCTGTCGTTCCAGCCATGTCTATATCATGAGATATAAATCTTTATCCAATGCATTGGAGGGAGATATAGGTCCCACCCATCTCATAATGAAACCATTCTTATGTGTGCCACAAAATCATAAATCATACATCATAGCAAAACCCATGTAATAAAAATGGGATTCTTAATCATCATGCCATCCTAAAAAAATACATATAAGATAAAAGTACATCATAAAAATAATTCCATCATAACATAATCAAAACAATGTAAAAATAGGGATATAAACAGAACCCTATATTATCATATATGGAAAATAATTTTGATAAAACACTTGAACTCCATTCTTGAGGAAAATATCCTTTCTACTTCAAAAACATGTTTCCTTTCTTAAAATGTCATATAATTTTAAACTAATAGAATTGGATTAAAAATAAACATGAAAACTTGTGATGGAAACTTCATGGAAATAATGTCCTAAAAATCCATTCATGCCGTATAAGTTAAAAAACAGTCTTCTCGTACTTTGGACGGAAAAGTCAAAAAGTACCTCGTACGAAAAACGACAAAAGATTCCTTTCATATCTTTAACTAAAAACTCACCTAAGGGTAAAATTGGATTTAAAAATTTGTATGAGGATATAAATAATAATACATATTGAGGAAACATGGATGTGGATGATAAATATTTCCCATTAAATTCTAAAGTATAAACAATCTCGGATAAAAATTGAGATTGTGAGATTTTCCCTTACCATAGGTCCGATTTTCTTCGTAACTGTCCGAAGCTACTGTATAATTATTTAATTAATGTCATTTACTTATTACAGAATCATACTCATTGTTATGATATCATATATGGTCATATTCTTAGCTTCTTATTATTAATATTTCATTTCTACTTGTTATTCTGGTGTTTATTACTTTTTTTCTTATGCGTGTTTTGTCGAATAAATTATTATTCTTCTTTTTAGGTTATAGATACCTCATTTAAAGAATGGTATTAGTGTAATATATATCATATTTATTCATTAAATTAATTTATATAATCATTATGCAATGAAGATCATGTAGAACGAGTCGCATCACATCGTGGAGACGGTATTCCGTACGCACGCACGAGCGATGATATCGTTCCCATGATTGTGGAATTGTATTGGAGTGTATGTATTCTATTTCAGAATCAATATAACTTAAAAATAATCATATATAGTTATTATTTACACCATTATACCCATCCAAGTAAGGTGGTGGTAAAAAATAGATTACACCACGGCGTGGAGATGGTATTTTGTACGTACGCACGCGGGGTGTTTTCATTTTCCGTAGGATGAATAAATGGTGAAATAGGGTTTTTTCATACATATAAAAACATATCAGTATATTAGTGATACTTATGTTATTACTTCATAATGAAACAACTAATGAAGAAGAAGTAGAAGAAGAAATAAAGTTGAAAGAATCGGTAACGGACATTACCTCTTCTTCAAAGCGCATCTTCTTAACCTCATCTTAGGGCACTAAAAATTGTCTTTGAAGAAGACCAGGACCTCTAGGATGTTTATAGGGAAGTGGAAAAGAGAAATTATCAGGGTTTGGTCGAGCTTTAAGGCTCAAAGTGGTGTGAGGAAGAGAGGGAGGACGTGCCCTTTTATAAGGGAGGAGAGGGGCATCTTAAGAAAAACTAAAAATATTATTTTATCATAAAGTCATATTCGGTTTTTAATAGCTCCAAATTATTTATTTCTAAGCTAAGGTGGGGATGGGACGAACTCCTCTCATCCATTATAATTTATAAAAGTTTAGGTTTCTATTTTAGCCTTATCATTTAGATTTAACTTTAAGTTAAATAATTTTTCTTTTACCTTGTCTTTTTGTGTTTTTACACTATAATGTTTATAAACATACTATAACAAGCCAAAAGTACCCAAAGTTGTTTATTATTAATATATATAACCTTATCTAAGACATTTGGCCGAACTGTAGATTTATAGGAATAAAATAACAATTAATAATATAATATTTGTTTTAAAAACTATTTTTTGTCAATTTTGACACTATTTGGTAATTGATTTTTGTGAAAATCATAACAGAATTATTAGTTCAAAAAAAGTTAATTAAATCTATACTATCATGTCATATTAACCTATAAAATTATTGTAATTCATAAAAAGTCTCAAATTACATTTATTTGGTTATTTATGACATCAATTATGTCAATATTTCCTTAATAAGATAATTACCTCATCATCATTGTGTCATAAATAAATAAATTATATAATGTCTAAAAATTATAAATAAAATACCATTCTGTAGGAAATATATTTAGAATTCTAATGAATATTTATAGTCGAATAGAACTAATGTATAACCCTATATTAAAAATATTTTAGTTATTAAACATTGATTTTAACTATTTTAACTATTCTTTAAATAAAATAATATTAAATGTCCTAATCTAATCCAGGTGGTCCTAAATGGTCATATTTTATTCCTAAGGAAGTTTTTGGTTGAATTTAACTTATCCAATAGAATTAGGACATGTGTTAGGGTAATAATAATTTCATTTTTACCCTTAATTTCCGTATTTACTTTTAAGCGTGGTAAAAAAAGTAAAAAGATACTATTCACCAAAAAATATTTTCATCTCATTGAACCAAATTTTAGTCCTTGATATTAACCGTGTCTCTTGGATTTTAGAAATTCCACTCACAGAAGTGGTAATATTATGTTTTATGTAAATTTTCGAATTCTCCTATGAGGTGGGTAAAAGACGATGAAAAGATCAATAAAATTTTTATATATCTAAAATTATAATAAAATGACTCCAATGAATTACATTGAACTTATATAGATGTTATGTATCAATTTTGACCTTAAATATATTTAAATAAAATAAATAATTAATTAAATAAAAAGTCGGTTTTTAAATAGTAACCCAGTGTTTTCACTATTCATCAAAAATTGATAGTTTTCAAAAAATACCAAAATTTTACCCTAGGCTAATTTCGATACTCTGAATCCAAAAATAAAGTCCATTTTGAAAGATAAAATTTATGAAATTTCAAAAAGTGGGTATTACTATTCATAATGGCTATTTTTAATAATATTTTAATAGCATATTGTTGTTTAGTGAAACTCGGTATTGCGTACAACGCAAGCTATCGAGGAAGGTCGCAGTTGCATATAAATCAAGGAAAGCTAATGTTGTGTGTAGTGAAAGATTACTTTGATGATGTATATAACATAAAAAAATATTTCTCATAAAAATCTAGGGTGTTACATTCTACCCCCCTTTAAAATGAATTTAACCCGCAAAATTCGTCACTTGGTAACAAACAGATGAGGGTACCTCTCCCTCATCACATCCTCAAGATACCATGTATATTATTCTAATTGGTGGTTCCTCCATAAAACTTTCACCAAGCTAGTGGTCATGTTCCGTAGGGATTTTTCTCTATGATCCAGAATCACTATCGGCTGTTCTTCATAAGAAAGATCTTGCTCCAGTGGTACAACTTCTGAGCTGAGTACATGTGAAGGATCGGGTATGTACTTTCTCAAGAGAGATACATGGAACACATCATGAACTTGAGAGAGATTCGGTGGAAGCACCAATCGGTAATCTACCTTCCCAACACGATCTTGTATTTCGAAAGGACCAATATACCTAGGGATTAGCTTTCCCTTCTTTCCAAATCTCATTACTCTCTTCCAAGGAGATATTCGTAAGAACACTTTATCACCCACATCAAACTCTAGGTCTTTTCTTCGATTATCGGCATAAATGTTTTGTCGACTCTAAGCTACTCTAATGTGTTGTTGAATAGATCTGACCTTTTCTTCCATCTCATCAACAAGACCCGGTCCTAATAACTTTCTTTCCCCAACTTCATCCCAGAAAGTGGTAGTTTGACATTTCTTTCCATAGAGAGCTTCATAAGGAGCCATCTGAATACTGGAGTGAAAGCTATTATTATATGAAAATTCCACCAAAGGTAGATGTTGATCCCAACCACCTTTGAAATCCATAGATCAAGATCTTAACATATCTTCTAGAGTTTGAATTTTTCTCTCAGACTGAATGTCTATCTGAGAATTATAAGCAGTGCTAAAACTCAACTCTGTATCCAGTGTATGCCGAAGACTTCTCCAGAACATTGAGGTAAACCTCAGATCCCGATCAGATATAATGGAAAGTGGTACTCCATGAAATCTTAC
Organism: Viscum album; assembly: GCA_963277665.1. Taxonomy (NCBI): domain Eukaryota; kingdom Viridiplantae; phylum Streptophyta; class Magnoliopsida; order Santalales; family Viscaceae; genus Viscum; species Viscum album. The sequence continues at coordinate 1,095,498,409 of OY728130.1, forward strand.
CACTTCCTTTACATATATCCTGGTAAGCTGATCTTGAGAGAAATCTTCTCTAATAGAAATGAAGTGTGCTGACATTATAAGACGATCAACTGTGACCCAGATAGCATTATTGCCTTTGGATGTTTTAGGCAGTCCAGTGACAAAGTCCATAGTGATGTTTTCCCATTTCCATTCAGTTATGGGTAATGGTTGTAACAACCCCTTAGACTTCTATCTCTCAGCTTTAACTTGCTGACAAACCAAGCATCAGGAGACATATTCAGCAACATCTCTTCTCATGACATCCCACCAGAAGTACTCTTTCAGGTCCCTATACATATTTGTGCTTCCATGATGAATAGAGAATGAAGAACTATGAGCCTCATCCAGCAGCTCCTTCTTTATTTCTGGGATGGGAGGAACACAAACTCGATTCCTGAACCTTATTATCCCATCACAATCAAGGTTAAATTCATGAACATTTCTCACCTTCTTTTGTAACCCTACATCTTCTTTCTGTGCCTTTTTAATATTTACAGGTATAGATGGTAGAACATTCATTTGGGAAAGATATTATTTCTCCCCTTGCATTATAATTCCAAGATCCATCCTTTGTAAATCCATAAATATTAGATCTTTTGTGATTCTCATCATGGATAAGATATCATGGTCTTGTCAACATAATGTGGTTGCCACCTTGTTTGCTTTCCCTGGGTGGTAATGAATTGAGAAGTCATTATCCTTAATCAACTCCAACCATCTTCTTTGGCACATATTCATCTCCTTTTGTGTGAAAATATACTCTAAACTTTTATGATCAGTATAAATATCACAGCTTTCACCAGAATGATAAAGCCTCAAAATCATTAATACAAATATTACCACAGCTAACATCAAATCATGAGTTGGGTAATTTTGCTGATGGATTTTCAACTGTCGTGAGGCATAAGCTATCACCATATTGTTTTTCATAAGGACACACCCCAGCCACTTTTTGGATGCATCACTGTAGATCACAAACCATTCTCCACTACAAGGAAGTGTGAGTATAGGTGCACTAGATAACCTTCTTTTCAACTCCTTGAAATTCTCTTCACATTCCTCCATCCACATGAACTTAACTCCTTTTCGAGTCAACCTGGTGAGTGGATTCGATAATCATGAAAAATATTTCACAAAATATCGATAATATCCATCAAAACCAAGTAAACTTAAGATCTTAGTTACTGTTTTTGGTCTCGACCATCTTTCAATAACCTATGTTTTGCTGGATCCACAGATATCCCCTCTTTTGAGATTATGTGACCCAAAAATGCAACTTTTTGAAGCCAAAATTCACACTTGGTAAATTTGGCATAAAGCTTCTCCTTTCTCAGGGTCTTCAATAAAATTCTCAAGTGATATTCATATTATTCCTTGCTCTTTGAATAGACAAGAATATCGTCTATAAATTCTACCACAAACTGATCAAGATAGTCTCCAAAGTCTCTATTCATCATATCCATGAAGATTGCAGGGGCATTAGTAAGAACAAATGGCAAAACTATAAATTCATAGTGTCCATACCTTGTACGGAAAGTCATGTTTGGTATATCCTCCCTTTTGACCCTTAATTGATGATACCCTAAACGAAGATCAATCTTGGAAAAGTATTGAGCTCCGCGTAGTTGGTCAAATAAGTCATCAATGTGTGGGAGAGGATATTTGATCCTGATAGCGATCTTGTTAAGTTCTCGATAATCAACGTAGAGTCTCATTGATCTATCTTTCTTCTTAACAAACAGAATAGGTACTCCCCAAGGTGACACACTAGGGAATATGAATCCCTTATGATGATTCACTTGGAGTTTCTTCTTCAATTCATGTAACTCAATTGGGGCCATTCTATAAGTTTTCTTTGAAATAGGCAAAGTACCCTGTACGAGTTCTATTGAAAACTCAACTTCACGATTTGGTGGAAGACCCATCAATTCCTCTGGAAAGACATCATCAAACTCTCGTACAATGGGAATATTTTTAATCGTGAGTTTCCCTCCAACCATTTGAGATAAATAACCTTCATTTAGTGGAATCAAGACCCATAAGATGGAAGAAATTTCCACTAGAAGGTTATGTTCATTCTTGCATCGATAGAGGATCATTGATTTACCTGGAATATGAAATGTTACTTCCCTTATTCATAAATTGATATGAGCTCCATATATAGAAATACAATCCATGCAAAGAATCACATCAAATTCCACTATAGGAAGGATCACAAGATTTGCAGGAAGCACATTCCCAAAAACTTCAATCTGAGAAGAATTATAAACATTTGATGTGACTGTTGTGCCATTAGGGGTTGTCACAGCTAACTCAACATCTAATTGTTGAGGTAATATGGAGATACCCTTAGAAAATTCTTCAGAAATAAAAGAGAGGGTGGATCCAGAATCAAATAAAACATTTGCTACTTTAGAGTGGATGGTAAGTGTACCTTTCACCACTTTGTTCTCATACTCCACATCCCTGATAGAAATTGCATGTGACTTTCCTTTCTCTTTAGCCTTAAGAGTTTGTTGAAGTCGATCAACATCAACATCCCTTGGATTAGGGCATTGATTAGCATAATGACCCATTTCCTTGCACTTGTAACATTGAAGTGTAGGAGGTTCAACCCGTGTAGCCTTTACTTTGTTAGCATCACTAGACATATTCTTCCCATCATTACCGCATTCAAATGCCTGATGACCTTCTTTTCCACATTTGAAACATTTACTTGTCCCTTTAAGACAACTCCCTCCATCCTTATTTCCACACTTTGAGAATAAGGGAAAACTCAACTTATTTTAAGTGTGCTCTTTAGATTTTCCATTGAATTCCATTTTCCTCTTCTTATCAAACCCATATGACTGATGGGTTACTCCAATCTTCATCTCAACCTTGAGAGCACATCGAACGATTACCTCATTTCTATTGAAGTCTCTTATGGCTAACGCCCTTCGAAGACTGGTTTTAAGCAACTAATGAATCGATCAATCTTACTCTCAGTTTGGATAATAATCCCAGAAGCGTACCTTGCAAGTCTTGTAAAATTTTCTTCGTAGGTACCAACAGATTCTTCATCCTTTTGCTTTAGTTCAAGAAACTCATTCTCCATATTTGTTCGAAGAATACGAGGGAAGTAATTATTGAAAAATAAGTTCTTGAACTCATCCCAGTCCATGGACTCAATTTCATCTCTTGGCCTCATATTCTTGAGAAGATTCCACCATTGATCAGCTTCACCTTCCATAAGATATACTGCTAAGATGACTTTATCATGTTCAGAACATTGAAGAACTGAAAATATCTTTTCAGTGGTACTGATCCATTGTTCATCCACTAATGGAATAGTAGACCCACTGAGTGAGGGTGGACGTTGCCTCATGAAGGATTCAACAGAATGTTGCTCCTTCCTTTGCTCATTTGGATGTCCTGTATGATTCGTAGCTTGAGAAATTTGTGTGTGCATGGCTACATGATTTTTTATTCCAGATCCCATAACGTTTGGTTGCTCAGGGAGACAATCATTGCATTTCCCATCACATTCTGTGTTAACACGGTTCCTTAGGGTTCCATCCATTGACTAAAACCAAGAAGAATAGTGTGAGAAACACTAATTTTAATAGGAGAACCACATAATCAAGAATAAAATTTTACACATAAGGTCTTATCATAGGTTGTTCATGGAAATTTCTAAAACACTAAGATTGTGTTCTATGCTTAGACATATCCTTAGGGTTCTTACTAAGGATTTCACATCCTAGTTTCCAATGGTTAACTATACCTTTCCTCTGATACCAATGATAATGACCCACACTTTACATTTTAATTGCTTCAAAATTGAAGCACACTTATTACAACATATAACAAAACCATGATGGGACCGTATAGGTATAGTGTCTTTAGAAACTGGGAAACATAAACAACTGGATCATAAAGAATCTACATTGCCTCCAATTTATTTCATCATATCTAGAGTACCTTATGGAATATCATACTTAATAACCTTCTTCCTGTCCTGGGGAAAGAAGACATACAAAAGGGCGAGCTCAAATGCTCATTAAGGGTAAACAAAAGAAATATCAATGACATCATATTCATAAGAACATAATATTGTGGAAATGATAACCTGCAAAAGAGATCATAATTTCATAACATGGGATTAATCATAGTAGTTAAATGTAATCTCAATAATCATAACTTAAAACATGAAACTTTCTGTAATTCACACATAATCATAGTGAATCATTTCTTAGTAGTCAAGACTCATTTCCAAGACTATCTTAGCACACAAAGTCCATTTCTGAACCGAGTTCACTCCTCATTTCAGTCTTGTTTCACTGAATCGGATTAACTTGTCGTTCCAGCCATGTCTATATCATGAGATATAAATACTTACCCAATGAATTGGATGGATATATAGGTCCCACCCATCTCATAATGAAACCATTCTTACGTGTGACACAAAATCATAAATCATACATCATAGCATAACCCATGTGATAAAAATGGGATTCCTAATCATCATGCCATCATAACAAAATCCATATAAGATAAAAGGACATCATAAAAATAATTCCATCATAACATAATCAAAACAATATAAAAATAGGGATATAAACATAACCCTATATTATCATAGATGGAAAATAATTTTGATAAAACACTTGAACTCCATTCTTGAAGAAAATATCCTTTCTTCTTCAAAAACATGTTTCCTTTCTTAAAATTTTATAACATTTTAAACTAATAGAAGTTTATTAAAAATAAACTTGAAAAATTGTGAAAGAATCTTCATGGAAATAATTTTCTAAAAATCCATTCATGTCTTATAAGTTAAAAAAACATTCTTCTCGTACTTTGGCCAGAAAAGTCAAAAAGTACCTCGTACGAAAAACAACAAAAGATTCCTTTCATATCTTTTACTAAAAACTAATATAAGGATAAAATTGGTTTTAAAAAATTGTATGAGGATATAAATAATATTACATATTGAGGAAACATGGATGTGGATGATAAATATTACCCAGTAAATTCTAAAGTATAAACAATCTCAGATAAAAAGTGAGATTGTGAGATTTTCGCTTACCTTAGGTCCGATTTGCTTCGTATGTGTCCGAACCTCCTGTAAAATGATTTAAATAATATCATTTAATTCTTCCATAATCATAATCATTGTTATGATATCATATATGGTCATATTCTTATCTTTTTATTAGTAATATTTCATTGCTACTTGTTATTCGGTTGTTTATTACTAATTGTTCTTATGCGTTTTTTGTCGAATAAATTCTTATTATTCTTTTTAGGTCATAGATACATAATTTCCCAAATCGTATTAGTGTAATATATATAATATTTATTCATTCATTTCATTTATATAATCATTATTCAATGAAGATCATGTAGAACGGGTCGCATCACATCGTGGAGACGGTATTCCGTACGTACGCACGAGCAATGATATCGTTCCCATGATCGTAGAATTGTATTGGAGTGTATGTATACTATTTCAGAATCAATATCAATTTACAATAATAATATATAATTATAATTTACACCATTATACCCATCCAAGTAAGTTGGTGGTGGAAAATAGTTTACACCACGGTGTGGAGACGGTATTCCGTACGTACGCACGTGTGGTGATTTCGTTTTCCGTAGGATGGATAGATGTTGAAATAGGGTTGTTTCATACATATAATAATATATCATTATATGAGTGATACGGATGTTATTACTTCATAATGAAACAACTAAGTAAGAAGAAGAAGAAGAAATAAAGATGAAAGAATCGGTAACGGACATTACCTCTTCTTCAAAGCGCCTCTTCTTAACCTCCTCTTAGGGCACTAAAAATGGTATTTGAAGAAGACCAGGACCTCTAAGTTGTTTCTAGGGAAGTTTATAAGAGAAATTGGTAGAGGTTTTCGAGCTTGAAGGCTCAAAGTGGTGTGAGGTAGAGAGGGAGGAGGTGCCCTTTTATAAGGGAGGAGAGGGGCACCTTAGGAAAAACTAAAAATATTATTTTATTATAAAGTCATATTCGGTTTTTAATAGCTCCAAATTTATTTATTTCGATGATAAGGTGGGGATGGGTCTAAATACTCTCATAAAATATAATTTAGACAAGTTTATGTTTCTATTTTAACCTTTTCATTTAGATTTAACTTTAACATAATTAATTTTACCTTTTTCATGTCTTCTTGTTTTCTTACACTATAAGGGTAATAAACATACTATAACAAGCCAAAAGAACCCCAAGTTGTTTATTATTAATACATATAACCTTATATAAGTAATTAGGCCGATCATTAGATTTTTAGGAAGAAAATAACAATTAATAATATAATATTTGATTAAAAAACTATTTTATGTCAATTTTGACGCTATTTGGTAATTGATTTTTGTGAATCTCATAAAAGAATTATTAGTTCGACAAAAGTTAATTAAATAAATAATAACATGTAATATTAACCTATAAAATTATTGAAATTCATAAAAAGTCTCATATTAAATTTATTTTGGTATTTATAACATCAATTATGTCAATATTTCATTAATAAGATAATTACTCCATCATCATTGTGTTATAAATAAATTAAATTATTTAATGTCTTAAAATTATAAATAAAATACCATTATGTAGGAGATATTTTTATATTTCTAATTAATATTAATAGACTAATTTATCTTATGTGTAACCCTATATTAAAAATGTTTTAGTTATTAAACATTGATTTTAACTATTTTAACTATTCATTAAATAAAATAATATTAAATGTCCTAATCAAATCCAAGTGGGCCTAAATGGTCATATTGTATTCTTAAATTTGTTTTTGGTCTAATTAAACTTATCCAATATAATTAAGAGGTGTGTTATGGTAATAATAATAACAATTTTACCCTTAATTACCCTATTTACTCTTAACCGTGGTGAAAAAAAGTAAAAAGTTACTATTCACCAAAAATTATTTTCATCTCATTGAACCACATTTTAGTCCTTGATATTATCCATTTCTCTCGGATTTTTGAAATTCCACTCACAGAAGCTGTAAAATTAAGTTTCATGTAAATTTTCAAATTCTCCTACTATGTGGGTTAAAGACGGTGAAAAGTTCAATAAAATTTTTATATCTCTAAAATTATTATAAAATGACTCTAATGAATTATATTGAACTTATATAGGTGTTATTTATCAATTTTGACATAAAATTTATTTAAATAAAATAATTAATTAATTAATTAAAAAGTCGGTTTTAAATAGTAACCTACTGTTTTCACTATTCATCAAAAATTGATAGTTTTCAGAAAAATAACAATCTTTCACCCTAGGCTAATTTCGATACTACGAATCAAAAAATGAAGTCAATTTTGAATGATAAAATTTAAAAGTTTTCAAAAAGTGTGTATTACTATTCATAACGGATAGTTTTAATAATATTTTAATAGGATATTATTGTTTAGTGAAACTCGGTATTGCGTACAACATAGGCTATAGAGGAAGGCCGCAGTTGCATATAAAGAAATCCAAGGCAGTGTTGTGTGTAGTGAAAGATTCCTTTAATGGTGTATAAAACATAAAAATAAAAAATTTCTCATAAAAATCTTGGGTGTTACAACAATGGACATTGGTTGATCCAAAAATTAATACTCTAAAAGGATATCAAGGTGGATAGTCCATTTTTCATTAATTATAACACTACCATATCACTGATGTGGATTGAATCAATCCCTAAAATCATTGATATGTTCAAAATAAACCATTAAATAATGTGTGAATGGGATTAATCCCATATTTTCAAAATTAATGATGAATCATACATCGACGTAATGATCAAGGAGGCATTAAAATAGATAATGTAGCTATATAAAAATGTTTGGATAATTCCATTGAAAAAATTGTAAATTAAATATTTGTATGATTCATGAAATTAATATGTGATAGATAATAACCATAGTTAAACAAATGAATGTGGGATGATTCCCAGTACACATAATTCTATATCAAATCTAGAAGTGAAATGATATATATATTAATCAAAATTAATTTGTATTAGGAAAAAGAAGAAGGGTGTGATTAAAAACTATGTATTGTGATGCTTGGTATTTCATCATGTTATTGTATTATAAAAGAAGTATAAGGGGAGATTAAACACCTACACATGCCTATAAATGTAGATATTAAAATAACTATTGATTTCATTTTAGTTATTAGTATTACTTATAATGGATAAAATTAATTTTTTGATATATTTTATCACCTTATGAATCCATCACATTTTATTTAAAATAAAAAAACCATCATAGTGGATGAAAATTCACAACCACACTTAAAAGATGTGGTAAGGCAACACTGAGTGTCACATTCAACTGTATCTTATCAAACCTAAGGACTAAATTGAAGTTATAAATAGGTATTTTACAATATTGAGATACATAACAGATATTTTATGATTATTATGCTAATTAAAATGATGGTAAATTTGAAAGGGCATTATAAATTATTATACATGTATGATTGGCTATTAAAATAAATTTTTAAGGTGTTTTATATCATCACCTTCCATAGTAAAAGTTATTATAATGAAGCAATTTATAATTAAAAAATGGAACTATTTGAGTCTATTTATATAAGGATGGACATAACACTAATGTGATGGGAAAATTTTGGTGTTTGTAAACATATGAGACATGATCATTATCTTGAAAAAATAGAAAATATTCAAATCATTTAGAATCATTTTAAATATATAAAAAGTTTAAAATAATTTTTTGTTTATAAATAATGATGTTATTTTTTGAAAAATATTTAAAAATATTGATTCCATTTAATAACATCATGGATGTGGGTAAGTATTTATTAAGGAAAGGAATTTCTCTCTATGACACATTGGCCCTTTAATAATTCATTAAAATTTTGGGATCGTAGAATATCATTTTCAGCATCCATAAAATATATCTAAATAGAATGATATGTTCAATGTGTCAATATTAATGAATTATACACCTATGAAATTAAATTTTCTGATATCATAGGTAGTAGGTCTAGAACATGATCTCCCTTATGAGGAAAAATCTATAGAAATTTATTATTGAATAGGTAATTTTTTATGAAAAAATTCCAATCACTACTTATATGATCAATGGTTGAATAATATATTTTAAGAGAGATTTTTTGGACCCATATATAAAATGAGTTATATGAACTTTATATTTTCTTCGACGGTTTCATGGACTTTGTTGGAAAAAATATTTCATGAGGGATAAAATATAGAGCACATTAAATTTTAACTGTTTTACCAAAAAAATATTATATTAAATATTAACTATAACTAGAATAAATAATAAAATAAATAATGATATATTTATTATGATAAAACATGAAAATAAATGTTACATAATAATACATTAATAGAAAATTAAAAAACAACATTATGAAATTCACAATTTGAGTAAATCTAAAAGTAAATAAAAACATTCTAACATGGAATATTTATCATTGTGGTTTACCAAGAAGTTATAAACTCCAATTGGATTATTAAAAGAATTTGAAACATTATAAATTAATATAACTATTTAGATTGATGTAAATGAAGATGAATTTTTCGAAACATTATTTCATGAATAAAAATGATCACAATAAATATGAATTAAAAGTGATCATAATAAATATTATTTTTGGAAACATGGTTATTAAAAATATGGCCACTAAATATATTTTCATTGGGGTTACATATTTCCAAATGGTATTTTGATTATTCTGTTTAAACGTTTGTACTAAACATAAAAATATATTTTTCATTAATATCGAATGAAAAACTAATAATAATTAATTTATTTAATTAATTAAAACTTTTATATAATTTTTATTATTATTATTTTGTATTATTTAGAATAATAATTTAAAAAATCTATTCAAAGACTAAAATACCAATGGATAAATTAAATTAAACTAATTACACATTAATAATAAATAATAATAAAATGTTTCTCCCATTACAAAACACTAAAAATATATATTTTCCATTGAATCTCTTTTCATTTATTTAAAGTTTTTATATTGAAAAATTAAATTAACAAAATTTAAAAGATAAAATTAATTTATGGTTTCAATGTAACAAATTTATTACCCATCATTTAAATTGTAAATAAATATAGAATAAAATTAATAACACTTATTATTTTATTTTATTTATTATAGAAAATACATTTTAATAAATATTATGTTTTCTATTAAAAGTTATATTTATAATTGTTTAAAATATAATTAAATTAAATGGAGGTAACAATTTTAAGGAAAATTAAATATTAGTTATATACTATAACTACAATTTTTGGCATAAAAACATGTTACTGAAGAAAGGAATGATTCATTGAGATAAATATAAAATATGAAAAAAAGGGTTAAACTAAGTGTTAAAGACGTAAAATTCCATGAAACTATATGAGTATGTTGTGTAGATAAAGGTATTCATGAACCATAATTATTATTTTCTTCTTTTTTCCCAATTCTATTTAAAATGACACCCTTATACATAAATTAATTAAAATTAGTTGAAATTATACTCAAAGGACACCTAAACAGAGAATTTCTATTATAGTCTCTTATTTTCCCCTAAACCAATGTATTATTAGAAAAAAATTCTTTTAATGTTGAGAAAATAATCTATTATTCCATTATTTATGAAATCATAACACACATCCAATTTTAATATATTAAACAATAAGTTTGTTTTTAATTTTTATATTAGGCTCACAGTGAAATTACTTATGAAAACTAATGATGGTTTATGGTTTTATTAAATAATTTTTTAAGGAGTTAGGAAAATATGATGATGTGAGGAATTTCAAAATATAAATTTATTTTTTTTACATTAAAAATTGGTAAACTGACTAGTGTAAATAGATTGATTTAACTGGATGATAGGGAACTATAATGGTACTTACACAACTTCTCTAGAGAATGTGTCCATATGTAGAGTCTTTCAAGAAAGCAACTGAAAACCTTTACGGTTGCTATTACAACTGACCTTGAAGATAATTTAATACGATCATTAGAGTATATAACCAATTTTTGTAAAACTTTATATTCAGAATGATTGATCAGACATTAAGTGACATAAAATATATCATTAATGGATTCACTTTCTTGAAGTCTATAATAGCTTCCTGACTAAAGTACTTCTAATTATTTTTAATTCTTTGTATCATCCAATTATTATGATTATGATATTTAATATTAAATGATTTTATTATTTATTTTTCAAAAAAATTTATATCTAGTGATCGTTTTTTTACAATCTATAATACCTAAATATTAGTTTTAATAGAGGGGAAACTGATCAATTGGTCGTAGTATATGATAATCTGACATTTATATTATAGAATTAAGTAATTACTAATCGGGATAATCATTTAATTCACGTATAAGAACGACATATAAATGAATTTATTATAAATAAGATTATCCCTTTTTAATTCTTTTTATAGAGGTTAACTTGAAAAGGATTACTTTCCCCATTCTCTTAAAGTTATAATTTCATTTTTTAATATCCCTTAGAGAGTGTCATAAATGTAATTAAATACTTTATCCATTTTGTCAAAATTACAGTATTTATTCTATTTCATCAGAAGATCTAAATTATATATATATATATATATTTACAATTAACTATTTTAATTTTATTGTTTTTTTAAATCAAAATTCCTTTAATGTATAATTTTTCACATTAATTTTTTTTGAATTTACATCAGGTTTTTATAATAATGACATAAATAATACTAAAGGAGAGGAAAACTTTAAATATGTATTTAAAATACAACCCATAATCTAGCTTCACATTTTCCTCAAATTTTACATGCCTACACATTCTTATAAAAATGAAAAATAAATCATCCCTTATAATGGAACTCATTTAATAATGGGAAAATTCAACCGACTACCTACTGGATCACAATATTTCCAAATAACCTTCCATTATAAATAATTTTTAAATTTAAATTTACAAAATAATAGTGATTTATAAATATGATAATTTTTTTTGAAAAGAAAACTGTTATTATATAACTTTATATTATTACTCTTACTCCTTCCTTAATATAACATGTTGTTACGTGTGTTTGATCAACAAAATGTATGAAATATGTTATAAAATATTCAATGGTTCCAAAATGATATGAGTAGTTTGTAACATAAAAATATATTCCCATTATAATATGAGTAGTTTTCATCGACAACCAATTAAAAACATGAATTTTATGGAGTCAATTTCAATTAACCATAAACATGCCTTCCATAAAATGATAATGGGACAAAGTAAATAATTTTATATAAATATGAGCACTAGATTTTACTAATGTAAGAATGGATAATTTTTTATCATATAATGAAAATCAATATCAATATCATAAAACATGTATAAAATAATCAAAATCAATAACATTTGATAATGAATGTAAAAAAATTAACCAATATACGTGAATTAAGTTTTTAGAAGTAAATAATGTTAAATATAATAGATATTAATATGGTATTAAAACATATTACTGATTTGGTTAATTTTTTTACACATGTAATTGAATCAGTTTCCTAGAATTCTTTAATATAGTTAAGAGTTTCATTACCAAATTAATTTTGAAATGTTGTTAATTTATTTTGAATTTAAATCAACTAAAACTATATAATTATATATCTAAACCCCCTAATTTTATTTTCCATATGTGATTTATAGGTTTTATATGTATTCTTACATATTTTCCTTCTATATGTTAAAATTTTATTGAATAGATATCTGTAAGTGTTTCCAATCATTGTTATTATTTTTATTAGGGAAACTATTACAAACATGTCTATATTAATTGAATTATTTTATAGATTCCCCCTTATATAATTATATGATTTTTATGGTAATTATTTATTAATATTTCATTTTTCACAAAAGTATACTAGTTAGCCTTTTAATTTTTTATGTGTTGGAATAATATTTATCTAAGAATATCACCCATGTTATTTATATAAATGGGATATTATTGGTTCTCATTAATATTTCATGTAACCCATTTATTTTCATTCGTTAATAATGATTTGTAAGAATCATGAATGTTTTCATTTGTCTAGTTCTAATATATGAATGGTTTTTCATTACATGATGATTAGGAGATTAATTATATATCATACCAATGAATTTAAAATCTTAATATCCCATGAGATGATATGTATGAAACTAGGGAGAGAACCCAATACACTGTAGGATTATATCCAGTATATTTTTATAAATTTTGAGAAAACCTGACAAACGGTGGGACTCTATCAAATATTTGATAACAGTTATGATATCAAGTCTCTATGTTAAAATGTTATATATACATGGGTATATGAATCAATACTATGAATATTACTTATTTTTAGGTTACATGATTATTGAAACATGTTTCTTATTTTATATATATCATTTATAATTATATGAAAATATCAATACATTATGAATCATGATTTAAGAACTAGTTTTTTATTGTTATTATTCCTTTTTGTTATGACCTTGTACTATAATTTTGTAAACATTCCCATGTACTTATATTTTAAAAAATTATTATATTATATTTCTATATATTATTTACCCTTACTGAGCATTTGATCTCACCATATCATATGGATTCAAACCATTGGTTATGATGAATTGTCTTATGAATAACATGTCTAAATGTATAACACATCAAAAGAATATTTGTGTAAGATAAAAAATATTATAAAATAAGATGGATATGTTTGTAAATTTTAATGGAAATAATATTTTATTATATAAGGGTAATTTATAGGTACATGTGATGAATATTGATATAAATAGTTCAATATATATTTTTATATTGAGATTTAGTTTCCATAGATAAATATTTTGTAAAATATATTTACTGTATGTTTGTTATGATTTATGTAAATTTTTTGGAAAATATGCTTCCAAGGGTTGGAATCAAAATATATCATTTACATAAAATGTTAATTTAATTATATAGTCTAAAATAATAGTAATATATATATATATATATATTATTGTATTGGATGATATTTTTACAAAAAGTAACTATTGATAAATTAATCTCAGTTGTTTATCCTACACACATAGTTAATAATAAACTGATCAATGTATGTTAATATGAATTAATTCAAATTAAAATTGAAGGAGATGAAGAAATAGATACTCATATCACATATACATAAAAAACTAATCAAATGGGGAATGTTATTAATATTAAAAAAACTCAAATAATTTATTAGTTCAAAACCTCATGAATATTGAATAATTAAAAATCAATCTCATAAGAAAAAGATTAATCAAGAGTATTTCTGCTCAATAAATAATTGTGTGTAATAAATGGTGATATATATATTAATCATTTGTAGGCAACGAATCCAATAAGTATACTATTAAAAATTTATCAATTAAAGGAACTTAAATTATATAATCGCCTAGATGTGGATAACAATGAATTAATGTAATATGTATAAAATGAAAATGTATGTGTAATGTGTATAAAATGAAATCTGAAAATAAATACACTGACAACTCATAAGAGGTTCCCTATCCATATATAGTTCCCTCATCCAAGATCCATCCCCAAATCAGCAATCAATCTTAGGGTCATTTCCCTTAACATTCCTGGCTATTATAAATTCCATTCATGTATGATCTGTCATCCCAAGTAGGGTGTGAGTAAAACTAACTAGGACACCACCAATGGTGTCAATACCAAATATAATCAGCAGTAGTGTATGAAGATATATATATTAATAAATATAATTCATAAATAAATAGTTTATAACAAGATTAAATATTATCTATTTAACTAGAGAAACTCTAAGGTTCTTGAGGAAACCAGAAACACAACACTTGCTTTGTCTAGTGTGAGAATATGATATATCCCCAAGGGATATCATGTATATGAATTTCCTTGTTGCCATTATTATTTTCATAGGGAATGACCATGTTACCATCAATATATTCACACAAATGACTGACCATGTTACCATACTCTAATTTTCACAAATGAATGACCATGTTACCATTCATTAATTCAAACATTTTAATGACCATGTTACCATTATTATATCATAAAATTAATTACCATGTTACTAATCATTTATTCACATAGTTCAATGACCATGAAAAAAATTATTATTTCACACAATGAATGACCATTTTACCATTATTATTTGGCAAAAATGAAGGATCATGTTACCATTCATTAATTCACACTATTAAATAACCACGTTACCATTCATATTTTACACAAATGCATGAACTTTTTTCCATTCATTAATTAATTCAATTGAATGACCCTATTACGATTCTTATTAAAAAAATGAATTATCTTGATTCCATTCATTAATTCATATAATTTAATGACCATGTTACCATTATTATTTCCCACAATTAATGACCATATTATCATTCATGAAATCAAACAATTAATAAAACAATTTATTATCTCAAATCACGATATTGATATATCATAATTAATTCATCTATTAGGTATTCCAAATTAAATATTTCAATTTCTCATAATTATTCCAAAAATCAACTTCCTATTTTATAATGTCAATATCACATAATTAATTTAACAATTATTTATGTCAATAAAATATTCCAATATTCTCATAAATAATCCAAAAATTAAATATAAATTTCACAAATTAAATCATACATAATTAATTTCCCAATTAAGTATCACCTATGTCCTATAATTCCATAATTCCATCATTAAATGATTCACCCAATTAGCTATTTCTATTTACAAATATAATTGCTACAAAATCATTCAATTCTATAATATACATACACAAATTATGAATCAAGACTACAATATATGAATTTTAGACCACCTACCTCAATTGTTTAATGAATGGTTACCCAACAAAATTACAAAAATTGAGAAGCACAACTATGTAGATATAGTTTCTAATTTTAAAATCCTAAATCAAGGTCACAAAATCCATATATCATTCATTCTAAAACATGATCCACTTTCCCTGAGATAGATTCACCAAATATAGATATAGATATTGGAAAATAGAAGAGAACTTTTCATTAAATGAATGAGAGAAGGAAGGGGGGAGAATGGGAAAACATCCAGATGAGATCCACTTTCTAGGAGAGGAAAAGATCATTGATTCGGGATTCGAATCATGAATAATAGTGTTCGGATGGCCTTGTAATCCCTCCTAAAATATCCAGAAACATTAAAGACCTCGTAGGGTATAATGAGGGTATAAATAAGTCATTTCTATGTGTTCTTGGGGTTTTAAATTAATTTTCAGGAAATGTCGTATTTCTGTGCATGGTTTCTTGAGAAGGAAAAAATAGTTTTCCCTAACCATGCACTAACTATGTGACTATTTTTTAAGGTTGAATGATTTGATAAAATACCTACCTGTCTTGTAAACCCTCACAGTCTAGGTATGTAAAGTTTTCTGGGTTATGAGAATGGTTTCCTCATACCGTTCACCAATCATACACAACCCCATTTTCATCCATTTTTCATAAATCTCACCTAAAAACATCCCAAGAAAAAACCAAAAAAATTTATATTTATTTAAAAACAAAACAAAAGTTCTAGATATCAGTCCCAATTCAATTGTTGAAAAGGATAGGATCATCCTATCCCTCAACATTATAACATCTCATCCTCAAGATGCTCTCTCAAACTTCTCTAAGAATCAGAGCCAAAAATATCATGTCATTGAGCCCTTATATCTACTTAAAATCCCCATGTCTCTCCATGTGCAAGACCATGTTTCTATAATACATGAACTACCAATATGGTTTTTCCCCGTAAAACTTTATAACAGTGATCTAACCCACATATCAGAAGCTCCTCAAAGGATGCATCTATACCATGATAAACTTCATCCATATATATAACATGATAAGGGCCAGCTTGATACCACCATAGTTTTGATAAATGGAACATTTCATTCATAAATATATATTTATGTGGAAAATACAATCACTATGTCACTGATATTATTCTCTCCACAACCTCAAATAGTGAAACATACTTGGGTACCAACTTACCCTGACTATTTATCCCACAACAAACCAACCTTGGAGACACCTTGAATAATACATTACCACCTTATTTAATGTCAAGGGACCATATTTTCCTTTTATCAAATGACATTTTTCTACATTGATCCCGAGAAATAAGTTTCTGAATCAGCTAAACCATCTATAATGTTTCAAGCATGAGATTTGATCCCAACAACCTTGACTCACCTTCCACCATCCAACATAGTGGTGATATGCATAGTCTACAATAAAGAGCCTCATATGGTTCCATCATTAAATTTTCCGAATATTTATTTTTATAGGTAAAATCTACTAAATACATGTTCTTTTCTAAATACCCATTGAAGTAAGTAAAAAACACCCGTAGAAAATCCTTAAACACTTTTATAGCACACTCTAACTAACTATCTGGGTGATGTTGAGAAGTCATAATTATAAAAATCATTCCTTGTTCCCTCTTCATGACCTACCAAAAGAACGAATAGAATAGTGATTACAGATATGGAACTGTAGTCTATGTTACCCTGTGCAGATGGACTATTTCCCATATATAAAAGTCTCCCAAGTGCTCTACTGATAATGTTTCCTAAAAGATAAATAAATGTACTAAATTGGTTTTTTTCACAACATCCCATATACTGTAATTCATCTTTGGAGTCATCAAAATAACCACTAAAAACTATTATCAATTCACCCCATTTCAATTTTGTAATGGGAAATGGTAGTATAAATCCCCAAGGTTTTTTAGGCACACCTATACCTACTGACTGGTGAAGAATGATGTCATGAACCCTCCTATCTCCTTTTTAATGTTTGGTGACTAACACTTCCACTACATTTCATGGTATAGTTTCGTCGCACCGAGATGTACCTCCCACTATTAAACATTAAATTTCCTCAATAGATCCTCTCACATACTTATAGGAACAAGAACTAGATTTTTTACATAGATTATATTATCTTCATATATGATCCAATCTAAAGGTGTCTCCCCAACCTTTAGGATTTAACTCAATTTCAAGTATTCTAGATCCTTAATATGGTTTTCCCTAATTTGGATCAAAATATTGGACTCCACTAAAACTAATATTAGTGTAATATTCTCCAGACTCTCATGGACTATAATGTGCATCCCAACAAACATGGTTATCATTTTCCATGTTGCATTAGACTCCTGAACTACCTATGTCTGAGTTTTCCATCTCAAGGAATCTACCACACTATTTCCATTCCTAGGAGTATTTTCTAATTTAAAATCAAATGAACTCATATACTCAACCTATATATGCTTCCAAAGATTCAATTCACACAGTAAAGAGTTATATCATAGGCTCTTATGATTTCCAAACACCGTATACTTTTCTCCCAACCGATAATTTCTCCAACACTTCAAATCCTAATAAATATGTACTAACTCGAGGTCCTCTATAGGGTAGTTCAATTTATGTGTTATAAACTAACGACACCTATATTATAAGCCTCAACATCCCTATATAAAAACTACATCATTTGTGATCAAAAAATTAATTTAATACACTATATGCTCCTCACTTGACTCGAGTAGGATTGGGATGAGTGTTAATGTCAGGCACTTATTCAACTCCTAGAAGGCTATCTAACGTGATTCAGACAATTTAAACATTATCCCCTTTTTTTTCATGCTCAAAATTGGTTCTCTTAAATATTAAAATTCCTAGAGAAATATCCAATAATATCCAGTTAACTATATAAGGAAAAAAAAATATAAATAAATTCATGGTATGTACCGGAGAAATATCTATATGAACCTTCACTAGGCCCACTAACACACCATTTTCTATGATGATGTTTCCTAATAAGTGTACCTAATCGATCCAAAAACAATAATTTTAATTCATTGTGTATAGATGCTACTTGATGAGTGTAATCAGGATGATTTCAAGATATTGGGAATGATCTTCATGTGTTTTGGAGTAAAACAAGATGTCATCCATAAACCTCACAAAAAACCAATATAGGTACAGATGAAAGATTTAGTTTTTCAAGGCCATAGAAACTATTAGTGTGTTTTTTTAACCCAAATGGGATTAAAATGAACTCATATAGACCATACCTTCTTATTAAAGCAGTAATAATCATATTAGAAGTCCCAAATATCATCCACTGGTACACCTATACCATATTGATCATTGAGAACACACAATATCCTAACAACTAGTTATCAGATCATCAATACGGGGAAGGGGATTACATATCTTTATAGTCATCTTGTTCAAAATCTGGTAATTGAAAAACATTAACAATTCACTATCATCCTTTTTTTAATAACACTAAAGAACCCCAAAGCAACGAACTCAAACAGATAAACACTTTATCCTCCAACACCTCCAACTGAGTCTTCAGATATTAAAGCTCTGTCAGTTCCATTATATATGGTGAAATATATACTAGCTCATCCCCTTGTATGGGATCAATAGTGATGTCCACATCTCTCTCAAATTGAAGTCCTGAAAAGTATTCCATAAACACATCTAGAAATGGTTCCACTACTAGTGGAATGGTTTCATGATATCCACCTCGGTCATCTAGAAAAATATATAAAACATGTGCTACGAAATATCTTATTCTCTATGTAGTTGGCCTTTCTCATCCAAGATGGATATCCCACTCCCCATAAAGAATCTAATGGTGGACATTATGAGATGTAAACGTCACCCTCCTATGATAATAGTAAATATGGTCTTGGTATGAAACCAATGAGAACATAACAAGAATTAGGTTTATTCCAAAAATATAAAAAATTTAATGTTCCTAGAGAAAAAAATTTCCCCGGTCTCAGGAGAACAACCCTTTCAAAAACAGATGTCTCTAGACTACACTCCCAATGGTGTATTTTTAGTCAGAAATACTCTCAAAAACTCTATCACCAAGATCAACCGATTAATAAGTTTTATAGATATTAATGACTAAGAGGAACAAATATCAATTAGGAAACTATCTAATGTGAAATCTATAAGAATAGTAACTCTCGTTGTCGATGGTACAACCTCACTATCCATAAGTGTAGGTTTCACTGCAAGCAATTTTACACCCCATCTTTACTATGATACAGTCACACACTATTAAGTCTCACCACTCTTCTCATTTGTGTGCTCATTCCAAGAATAACTATATTATCTACCCATTATGGATCATCTAGTAGAAGTCAATATTTCAGTTTTATAAGGTGTATAAAATCCCTTACTAACATCCTAGTTCTATCTATCTCTATCATCACAAACTGTCTCTTGTAGTGTCATGTTGAACTTATGAATATGTCCTATCTTGCTACAATAAAATCACAATAATGGTGGAGGAGATATCCTCTATGATAATCGGTGAACCAACCACACTGATGATAGATTACCCTAATAATGTTCTATGAAACTGGCCCCCCCATTCGTATAGTCTTCATTCCTCTGCCATGTCTACAGTTCTCATAATGATGCTTTATGATCTATGAAGAATCAAATCCTAATCATCCAGTAGCAACTATATTTCTTGGTTTTGAAGTATACATGAAATTCACATCAGCAGTGGGATCCAGATCCACCACCTCAGCAGGCCTCATTAATCAAAAGAGTTTAACATCAGACTTAATATCACACATAAGTCCATCCTAGAAATTCCTTAGAATAGTTGTCTCATCTCTTACCAGCATTGTATAAAAGCATTGAATATCTATAAAGAATCCAATATAGTCCATCACATACCTCATCCCTTGATTCAACCATGTGAAATTTTTTTCTTTATCCAGCCATAGTGTCACAGTATTGATGTTATCTAAGAGCTTATCTTAAAATTCCTTCCATAGGATTCCATCATCCTATCCATTCAATGCATGAATTCCCCTTGTGCATCCATGATCCTTGTGGCACAAAATTGGCCAACATGACCCTTTTCTCAGTAGGATTCTCTAAATGATCATGTATCGTCAATATTGACTCAATATAGATCTTTTCTCCCTATGTTCCACCATCTACAGTAAATGTAAAAGGCTTCTATAACTGAAAATAAAAAGTTATGTTAGAAATGATCTTCACAACCGTCTCCTGGTATATTTCTATTAAATTAATGATGTGATCAAAATTCTATCACAACTACTCCTCTACATCTTCAACCTCAATAATATGTGACTCATGTTCCATCCCAAAAGGATCATTCTTAGGCATTCCACAGGTCCTCCTCCTAAAAAGCGTCTTCAAAGAGGAATAATATCTACAAAGAAAAACAGACACCAGAGGGTAAGGATATAAACTATTAAATCATTTTAATAATAGAAAAAATAACAATATTTATTAACAATTACTTTCCCCAAAACATTCTACATAGTCAATATAGATGTGAAAGACATACTTTTACCATCCTACATATGGGTCCTTGTTAAAAAGGGTAAACAAATTCTCATTTATCATGTTACTCATTTATATACTCATTTATTCATTTTACAATTATCAATTTAATATTATGCACCATTTCTAATTTAATTTCACAACCAAGAAAAAATAGTTCATGTTTAACCACATACCCATAACTTATTTTCCCATGTACTCTTGGAAAATTTCAAGTAAAAAAATAATCTTGACTACATGGATGATTCTTGAATACTCAACTTTCATGCCATTTAAATCCATGAGTCAATTATCAAGAATGTTTCAAAAAAAAATCACATCACACAACAAGTGAGTAACACAATGTGAAATAATATTCAATCGTAACAACAATAAACAATAACGTCTATCCCACCATGATTTCCTAGGTTGTACCTTGTATACGTATTTTAAAATTCCATAAATTATGTCATTTACATGGCTCGAACCTTCTTAGTCTCCTATATACATTTTTATTATAGTAATTCAAATGTAGATGAAAAGAAAACCGGACCTCCACTACAGTATTGTAATGTCCCTACCCAGTTTACACATGTCATTTCCTCGAGTTAGTCTCTCACATGACATAAAGTATACCTCCCCATGTGTTAGAAGCTTATAACTAGAAATGAGGGTATGATAAGTCATTAATGGGGATATATACCCTTTTTGATCAGAGTAATACACCAATAGAAATAATAAATAAATAGTATAAGTATAAATATTAAAAACAATTCCAATCTCTCAAGACAATAAAATAAGGAAATACAATATCAATCTAAAACCTTAAACATGTCATAAAAATATAATTGTCCTGGGTCTAAAATTAAAACTTTTAAAAATTCTCCAATGTCTCCGAAGTGGATCCCGAACAATGTCTGGTTTCATCATCTAGGATCCATCCCCATATTAGGAATCTAACACAGGACCTTTTCCCTTAATGTGACCTACAATAATAATGTTTGTTCAACTACCAATCATACATATAAAGATCCATGTTACCATTATTATTTTCATAAATGAATTGATATGTTACGATTAATGTATTCACATAATTGAATAACCGTGTCACCATTATTTAATTTAGAAAAATGATGGTCCATGATAGAATTCATTAATTCAAATAGTTGAATGATCATATTACTTTTCTTATTTAACAAAATTAATGTCCATATAACCATTAATTAATTAACACAATCAAATTATCATGTCACCATTATTATTTCACATAATGAATGACTATGTTACCATCTATTGATTCACACAATCAAAATACAATGTTACCATTCTTATTTCACACAGAAGGATGACCATGTTGCCTTTTATTAATTAAAAGAAACTAGATTACCATGTTACCATTCTTATTTCAAAAAAAATGAATGAAAATATAACCATTCAAAAATTCACACAATTGAATAACCTTGTAACCATTCTTATTTAACCCAAATGTATGGCCCTTTTACACTTCATTACTACACACAATTCAATAACTATGATACCACTATTATTTCACACAATGATTGACCATGTCAGCATTAATTAAGTCACACAATTAATATATAAATTAATTATCTAAATTCACAATATCAATATATCCTAATTAATTCATCAATTAATTATCCCAAATAAACTATTTCAATATCTCATAATTAATCCAACAATGAACTATAAATTTCACATCATCAATTTAACATAATTAATTTCGCAATTAATTTTCATAACCAAATATTTAAATATTCACATATATAATCCTAAAATTAATTGTCAATTTCAAAAATTCAATATCACATAATTAATTTCATAGTTAATTATCCCGAAATCCTTTAAATTCCATAATTCCTTCATTACATCATTCAACAAATTATCTAATTCTATTATAAAATAAAACTGCCAAAAAAATTGAAATTCTAAAATTTTCATACAAGAAATAAAAATCCGGACTATGGGATTTGAAAATTGGACCACCTACAATGATTTTTTGATGAATAGTCCCCCAATTGAAATCAAAAAATATGGCTACACAACGACATAGAACTAGGTCAAAATCACATAAGGCTAAATTAAGATAAAAAATGAAGATGTATTTAATTATAAAACTAGGTCCACGAGACTTGATCTAGATTCAAAATATAAAGAAATATTTCTAGGGAAATAGAATATTAATTCTAAAGAAAAGAATAAAAATGGAAGGAGGATGAATATGAAATAATCGAGTTGTGATCCACATAATGGGGGAGGAGAAAATATTTGATTCGACCTTCTAATCATGAAGAATATAGGTCGCAAGGCCTTGGAATCAATCCAAATATCTCCCAAAATATGAACTCCACCCAATGGTCAAATGAGGGTCGTAATAGCTGATTTCTGAGGATTTGGGGGTTTTGAAAAAAAAATTATGCCAAAATGAAATTTCTATGCATGTTTTACATGGTAGGGAAGTTTAATTTTCCCAAATCATGTTCCAACCATGAAACGATTATTTTAGTGGTGCGCTGTTTTTATTTATAAAGAACACAATTTGATAAATCATGTACCACCTGTGTAAACCCTCATATTATAAGGCTATATGGTTTCTTGGGCTCATTTCATGGTTTTATCTAACCATGCTCCAACCATGTATAGACCCTTTATCTTTAATTTTTCTTAATTCTCACTCAAACACAACCCAAGGTAAAATCTAATAGAAAGGTACCTAATTTAAAAAATTTCCTGAATTCAAGATTGAGCCAACTCTAGAAAAGGTTTGGATATTACTTTATGACCATAAAAATGAGAATGATTTTATTGAAAAAGTGGTTTTTATTGACATTAATGAAGATTATTGTTTTTTGGATTTATGTAATATAACAAAAAATATGATTTTTATATAAGGGATGAAAAATCATGTATGTTTCTATATTTTCTTATGATAATTCAGGTTGTTACAAAGTTTCTAGAGAATATATTTTAAAGGTATTCTCATGATTACTTTGAGATAACCAATCACTAATTTTTGATATGTGTGGAATCATTTTTAAGAAGATTTTGAGAGATTTAATGACCAACATTCTAATGCTTTGAACATTCATCATTATGATTGTTTGATGGATAACCATTTATGGATTGGGTTTAGTTTAACTATGGACAATGTTTTAGATATTATAATATTATATCACCGAATAATGATTTTCACACATGTAATAACAAGTTATAAACATTTCTTTATGATACCTACAAATAGATGGAATGAAAGATAAAAGAATATATGGGTCTTAAGATCCATTAGTTTTTTGGGGATAATAAATTCACCATTATTTATTAGAGTATGGTACAAAGCAGAAATTTATCAAATATGAACAATAATTTGTGATATATCTTTTTAAAGATAACAAAATAATGTATTTATATCTTCTTAAGAAAATTATTTAACTTCATGAAAAGGGACATGCAATTAAATGGTGTCCCATTATCATCAATTTTTATGATATAAATGACCTTTTTCCGGCATAATTGGTTTATGGATTTATAATCATTAACATCCCATGGAATATATTCTCTATCATAATCGATTAGAAATTGATTATTAGATTTATTTTACATGTAAATGTTTAAACCTTCCACCCATGTTCTACTTTATGGAAAAAAATTTATGAGTTACATTGGGTAACAATTATGTTTCAAAATTTTCTTTTTAAATAATTTTTTTGAAATTATTATTTACGATGTGGGTTCCTAAGAAATGAAATTATAAGTATTAGAGCATTAACTACCCATTCTAATTTATAGAGAATAATTCCTTATAATAGTGGTAGAATATAACAACCTGTGTTTTTAAGTAATAATTGTTTATGAATAAATTAAATTTATTTGATTGAACACATTACATGGTTAACAAAGATTTTCATCATTTATATAAAACAATATGTTATTCTTCAACTATACACATTAATTATGTTATAATTTTGTATATTCCACACAATGTTTTTCTTTTATTACACACTATTCTGAGTTCATTTGATAGCTTTTGTTACATGAAAAACTCAGTTTTACCGAACTACAGTATACAATTAATAATATTATTAAATTTTCATTATAGTTATCATTTAATTTTTTGAATGAAATATAATAATATGATTATATAACATATTAAACCATGGGGTAGAAATATTTTTGAATTATTTATTTTTTTATAAATTTTTTAAAAATGAAAATAAAACAATGAATATAAAAGATGTTTTAAAAAAACTATTCTTATTCACTCCAAAGATTTTTATCTTAAAATTTTTAATGAATAACTATTAGAGATAGATAATAATCAACGTTATAAATTATATAACAAAAAAAGTTTCTAATTTCATTTAATATGTTTTAAAGGGGTAAAATAAAAAAAAATCAATTAATGGTACAAAAATTTATATTTTTATTAAAGGTACTTTTACCAACTTTTAATGGAAGAATTATTTTATATATATTTGTTGACACATTAATAATTTTTATTTTACAAAATAATATGAATTTGTGAAATCATAACATCTTAATTTATTTTTAGTGGATTTTTTATTTTTTCATTAGATGGTTCATTTTTTCACGAATAAAGAAAAACACTAAATATTAATTGAAAAGTATAGTTTAATATGATTTTCATGTTATTATGTCATATTTGAAATTTTTTTTAAAATATATTTATATCATTTTTACATATATTAATCCAATTTGGTAAATTTTAATCAATATGACAATGAAATTGGATATAAAAACAATTCAAACATTTTAACATTTTCTCTCTAAAACCTTATTATTTCATCTCATTTGTGTGATTATTTTTAAATTAAATTCTGACGCATAAATAATTGTAATTTTTTAAAATGGATTACATTTTTTTAATAACAATTATTTCTAAAATCATAAAAGTTAAACTTATATTTTGACCAAAATTATTGGGGAAAAGATACAACTAATTACAACAGTTAAGAGAAAAATAAGTTTATCAAGGAACTAAATATTAACTAAATTTTCCAAAATGACCAAGAAAATTTTATAATGAAAATTTATTTCTTGATATATATTGCACCCCACATTGTATATATAAATGTTACCATTATTCGATTCCCATGATGCCCCTCCTCTTCCACTATAAAAGGGAACTCAATCCCTCACTTATTCTAACCTATAATGCCTTACGGATTATCCCAAATCTGAAAAAAAATTCTCATCATATTTCTACTAAAATTATGTTCCTCATTTTTATAAAAAAATCAATCCATGTATGTACTTCGATTCAAACAAAAAACGACAAACCCCAAGAAGACATAACATTCTTTAATGAGAACTTTTGTTTCATTACTTTTTCCACAATCTCAATTGATATTATTCTATTTTTTAATAATAAACTCTGTATAAAATATTTAATAAAATTATTTAATTTCAACGGTATGACCTGGTCCCATGAATTATTTTATCAAATTATATACGAATGCATTGTTCATGTGAAAAGCGCACTACCATCTTGTGAAACGATATTGTTTGTACATCCATTACAACCTATTAAGGTTGGTAATTTTTATGGATATAGTTTTCTAATATTTTTTTATGATATTTATGATTTCTATATTATTATTTAATTATTATATAACATATACTTTCATGGTTTTCATTTTTTGGTAATTCGATAACTTCATTTTGGAATACGTTGACTACCGCCTCTTCATAGCGATCTCATTCATTCATGCATTATGATAAATGTAATAAATAAGAGTTTAATAAAAATATTTGATATATATTACATAATAAATATATTTTAATGATAATATATTGTCACGAACCATTATCTGGGGCCCGTGTCGTCACTACCCGAAGCCCCACTCTTGAAGGCTAGGGGGTGGAGACTAGAGTCGATGACATCAACCTAAAAGTGAGAGGATTTTTCCTTTAAACCTATACACACACATGCTGAACCAAATCCTAACACACTGAAAGGGTGAATCTAGTATACCACTAAAACAAATTTGAGTGCTAGTACAAGTGAAAGTATGTGGTCCATGATACAAACCCAACAAGGAACTGAAAATTGCCAAGTACAAAAGGAAACCTTGATCGCCATCCGGGGAAAACCCCACCTGATCATGAGACTATTATAGCTACAAGAAGAGGAAGTAGTATGTCCTAGCCGCCCAGTTCTACTAGGACTGAAGTCGTCCTAGGACACCATGTCCACCGTTGTAGCTTCCATTATTCTCGTCCCACTGAGCACTTGTGCTGAAATGTTGATCGTCTTCACTAGACACAACAGGTGCCGGCGAAGCCCATGCAGGGGTGGGTATAACAATACTTAGATGGGACCCCAAGACCACCAATGGTCTCTTAGAAATCCATGATATAAATCACCACAAATGAATAACACCCCAAAGATAATACCGCCAAGAATGATCTCAAACACACGACACAAACTAAAAGACACAGCTCACATCAGATATATTCAAGGGGAGTGGTAGTAGAATCATCAGTCATATCATATAACTCCACAAATATTGGTGAAATCCTCCAATATCAAGTATAGTGGGCCTTCCTTGTAACATAAAGCCACATCCCACTAACCATGGACTACTATCTCACTCATCCATGATTAGTACCATGGGTATGCTGGGTCACAAAGAGATGCTCCCCACCATGGACATTGCGAGTCACACAGAGCCTCTTACTACCTTGGCCAAAATAAATTAATCCTCCATTCGAGTATTGTGGGTCAGTAGGGCCACATAAGGTCACTTCCCAAAGGGCCTTCATCGAAACATATTCATGTATCAGCTAACCGTAGGGTTCCGTTGATGGTGCTCTTGGAAGAACCGCTCCTCAAGACATTATTCACACCATTAAGTCCATTAAATTCACCAAAAATAAATCCAAAAGATCCAAAATTTCAAGTTGGTCTCAACACTGCAAAGGTCTCATCAATTGGATGTGCATTTTTTAGGATATTAGCATTTTAGTAACTAGGGTACTGGATGCGACGAGGCCATGTCCGACCTGGTCAGACTAACCCAACCTACCTAGCTCGAGGGCTCCCACATACTCTGATTCATTTAGACGGACCCGACCTAACCTATTTCAAGTCAGGGTCAGTGCGGTCCGGAATGGCTAGTGATCTAGGCCCTATAGGTCTCACTGGGCCTGACCTGGTTTTGTAGGGGTGTCCAGCCCACCGGGTCGCCCGCGCAACTCATTCTAGTCTGTCCCGACCTGAAGGGTGTGGGTACAGGCTACCGGTACATGTCCAGCTTGCATGATATAGGTCTGGACCCTCAGTGTGGTTCCGACTAATAGGGCCATAGGTCCGACAACCTAGTTCGGGTTCGTCTGGTTGGGCGCGGCACCGTCATAGCCAGGGGGGGGCCGACCCTCCAACTGAGGACCGGACCCTGGAGCGGCCAGTTGTGCATCTTCTGATTAGAACGTGGAAATCATGCCATGTCAAACCCTATCTAGACCCGTGGACATGGGGCCTATCCAGCCTCATTCTGTGGTCGACGGACTCTGGCCCAGATGCGGGCCACCATCTCCACGCTAAGCATGCCTAGTTTCGAGTCGTCCAACCACTGTGGCCTACCGGCCTTGGCCCCTTCCTGTCGTGGCATGCCCACAGGCACACCACCTTCACTTCACATGGCCACCGCCACTACTTCCACTAGTGTCTCCGTGGTAGATGAATGTTTGAAAGACCAAAAATTGTTCTCTGTTGGTCAATTCATTGCGATGTCTATGCTGCGGTCCTCGAAGATCACCCTCTTCACCAAGAAGGTGTCAATTCTGTCTTACCAATACTTTGAGGACATGACCACCATGAACGCATGATTAGATGTTATAGGGCCTTAAACATGTTTTACTGGGCCCTCCATGTTAGATGTTTAGATCATTGGGGAGGTTTGGGGATTGAAGTTCAATAATTTCATGCCAAATTTCAATCCCAAATAATAAATCCACCAAAAAAGTCACCATCCCGCATAAATGCATGAATCACACATCAAACTTTTTTTTGGTTTATATATTTTCATCCTTTCTAGTAAAAAAAGAGTGTATAATATCTTTGAAATAAAAAACCCCTCCCCCTTTGACATTCGATTCTGAAGTGTTCATCCTCAAGGATTCATGATTTCGACATCGTCACTTTCGGCTTCGTTATTCAAGGGGGAGTTGAAGACGATGATGTCTCACTAGTGTTCTTCATCATTATTTTTTGGTGTAGAATTCCAATAGAGAATCATCAGAGAGTAACAAAGGTTTAATTCCATCATTTCCAATGTGCCAAATAATTAGAGGAAACATGTCATAGTCCTTTAGTTACGATGTAACGTTGCGTCCTTAAGTTGTTTCATTTATGAAACAACATCACTGTTATGCTCCAATTATTGAATCATTACACTGTGTCATACAATCCATTAATGAGGTTCATTAATGTTCCATGTTTTCATCCACCAATCAATGGATGAGAAAGAATATAAAATATCCTTTTAACGTATTTAATTATTTTTCTCAAAAGGTATGAAAATAAACATTTCCATTCGGCCCTTGCTAACTGTAATTAAGTCCATTCTAGGAAAATCCTGAATTTCTTGAGTTCAATGGTGTCCTCATATTTTTGAGCCAAGAACCCTTTCAAAAGATAGAAAAACTCTCTCATACATTTACTGAATGTTCCTTAAAAAGTTAAAAAAACATTTAGGATCTCTAGGCCTCGGAATCAAGTGTTGTCAGAGCGAGATATCTCAGAATAATTCCATATAATTTTAAAAAAGTAAATTACATGAAATTTCAGAGAACTTACATTCTCCCCACATTATGTATTTATGTCTAGGAAATCCAAAACAAAAACTAAACAAATATATGGGGATTGAAAGCATGAATCTGAGCCTCCCCCTCTAATGTGGTCTCATTGAGGTTCGTGTGCTTCCAAAAAACATGCACTTGAGAAATCGACCGCCCATGTAGGACCCATTCCGTTCAATCCCCTACTTCCACATGTAAATCCTCAAATAGCTCACCATCGTCAATTTCCATCCATCCCTAGTCGATGACGTGCGAAGGATCATGCACGTACTTACACAGATATGACACATGAAAAACATCATGCACTCAGTGCGTCTTTGGGGGAAGGGATATGCCATATTCCACCTTATAAACTCTTATCAAAATCCTAAAAGGACCAATGAACCACAGATATATCTTTCCTCCCAATCCACATCACTATAACCCTAGTTAGGGTGAGACCCGAAGAAACACGTGGTATCCCTCCTCAAACTCCACGGGTCTCTGACTCCCATTGTCATAAGACCTATGCGAGTCTTTGCAGACCTCATCCACTCCTAGTAGATATCCACCTTTTTAGTGGTAGCCCATACCAACTTAGGACCCATGAGTGCCGACTCCCCTGGGTCTATCCAGCATATGGTTGATCTTCAAGGCTGCCCATACAGGGCCTTGATCGGTTCCATTCTAATGGTGGAGTGGTAGTTGTTGTTGTATGAAAACCCCACCAGTGGTAGGTGGTCCTCCCAACTATGACCAAAATCAAGCCCACAATCATGAATCATGTTATCCAGGGTCTGTATAGTCTTCTCTATCTAACCATCCATCAGGGGATGAAAATCTATTCTCAAATATAGTTGTGTCCTGAACGCCTCCTATAATCCATTCCACAACCAGGATGTAAATTTTGTGTCACTATCTGAAACGATCATCGAAACAACTCATTAAATATTCACTATCTTCTAGATGTATATGTGTCCCATGCCCTCTACCAGTCCCTGATCCAGAATAGGTAGGAATTGAGTTCACATGGTGAGTCGATCAATGATCACCCAAATAGAATCATGGCCTCTGTATGTAAGTGGTAACCCCATCATGAGGTCCATTGAGATACCATCCCACTTCCAATCAGGTACCTCAAGTATCTTGGTCAATCCTACTGGAACCTGATTATCTACCTTCACATGCTGACAAGTGAGGCATCATGAAATGAACTCAGCTGCTGGTCTCTTTATCCCCAACCACTAGTACAGACGTCGGATGTCTTGGTAAATTTTTCGCAACTCTGCGATGTACTCCAAAAGGGGACATATGTAACTCCCTCAGTAGCTCCTCCCACAACGCCACTCGTACTATGATTGGACCTTTGAAAATTAATTCATGCTACACAGCTATCAAAAATCCATCTGGATCCTAACTAAGGATAAGTGAGCATGTCGGGCCTCATAGTCATTGTCCACCAGCTATAACTCCCTAACTCTCAATTGGAGTGGGTGGTAATAGTAATTGATCAAAGGTAAGTGGCTCCATCATCATCCACGAAGGATATCTACATCATGGATAATTTTTTGGTTACCCCACTCAGCAGCTGGAAACCAGTCCTCCCGCTGAGCGCTTCTGCCACCACATTTCCCTTCTGAAGAGTATAAACTATCAAAATATCAAATTCCTAGAGGAACGCTTTCCATCATTGATGTCTCAAGTTAAGGTCCTTCTGGGAGAAGATATACCTCAGACTATTGTTGTCATAGTAAAATGTAAACTACTCACCCATCATGTAGTGACACCACATATACAAGGGAAAGACCATTGTTGTTAACTCCAGTACATGGGTCGCGTAGTTCAACTCATGCCGCATCGACTATCATGATCAGTAGGTGATTAATTCATGCTCTTGGATCAGCACACAACCTAGTTTGGTCCCTTATTCATCACAGTAAATGACATACCCAACACCCACCTCTAGTAGTCCCATGATGGGGGACTATTCAGTCTCCACCTTAGCTCAAGGAAACAATGCTAACATTTCTCCATCCACAAAAAGGGTTATCTCTTCCATGTCAAAGAAGATAATTGTGATTCTACTCTAGAGAGGTTGGGCATGAACCTCCAATAGTAACCAGTTAACCCCAAGAATCTCTGCACCATAATCATGATCCTAGGTGGCTCCCAAGAAATCAATACCTATATCTATGTTGGATCTGCTAGAAATCCAGCCTCTAAGATGATGTGTCCCAAAAAGTGGACCTCTTGAATCCAGGACTGTCACATTGAGAGCTTACCATAATTCTTTTTCTCTCTTTGTGTATGCATGACTATCTGACGGTGTTTAGCGTGCTCCACCTATGACGTTAATTACACCAAGATTTCATCGACGAATACTATAATGAAACGGTAAAGGTTAGGATGAAAGATCCTATTCATGAGGCCTATAAAAACTAATGGGGTGTCGGTCATGAAGAAAGGTATCACAAGGAACTCATAGTGGTCATACTAGCACCTGAAGGTTGTCTTCAGTACATCCTCATCCCATACCCAAAGCTGCTGATATCCTGAACTATGGTCTATATTGGAGAACCAGTTTTCTCCCTTCATCTAGTTGAAGCAGTCATCTATTCTTGGTAGTGGATACTTTTTCATCACATTCACCTAGTTGAGGTTCCAAAAGTCCATGAGAATCTTCAAACTCTTGCCTACCATATTCAAAAAAAGCATTGGGGCTACCCATGGTGAAACATTGGTCCTTACAAAACCCTTCTCCTGCATCTCCTCATGTTATACCCTCAAATTGTGAAGCTCCCAAGGATCCATCTGATATGCTGGTGTGGATATCTGTGTCGTCCTAAGGTACAGGTCGATCCAATAGTCTATATATCTATGGGGATATTTACCAAGAACATCCTCTAAAAAAACATACTCTTACTCTCAACCATTTCATGAATTCTTGGTCTCCTCTCATTCAAAGCACCGAGGGTCTTGTTAGCCAAATGCTGAGTGATTGGATGCTCCCTCCTCTGAGAAAGTCCATCCTATGCTACAACGTTTTCCTTCTCACCAGTGAAGAAAAACCCGATCCCTTCTCTACGGACAAACCTCATAGTATTCCAAAAATAGTTGATCTGAGCATGAACTATAGATAACCAGTCCATACCCAAGATTACATTGTAAGGCCTCGATGTCACTACAAGGAGATCCTATCTGTATCTCTCACCTCATATAGTGAGATCACATTTCCAACACTAGTGTGTAATCATCGAGTCATCTACCGTAGATGTTTCTAGTTGTAATGATCGAGCCAAAGGATCCACCTGAATAACAATGCTCTGAACGAGAGACGTGGAAATGATGGAGTAATTAGAACCTATGAATATAAGTACAAATTCATGGGGGGAGAAGACACAAATAATACCTTGGATCATATCTAGAGCAATGTGGTCGTAAGCCTCTACAGTTTGGAGCTATGCTTGCCCATGTCTTCCAGCTCCCTGAGGTCAGGGTGGACAACCTAGGGGTGGTGGCAGTAACACCTCAAACTGTCACCCACCACATGTTGCTCGGCCAACTCCCCTGTAACGCCCCGAACCCAGTTACCCAGAGTCGGTGCATTATTACATAACATTGGAATGATCACAAGAAAGATCAAATCTCGAAAGACCGATTGGTTTAGTAGCCTTGGAAACACTAGATATATTCATTAAGTTTTAAATTACATCATAAAGTGAAAAACTACTACAACAACATAATGTATCCATAGTCCACAATATTATCCCCTCATTATATCCCTATAGGTCATTCATAACTTACTTCTTCACATCCTAGGAAAAATAAAACATAGAAAAGGGGTGAGATCAAATGCCCAGTAAGGATAACAATATAGCGGAAACTTTCCAGAATAAGCATAAACATTTAAGTCAATGTATAACTAAAACAAAATCCTTTTAAACTTGAACATCAACATAGTATGGCAAAATTAAAATTAAATAATTCCATTTACTTATTCACATGGATATTCTACTAATCGAATAATCACATGCAATATCAATAACCACTTTCATAATGATGGAATGCATAATGCCATACTATCATAACCACATAGCCAAGGCCTCGTGCCAAGACTACAAATAATATTTTTCCAAGGCCTTGTGCCAAGACACTAGTTTGTCTCATGAGACCTACCAATTCATCGAGTAGCTATAGCGGGCTCCACCCGTCACATATTAAGTCCAATTCATTCCCATTTGAAAATGTTTAAACGTAACATAAACATTCGTATTAAAACTAGAATACGAAATGTCAATACTTTATCCATAAACAATGACTGGTATAAAAATAATACATCCACAGTAAAACATATCACAAAACCATCAATAGATGTTTTTTATAATAAATCAACTTCAAATGAGCTTAAAATCTATCAAATTATGTGTAAATAATTTTGAGAGAAATATCCTTTTTGTAAAATCATTTAAAAGTCACACATTTATAAAGGAAGTAATTTTAAAAGAGATTTTTGAATCAAAGTGTCCCATACCACTTTGAAACTTTTGAAACGAATTATCATTTCAAAACATTCATGTCCATATAAATAAATCCTTAAAATAATTTTGAAAACATGGAAATTAATTTAATAAATTTAGAAAGATAAATCTTTAAAACATTTAAAATTATGATCTTGATAAAGAGTACCTTTCACAAATTCATAAAATATTCATTTTGAAATCATTTAAAATCCACATAATTATAAAATAAAACATTTAAATTTAAAATATTCTTATAAGCTTCTAAGGGAATCTTTGACAATTTTATAATGGCGGTAAATAGCCGCACCCTCTGTATAAGTTAAAAAAAGACATTCTTACCTTAAATATTTCGAAAAGGTTAAAAGTGCCTTGTTTGGAAAGTGATGGATACATTCCTTTCAAAACACATAAGGGTATAAATGACTTTAACCCATTATCTAGTAAATAGTAAAGATGTTTTTAAAAACATTTTTAAGGAACATGGATGTGGATGATAAAGAGATCTCAGTAGATAATTGTGTATAAACAACCTTAGATAATGAAGAGATTGTGAAATAAACCCTTACCTTGCACTTTTACTTGGTTGGGGTAGGTTAAACTTCTATATAATGGTGAAATAATTGTAATTAAATTATACAAGAATCATATACATTAATATGATATCATATAAGATCTTTTAACATTGATTTGTTAATAATATCTTAGTATTATCGTTGTTTCAGGTGTTATCTTACTCGTTTCCTTTTATATGTTTTGTTACGTAATCCATGTTTGTAATGGATATGTTATATCTCATTCAGATCCAGAATGATATCAAGTCCTTATATACTATTATTAATCGTCAAATGAAAATTATACTTGAATAGATATGATAGAGAATGAATCTCATCACGTTCGTGAAGACGGTAGTCCGTACGTACGCATGAGCGACAATATCATTCTTTTGATATTAAAATAATATATAATTGGATATTATATAATATATAAAGAATAATTATCATGTTATATTTATTATTTACATAAGTTACACATCATTATTATACCCATCCAAATAATAATATATTGAA
This sequence comes from Viscum album, assembly GCA_963277665.1. NCBI lineage: Eukaryota > Viridiplantae > Streptophyta > Magnoliopsida > Santalales > Viscaceae > Viscum > Viscum album. The sequence goes on from OY728130.1 coordinate 1,095,534,231, forward strand.
TAACAATTACACCACGACGTGGAGACGGAAAGCCGTACGTACGCACGTATGGTGACATGTTATTCAAAGGTTGGATAGAATACTGAATATGGTTGTACCATATTTATAATAACATCACAGTATATATAATATACTGGAGTTATTATTTTAGAATGGTAATAACAATGAAATAAGAAGAAGTGGAAGAAGAAATTAATTTGAAAAAGGGTGGTGAAAGCATTACCTTTTCTTCGGGTTCTTCCTTTTGATTTGATCAAAAGGGATCTTTAGGTTGGATTTATGATCCAAATAAGGCCTCTAGGTTGTATTGAGGGAAGTTGAGAGAGTATTTGGTCATATTTTGTCTGAGCCAAAAGGCTTTGAAGGTGTGAAGTAATGAGAAGGGGGAGTTCCCATTTATAAGAGGGGTGAGGGGCACCTTTGGAAAATCTATAAATATTAATTTATAATAAATTCATATTCGGTTTATAATGGATACCAAGTTTATTATTAAAAGGTTAAAGTGGGGATAGGTCTAAAACCATTCAACCAATAGAATTTAGACAGGTTTGGGTTACTATATTAACTTTATAGTTTAGTTTTAACTCTTAGTTAATTAGTTTGACATTTACCATGTCACTTTTTATTTTTATATTATATAGTTAATAAACATACTATATACATCCAAGAGACCCCCAAGTGGTCCATTAATGATAAAATTATCATGATATAAGTCTCTTGGCCGAACCTTAGATTTTTAGGAATCTAATATCAATTAATAATATAATATTTGTTTTAAACACTCTTTTATGTCAATTTTGACACTATTCAATAGTTGATTTTTGTGAAACTCATAAAAGAATTATTACTTCGAAAAAAGTAAATTAAATCAATACTAATATGTAATATTATCCTATAAAATTAGTTTAATTCATTAAAAGTCTCAAATTATATTTATTTGGGTATTTATAATATCAATTATTTCAATTTGTCACTATTATGGTAATTACTGCATCATCATTGTGTCATAAATAAATTAAATTATTTAAAGTATAAAAATTTTAAATAAAATGTAATTATGTAGGAAATAGTTTTAGATTTCTAATGAATATTTATAGTTGAAAATAAAACATATATAACCCTATGTAAATATTGTTTTTCTAAAAGATATATGCTTGTGCCATTTTTGTATTCATTTTAACTTAATTAAAATAAAGTGTCTCTATCACTTACAAGTGGCACCATGGGGTCCCAAAATCGACCCCAAGATTCCCATGGTAGAAAATGTATCAACCAATAAGGTTAGTATACATTTTAGGGTAATTTGTTATTATTATAACATTATTTTTTAACCCTTATTTACCGGATTTACCTTTAACCATGGTAAATAAAATATTTACCGCAGTAGTTATTCAAAATGTCTAAAAATAAAAGTTACCTATTTAAACAATTTGAAAATCCTGATTCCAAATATGGAATCCATTTTTCTAAATTCAAAACACAGAAGTGGCATAAATTAATTTAAAATTAAATCCCGCGGTCAAAACAAAAAGCGTGTTTTTAATATATAATAACTATCAAAAGATTGATACTTGTTTATGTTCGGTTTAATTGTGAAATTTTGTCCAATGACCAACATTGTATTAAATGGTAAAAATATATTCTAAATATATTATAAAAACACTCAAATTCATAATTTATCAATATAAATTATTTCGATTAAAAAAGTTGTTTTTAATTAAAATTTATTAATTTTCACTATTCATCAAAATATTAAAGTTACCCGAAAAGTTCCAAAAATTCACCCTAGGAAAAAATCGATATTCCAAATCCTAAAATGAAGTGAATTTTGAAATATAAAATATATATAATTTCAAAAAGTAGGTATTACTATTCATTACGGCTAGTTTAATTGGTTGTGGTGTGTTGTTAGAACTCGAAGTTGCGTACAACACACACTACTATATTATTCAAAGGAAAGCGTACCGTGGAAGCTTGGGATGTTTCATTTTAAATTTTTGATGTCCCAATTTAGTCGAAAAGTTTAAAATATTGTATTTAAAAAGGGTTCACTATTAAAATTTGGTAAAGGTGCAGTACTGAAAATGAATTTGTTCTTACATTATGTCTAAGAAACACAGAATATGGATTCTAAAATTATAAGGATTATATAAAGATTAAAATTTAGTTAATACTATTCATAACCTCTTTTTAACGGCTTGTTTGGTAAGTCATGGTGCACTTGAACTCGGTGTTGCGTGTAGTGCAAGTTATTGAATTATTTTGAAAAAATAACAGACTATGAAATCTTGGGGTGTTACATTCTCCCCTCCTTCAATAAATTGCGTCCTCGCAATTTGAAATTGTTCATCGAAAATAAAAGGTTGAAAATAGAAAATATCTTTGTGGGAAAACCCACATCAAGAATTGGGTTACTAAAATTTTGTCTTAATATGATGAAAAGATAAATGAAAGGGTCACCACCAAATTATGATCTTGATTAGGAGAACATTGGTGGAAATTAGAGACATATAATTAGAGGAAAAACGTAAATATTTATAGGTAGTGATTGAGGTCATCAATCACAAACAAGTGTAAAATTGAGGTCCTTAAATTCATCAATCTATAATGATTTGAAATACCATTGATTCAACAAAACATAGGGTATTATGATAACACATTTTTGGTTTTAGGATTCCTTAAATAAAGTATAAGAATTAATTTCTTCATAGAATAAGAGAAGAAGAAAAATATATTCTTGAAAAGTAGTGTTCCATCCTTTAACTAAATTCTACCACAAACTCATCTTTCACTTTAAAAAATATATTCTATTTATCCTATTCGTATAGGGTTCCAAAAAAACGAATTTATAATTCATCTACCAGATCTTTTTTTTAAAAAACTACATTATTTAATCTCGGACATCATGTGGGTCAGTGGTAGGTGATACACCCTTGTCACACTTCGGTTGTGGGTTCAAGTCTCGCGGCCTTGCCGGACGTGACGGGTTGCCGCCCGACCTCTGGGTTGTCCTTTTATGGAAATCCAAAATAATCCAAACTAGAACTATCCAAAATACTTCAGTCCAAAATTTATAAGGAAGGTAAACACAATGAAGATCCTTTTTTCTGCGTAATAACATGTGAACACCTTAATCGTGTATTCTTTTAAAACACTACAACATCTTGAATTACCATAAAACCTTATTGATTACATTCATGATCCCTTATTCCTTAAATAATTATAGATATACTCCTTCAATACAAAAATGTTTTAAACCCCAACAATGATGGAATATACAAATCATTAATTAGTTTCAAGGTAGTCAAGAATATCCAATATAATTTATCCAAATCAATCATGTATTATTCCAAAATCACTACCTCGGTATCAGAACTATATTATGGTTTATCATTCTCTCAACCATATATTTTCCAAAAATTTATCTTTCTATTGAGTCACTTTTCTTTGTTCCACCCAATCTCAAGTCCTTAATGAAATAGTAATGCAGTACAATCCATATATTCTCCATAATTATTATAACAAGTACACTGTTGATACAACACTCAAATGACATAATCAACACAATAACACTAATCATTCCTCTTCATATGTGGTAGTATCATATCTTGATTATTATCCAATAGCATCATTGGTGGCATAGTCTGATGACTAGGACATAGGTTCATGCAGTATCCAAACTCCTTTCAAATGAAGCATTGTACATTTGAAACCATTTTCTTACCCTTACAGTAACGTACTTTGTGCCATTTTCCTCCTCAATTATAACAAACTCCCATTCCTTTCAGGCAAGTTCAACGGTGTTTCTTCCCACAATTATCACATATGTGAAAATTCTTCTTTTCCCTCTTCCCTTTATCCATCTTTCTCTCTTCCATCCTTTTCTTCTCTTGCTTCCCTTCAAATCCATAGGACTTAGTAAACTCTTTACTTATCTTATCAACACATGATATTATTTCTTCATAAGATGATAATACATGGGAGACTATTTATCTTATAAATTCTAGCTTAAGACCATGAAAGATATGATCCTTCCTTTTCTTTGGATCATGTGCATTTCTGGAGTTCTCATTCCTTCTACTGGGCGTCATTTTTAGACAATGGCATACACTATATTAGTTTATGTATAACAATACCTAATACCAAACTTGTAAAACACATAACATAAATTAAATATATTATGGATATAATCCATAATCATAAAAATGTCTCCTTTGAGGAAGAATATACTCATAAACCCTTAATAATGGTTTGTAAAGAAAATGAGAATTATCCTAAGCATATCCCCCGGGAGTGTCGTAACCAAGAGTGCAGCAAGGCCCCTTGTCGTGCACCAGTTCCCATTCGAGTCTAGCTCAAAGTGGTGTTTTCGGGTTTTACCCCTAGGTACATCTGTGCCAGAGCCACCTCTACCTGCTCGTATCCAGACAGGGATGTATTGCTCGGAAAACTCACAAAATCTCTACAATACCAAAATTCTATGATGTTCTTCTATACTAATAATCAAAGTCCATCTTAAATCTATGTGCTCTAATCAGATTTTATCTAAATCTAGCTTCCAAGGTTTGTACTAAACTTCCTCTGATACCAATTGTAACGCCCCGAACCCAGTTACCCAGAGTCGTTGCATTATTACATAACATTGGCATGATCACAAGAAAGATCAAATCTCGAAATACCGATTGGTTTAGTAGCATTGGAAACACTAGTTATATTCATAAAGTTTTACATTACATCATAAAGTGAAAAACTACTACTACAACATAATGTCTCCATAGTCCACACTATTATCCCCTCATAATATCGCTACAACTCATTCATAACTTACTTCTTCACATACTGGGAATAATAAAACATAGAAAAGGGGTGATCTCAAATGCCCAGTAAGGATAAAAATATAGAGGAAACTTTCAAAAATAAGCACAAACATTTAAGGCAATGTATAATTAAAACAAAAGCCTTTTAAACTTGAACTTCAACATAGTATGGAAAAAGTAAAATGAAATAATGTCATTTACTTATTCACATGGATATTCTAATAATCGAATAATCACATGCAATATCAATAACCACTTTCATAATGATGGAATGCATAATGCCAGACTATCATAACCACATAGCCAAGGCCTCGTGCCAGGACTACAAATAAGATTTTTCCAAGGCCTTATGCCAAGAGATTAGTTTGTCTCATGAGACCTACCGATGCATCGAGGAGCTATAGCGGGCTCCACCCGTCACATATTAAGTCCAATGCATTCCCATATGAAAAGGTTTAAATATAACATAAACATTCGTATTAAAACTAGCATACGAAATGTCAATAATTTATCCATAAACCATGAATGGTATAAATATAACACATCCACCGTAAAACATATCCCAAAACCATCAATAGAAGTTTTTTTTTAATAAATCAACTTCAAATGAGCTTAAAATCCATCAAATGATGTGTAAATATTTTTTGAGAGAAATATCTTTTTTGTAAAATCATTTAAAAGTCACACAATTATAAAGGAAGTAATTTTAAAAGAGATTTTTGAATCAAAGTGTCCCACACCACTTTGAAACATTTGAAAAGAATTATCATTTCAAAACATTCATGTCCAAATAAATAAATCCTTAAAATAATTTTGAATACATGGACATTAATTGAAAAGATTTAGAAAGATAAATCTTTAAAACATTTAAAATTATGATCTTGATAAAGAGTACGTTTCACAAATTCATAAAATATTCATTTTGAAATCATTTAAATGTCACATAATTATAAAATAAAACATTTACATTGAAAATATTCTTATAAGCTTCTAAGGAAAGCTTTTATTATTTTATAATGGTGGTAAATAGCCGCACCCACCGTATAAGTTAAAAAAAGACATTCTTACCTTAAATTTGTCGAAACGTTTAAATGTGCCTTGTTTGGAAAGTGACGGAAAGATTAATTTAAAAACACATAAGGGTATAAATGACTTTAACCCATTATCTAGTAAATAGTAAAGATGTTTTTAAATACATTTTTAAGGAACATGGATGTGGATGATAAAGAGATCCCAGTAGATAATTTCATATAAACAACCTCGGATAATGAAGAGATTGTGAAATAAACCCTTACCTTGCACTTTTAGTTGGTTGGGGTAGGTTGACCTCCTGTATAATGGTGAAATAATTGTTATTAAATTATACAAGAATCATATACATTAATATGATATCATATATGATCTTTTAACATTGATTTGTTAATAATATCATAGTATTATCGTTGTTTCGGCTGTTAACTTACTCGTTTCCTTTTATACGTTTTGTTACGTAAGCCATGTTTGTAATGGATAGGTTGTATCTCATTCATATCCAGAATGATATCAAGTCCTTAGATACTATTATTAATCATCAAATGAGAATTATACTTGAATGGATACGATAGAGAATGAATCTCATCGCGTTCGTGGAGACGGTAGTCCGTACGTATGCACGAGTGACAATATCATTATTTTGATATTAAAATAATATATAATTGGATAGTATATAATATATAAAGAATCATTATCATGTTATATTTATTATGTAAATGAGTTACACATCATTATTATACCCATCCAAATAATAATATATTGAATAACAATTACACCACGACGTGGAGACGGTAAACCATACGTACGCACGTATGGTGACATGTTATTCAAAGGGTGGATAGAATAATGAATATGGTTGTACCAAGTTTATAATAACATCACAGTATACATAAGATACTAGAGTTATTATTTTATAATGGTAATAATAAAGAAAGAAGAAGAAGTGGAAGAAGAAATGAATTTGAAAAATGGTGGTGAAAACATTACCTCTTCTTCGGATTTTTTCCTTTTTATTTGATCAGAATGGCACCTTAGGATGGATTTATGATCAAACTAAAGCCTATAGGTTGTATTGAGGGATGTGGAGAGAGTATTTGGGCAGAGTTTGGACGAACCAAAAGGGTTTGAAGGTGTGAAGTAATGAGAAGGGGGAGTGCCCTTTTATAAGAGGGGTGAGGGGAACCTTTGGAAAATCTAGAAATATTAATTTATAATAAATTCATATTTGGATTCTAATGGCTCCAAAGTTGATTATTAAGAGTTTAAGGTGGTTATAGGTCTAAAACCATTCAACCAATAGAATTTAGACAGGATTGGGTTACTATATTAACCTTATCTTTTAGTTTTAACTCTTAATTAATTAGTTTGACATTTACCATGTCACTTTTTATTTTTATATTACATAGTTAATAAACATACTATATACATCCAAGCGACCCCCAAGTGGTCCATTAATGAGACACATATCATGATATAAGTCTCTTGGCCGAACCTTAAATTTTTAGTAATTTAATATCACTTAATAATATAATATTTGTTTTAAAAACTCTTTTATGTCAATTTTGACACTATTCAATAGTTGATTTTTGTGAAACTCATAACAGAATTATTACTTCGAGAAAACTCTATTAAATCAATCCTAATATGTAATATTATACTAGAAAATTAGTTTAATTCAATAAAAGTCTCAAATTATATTTATTTGGGTATTTATAATATCAATTATTTTAATTTGTCACTATTATGGTAATTACTGCATCATCATTGTGTCATAAATCAATTAAATTATTTAATGTCTAAAAATTTTAAATAAAAAATAATTTTGTAGTAAATTGTTTTAGATTTCTAATGAATATTTATAGTCGAAAATACAACATATATAACCCTATGGAAAAATTGTTTTTCTAAAAGATATATGCTTGTGTCATTTTTGTATTCATTTAAAATTAATTAAAATAAAGTGTACCTATCACTTACAAGTGGCACCATGGGGCCCCAAAATCGACCCAAAGATGCCCATGGTCGAACATGTATCAACCAATAAGGTTAGTACACATTTTAGGGTAATTTTGTATTATTATAACATTTTTTTAACCCTTATTTACCAGATTTACCCTTAACCATGTTAAATAAAATATTTACCGCAGTAATTATTGAAAATGTCTAAAAATAAAAGTTACCTATTTAAATAATTTGAAAATCCTGATTCCAAATATGGAATCCATTTTTCTAAATTCAAAACACAGAAGTGGCAAAAATTAATTTAAAATTAATTCCCGCTGTCAAAACAAAAAGCGTGTTTTTAAGATATAATAACTATCAAAAGATTGATACTTGTTTATGTTAGGTTTAATTGTGAAATTATTTCCAATGACCAACATTTTATTAAATGGTAAAACTATATTATAAATATACTTTAAAACCACTCAAATTCATAACTTATCAATATAAATTATTTCGATAAAAAAAGTTGTTTTTAATTAAAATTTAGTAATTTTCACTATTCATCAAAATATTAAAGTTATCCCAAAAGTTCCAAAATTTCACCCTAGGGAAAATTAAATATTCAGAATCCAAAAATGAAGTCTATTTGGAAATATAAAATATATATAATTTTAAAAAGTAGGTATTACTATTCATAACGGATAGTTTGATTGGTTGTGGTGTGTGTTAGAACTCGAAGTTGCGTACAACACACGCTGCTGTATTATTCAATGGAAAGCGTACCGTGGAAGCTTGGGATGTTTCATTTTCAATTTTTGATGTCCCCATTTAGTTGAAAAGTTTAAAATATTGTATTTAAAAAGGGTTCACTATTAAAAGTTGGTAAAGGTGCAATACTGAAAATTAATTTGTTCTTACATTATGTCTAAGAAACTCATAATATGGATTCTAAAATTATAAGGATTATATAAAGTTTAAAATTTAGTTATTACTATTCATAACCTCTTTTGAACGGCGTGTTTGGTAAGTCAGGGTGCGCTTGAACTCGGTGTTGCGTGTAGTGAAAGTTATTGAATTATTTTGAAAAAATAACACACTATGAAATCTTGCGGTGTTACAATCTCCCCTCCTTCAATAAATTGCGTCCTTGCAATTTGAAATTGTTCTTCGAAAATAAAAGGTTGAAAATATAAAATATCTTTGTGGGAAACCCACATCATAAATTGGGTTACTAAAATTTAGTCTTAATATGAGGAAAAGATAAATGAAAGGGTCACCACCAAATTATGATCTCGATTAGGAGAACATTGGTGGAAATTAGAGACATATAATTGGAGGAAAAACGTAAATATTTATAGGTAGTGATTGAGGTCATCAATCACAAACAAGTGTAAAATTGAGGTCCTTAAATTCATTAATCTATGATGATTTGAAATACCATCGGTTCAACATAACATAGGGTATTAGGATAACACATTTTTTGTTTTAGGATTCCTTAAATAAAGTATAAGAATTAATTTCTTCATAGAATAAGAGAAGAAGAAAAATATATTCTTGACAAGTAGAGTTCCATCCTTTAAATAAATTCTACCACAAACTCATCTTTCACTGTAAAAAATATATTCTATTTATCCTATTCATATAGGGTTCCAAAAAAACGAATTTATAATTCATCTACCAGATCTTTTTAAGAAAACTACATTATTTAATCTCAGACATCATGTGGGTCAGTGGTAGGTGATACACCCTTGTCGCCCTTCGGTTGTGGGTTCAAGTCGTGCGGCCTTGCCGGACGCGACGGGTTGCCGTCTGACCTCTGGGTTATTATTTTATAGAAATCCAAAATAATCCAAACTAGAACTATCCAAAATACTTCAGTCCAAAATTTATAAGCAAGGTAAACACAATGAAGATCCTTTTTTCTGCGTAATAACATGTAAACACCTTAATCATGTATTCATTTAAAACACTACAACATCTTGAATTACCATAAAACCTTATTAATTACATTCATGATCCCTTATTCCTTAAAGAATAATAGATATACTCCTTCAATCCAAATTTTTTTTAAACCCCAACAATGATGGAATATAAAAATCATTAATCAGTTTCAAGGTAGTCAAGAATATCCAATATAATTTAACCAAATCAATCATGTATTATTCCAAAATCAATACCTCGGTATCAGAACTATATTATGGTTTATCATTCTCTCAACCATATATTTTCCAAAAATTTATCCTTCTATTGAGTCACTTTTCATTGTTCCACACAATCTCAAGTCCTTAATGAAATAGTAATGCAGTACAATCCTTATATACTTCATAATTATTATAACAAGTACATTGTTGATACAAAACTCAAATGACATAATCAACACAATAACTCTAATAATTCCTCTTCATCTGTGGTAGTATCATAACTTGATTATTATCCAATAGCTTCATTTGCGGCATAGTCTGATGACTGGGACATAGGTTCGCGTAGTGTCCAAACTCCTTGCAAATGAAGCATTGTACATTTGAAACCATTTTATTACCCTTGCAGTCACGCACTTTGTGCCCTTTTCCTCCACAATTATAACAAACTCTCATTCCTTTCAGGCAAGTTTAAGGGTGTTTCTTCCCACAGTTATCACATATGGGAAAATTATTCTTTTCCCTCTTCCCTTTATCCATCTTTTTCTCTTCCATCCTTTTCTTCTCTTGCTTCCCTTCAAAGCCATAGGACTCAGTAAACTCTTTACTTATCTTATCAACACATGATATTATTTCTTCATAAGATGATAATACATGTGAGACTATTTCTCTTATAAATTCTATCTTAAGACCATGAAAGATATGATCCTTCCTTCTCTTTGGATCATGTGCATTGCTGGAGTTCTCATTCCTTCAACCGGGCGTCATTTCTAAATAATGGCATACACTAGATTAGTTTATGAATAATAACACCTAATACCAAACTTGTAAAACACATAACATAAATTATATAGTTTATGGATATAATCCATAATGATAAAAATTTATCCATTGAGGAAGAATATACTCATAAACCCTTAATAAGGGTTTGTAAAGAAAATGATATTTATCCTAAGCATATCCCTCGGGAGTGTCGTAACCAAGAGTGCAGTAAGGCCCGTTGTCATGCACCAGTTCCCGTTCGAGTCTACCTCAAAGCGGTGTTTTCGGGTTTTACCCCTAGGTACATATGTGTTAGAGCCGCCTCTACCTGCTCGTATCCAGACTGGGATGTATTGCTCGGAAAACTCACAAAATCTCTACAATACCAAAATTCTATGAAGTTCTTCTATACTAATCTTCAAAGTCCATCTTAAATCTAAGTTCTCTAATCAGAGTTTATCTAAATCTTGCTTCCAAGATTTGTACTAAACTTCCTCTAATACCAACTGTAACGCCCCGACCCCAGTTACCCAGAGTCAGTGCGTTATTACATAACATTGGCATGATCACATGAAAGATCAAATCTCGAAAGACCGATTGGTTTAGTAGCCTTGGAAACACTAGATATATTCATAAAGTTTTACATTACATCATAAAGTGAAAAACTACTACAAAAACATAATGTCTCTATAGTCCACACTATTATCCACTCATAATATCCCTGCAGGTCATTCATAACTTACTTCTTCACATCCTGGGAAAAGTAAAACATAGAAAAGCGGTGAGCTCAAATGCCCAGTAAGGATAACAATATAGCAGAAACTTTCCAAAATAAGCATAAACTTTAAGGCAATGTATAACTAAAACAAAAGCCTTTTAAACCTGAATTTCAACATAGTATGGAAAAAGTAAAATGAAATAATTCCATTTACTTATTCACATGGATATTATACTAATCGAATAATCACATGCAATATCAATAACCACTTTCATAATGATGGAATTCATAATGCCATACTATCATAACCACATATCCAAGGCCTCGTTCCAAGACTACAAATATGATTTTGCCAAGGCCTTGTTCCAAGACACTAGTTTGTCTCATGAGACCTACCGATGCATCGAGGAGCAATAGCGGGCTCCACCCGTCACATATTAAGTCCAATGCATTCCCATATGAAAAGGTTTAAACATAACATAAACATTCGTATTAAAACTAGCATACGAAATGTCAATACTTTATCCATAAATCATGAATGGTATAAAAATAACACATCCACAATCAAACATATCACAAAACCATCAATAGAAGTTTTGTATAATAAATCAACTTCAGATGAGCTTAAAATCCATCAAATGATGTGTAAATATTTTTTAGAGAAATATCCTTTTTGTAAAATCATTTAAAAGTCACACATTTATAAAGGAAGTAATTTTAAAAGAGATTTTTGAAACAAAGTGTCCCATACCACTTTGAAACTTTCTAAAAGAATTATCATTTCAAAACATTCATGTCCATATAAATAGATCCTTAAAATAATTTTGAAAACATGGACATTAATTGAAAAGATTTAGAAAGATAAATCTTTAAAACATTTAAAATTATGATTTGATAAAGAGTACCTTTCACAAATTCTTAAAATATTCATTTTGAAATCATTTAAATGTCGCATAATTATAAAATAAAACATTTAAATTGAAAATATTCTTATAAGCTTCTAAGGGAAGATTTGATGATGTTATAACGGTGGTAAATAGCCGCACCCACCGTATAAGTTAAAAAAAGACATTCTTACCTTAAATTTTTCGAAAAGGTTAAAAGTGCCTTGTTTGGAAAGCGACAGAAAGATTCCTTTCAAAACACATAAGGGTATAAATGACTTTAACCCATTGTCTAGTAAATAGTAAAGATGTTTTTAAATACATTTTTAAGGAAAATGGATGTGGATGATAAAGATATCCCAGTAGATAATTGCGTATAAACAACCTCGGATAATGAAGAGATTGTGAAATAAACCCTTACCTTTCACTTTTACTTGGTTGGGGTAGGTTATCCTCCTGTATAATGGTGAAATAATTGTTATTAAATTATACAAGAATCATATACATTAATATGATATCATATATGATCTTTTGACATTTATTTGTTAATAATATCTTAGTATTATCAAGGTTTCGGGTGTTAACTTACTCGTTTCCTTTTATATGTTTTGTTACGTAAGCCATGTTTGTAATGGATAGGTCATAACTCATTCAAATCCAGAATTATATCAAGTCCTTAGATACTATTATTGTAACACCCGAGACTTTTATGTTATATAAATCATCAAAGGAATCTTTTTTTACACAACACTTTCTTGGCTTACTTTACACGAAATCGCGACCTTCCTCGATAATTGGCGTCGTACGCAATACCGAGTTTCACTAAACAATGATATGCTATTAAAATATTATTAAAACTAGCCGTTATGAATAGTAATAACCACTTTTTGAAATTGTAAAAATTTTATTTTTCAAAATGGACTTCATTTTTGGATTTGGAATATCGAAATTAGCCTAGGGTGAAATTTTGGTATTTTTCTGAAAACTTTCAATTTTTGATGAATAGTGAAACCACTAAGTGGTAGTTAAAAAACAGAATTTTTTATAAAACTTAATTTTACCACTACTGTGAGTGGAATTTCAAAAATCCGAGAGACACGGTTGATGTCAGTAAGTAAAATGTGGTTCAATGAGATGAAAATATTTTTTTTGGTGAATAGTAACTTTTTACTTTTTTTTAACCCGGTTAAAAGTAAATAGGGTAATTAAGGGTAAAGATGATATTATTATTACCCTAACACATGTACTAATTCTATTGGATAAGTGTAATTCTACCAAAAACAAACTTAAGAATAAAATATGACCATTTAGGCCCACTTGGATTAGATTAGGACATTTATTATTAATTTATTTAAAGAAGGGTTATAATAGTTAAAATCAAAATTTAATAAGTAAATAATTTTTATTATGGGGTTATACATAAGATAAATTCGACTATAAATTTTAATTAGAAAGATAAAAATATTTCTTACATAATGGTATTTTATTTGTAATTTTTAGACATTATATAATGTAATTTATTTATGACACAATGATGATGCAATAATTATCTTATTAATGAAATATTGACATAATTGATGTTATAAACACCAAAATAAATGTAATTTGAGACTTTTAATGAATCCCTTTAATTTTCTAGGTTAATATGACATGTTGGTATTTATTTAATTAACTTGTTTAGAACTAATAATTCTGTTATGATTTTCAAAAAACTCAATTACTAAATAGTGTCAAAATTGACATAAAATAGTTTTCAAAACAAATATTATATTGGTAATTGTTATTTTATTCCTAAAAATATAAAGTTCGGAAAAATGACTTAGATAAGGTTATATATATTAATAATAAAAAAATTTGGGTTCTTTTGGATTCTTATAGTATGTTTATTAACCTTATAGTATAAGAACACAAGAAGACATGGTAAAAGTAAAATTATTTAACATAATGTTAAATCTAAATGATAAGGTTAAAATAGGAACCTAAACTTGTCTAAATTCTATTGGATGAGATTATTTCGACCCATACCCACCTTAGAATCGATATAAATCAATTTGGATCTATTTAAAACCAAACTTGACTTTATAATAAAATAATATTTTTAGTTATTCCAAAGGTGCCCATCTCCTCCCTTATAAAAGGGCACCTCCTCCCTCTCTTCCTCACACCACTTTGATCCTTCAAGCTTGGCCAACCCCTGCCAATTTCTCCTCTCCACTTCCCTAGAGACATCCTATAGGTCCTGGTCTTCTTCAAAGACCAATTTTAGTACCCTAAATGAAGGTCTCAAAGAAGCACTTCAAAGAAGAGGTAATGTCCGTTACCGATTCATTCATCTTTATTTCTTCTTCCACTTATTCTTCTTTAGTTGTTTCATTATGTAGTAATAACATCAGTATCACTCATATACGGATATGTTATTATAAGTATGAAACTACCCTATTTCACCATCTATCCATCCTACGGCAAAAGAAATCACCACGCATGTGTACGTAAGGAATATCGTCTCCACGCCGTGGTGTAATCTATTTTCCACCACCACCTTACTTGGATGGGTATAATGGTGTAAATAATGACTATATATGACTATTATAAAGTGATATTGATTATGAAATAGTATAAATATACTCCAACAAAATTCCACGATCATATGAATGATATCATCACTCGTGCGTACGTACGGAATACCATCTCCACGATGTGATGCGACTCATTCTACATGATATTCATTTCATAATGATTATATAAATGAATTGAATGAATGAATATAATATATATTACACTAATACCATTCTGGAAATCAGGTATCTATAACCTAAAGAGAAGAATAAGAATTTATTCGACAAAACACGCGTAAGAACAAAAAGTTATAAACACCCGAATAACAAGTAGCAATGAAATATTACTACTAAGAAAATAAGAATATGACCATATATGATATCATAAAAATAAGTATGATTCTGTAATAAGTCAATAACATTATTTAAATCATTGTAAAGGAGGTTCGGACACTTAAAAAGCAAGTCGGACCTAAGGTAAGGGAAAATATCACAATCTCATTTTATCCGAGATTGTTTATACTTTGGTATTTTGTGTGGTGTATTTTATCATCCACATACTTGTTTCCTAAATAGGTAATATTTATATCCTTCTACAATAGTTTATATCAAATTCTACCCTACGGTGAGTTTTTAGTAAAAGATATGAAAGGAATCTTTTGTCGTTTTTCATACGAGGTACTTTTTAACTTTTTCGACAAAAGTACGAGAAGAATGTTTTCTTTTAACTTATACGGAATGAATGGATTTTAAAACATTATTTCACTGAAGCTTACCTTACAAGGTTTCAAGTTTATTTTTAATCAACTTATTTTAGTTTAAAATTGTATGACATGTTCAGAAAGGAAAATGTTTTTGAAGTAGAAAGGATATTTTCCTCAAGAATGGAGTTCAAGTGTTTTATCAAAATTATTTTCCATCTAAGATAATATAGGGTTCTGTTTCTATCCCTATTATTACATTGATTTGATTATGTTTTGATGGAATTATTTTATGAATTCCTTTATCTTATATGAATTTTTTTATGATGTCATGTTGTTTAAGAATCCCATTTTTATTACATGGGTTATGCAATGATGTATGATTTATGATATTGTGGAACACATAAGAATGGTATCATTATGAGATGGGTGGGACCTATATCTCCCTACAATGCATTGGGTAAAGATTTTATATCTCATGAGATAGACATGGCTGGAACGGTAGGTTATACCGGTTCAGTGAAGCAGGACTGAAACAAGGGTGACTCGGTTCAGAAAGGGACTTTGTCCACTAAGATAGTCTTGGCAATGAGTCTTGACAGACAAGAAATGATTCTCTATGATTATGTGTGTATGCCACAAAGTTTCATGTTTTAAGTTATGATTATTGTGATTACATTTCACTGCCATGATTTATCCCATGTTATGAAATTATGATCTCTTTTCCAGGTTAAGATTTCCAAAAGTTATGTGCTTGTGTATACGGTGTGATTGATATTTCTTTTGTTTACACTTACTGAGCATTTGAGCTCACCCTTTTGTATGTTTTCTTTTCCCCAGGTCAGGAAGAAGGTTATTAAGTATGATATGCCAAAAAGGGACTCTATATATGATGAAATAAGTGGGAGGCAAAGTTGATGCTTTATGAACCAGTTGTTTATGTTTCCCAGTTTCTAAAGACACTATACCTATACGGTCCTTTCGTGGTTTTGATATATGTTGTAATAAGTATGCTTCAATTTTGAAGTATTAACAATGTGTGTAAAGTATGGGTCGTTATAGTTGGTATCAGAGGAAAGGTATAGTCAACCTTTGGAAACTTGGATGTGAAAGCCTTAGTAAGAACCCTAAGGATAAGTCTAAGCATAGAACACAATCTTAGTGTTTTAGAAATGACCATGAATAAACTAGGATAAGACCTTAAGTGTGAAATTTTATTCTTGATTATGTGGTTTTCCTATTATAATTAGTGTTTCTCACACTATACTTCTTGGTTTTAGTCAATGTATGGAACCCGAAGGAATTGTGATAATGTGGAATGCGACGGGCAATGCAATGATTGTCCCCCTGAGCAACCAAACGTTATGGGAGCTGGAATGAAAAATCTTGTAGCCGTGCTCACACAACTTTCTCAAGCTATGAATCATGCAGGACTTCCAAACGAGCAAAGTAAGGAGCAACATTCTGTTGAATCCTTCATGAGGCAGCATCCACCTTCTTTCAGCGGGTCTACTGATCCATTAGTTACTGAACAATGGATTAGTACTAATGAAAAGATATTTTCAGTTCTTCAATGTTCTGAACATGATAAAGTCGTCCTAGAAGTGTATCGTTTGGAAGGAGATGCTGATCAATGGTGGAATCTTATTAAGAATATGAGGCAAAGGGATGAAATTGAGTCCATGGAATGGGACGAGTTCAAGAACTTATTTTTCAATAAGTACTTCCCTCGTATTCTCTGAACAAAGATGGAGAAAGAGTTCCTTGAACTGAAGCAAAAGGATGATGAATCTGTTGGTACCTATGAAGCAAATTTTACAAGACTTCCAAGGTACGCTTCTGGTATTATTATCAAACCTGAGAGTAAGATCGATCGATTCTTTAGTGGCTTAAAACCAAGTCTTCGAAGGGCGTTATCCATAAGGGACTTCAATAGCTATGAGGAAATCGTTCGATGTGCTCTCAAAGTCGAGATGGAGATTGGAGTAACCCATCAGTCATATGGGTTTGATAAGAAGAGGAAAATGGAATTCAAAAAAAATCTAAAGAGCACACTGAAAAGAAGATGAGCTTTCCCTTATGCTCAAAGTGAGGAAAGATACATGGAGGGAGTTGTCTTAAAGGGACAAGTAAATGTTTCAAATGTGGAAAGGAAGGTCATCGGACATTTGAATGCCGCGATGATGGGAAGAATATGTCTAATGATGAAAACAAAAGAAGGGATACACAGAATGAACCTACTACACTTCAATGTTTCAAGTGCAAGGAGATGGGGCATTATGCCAATAAATTCCCTAATCCAAGGGTTGATGATGATGGCCGACTTCAAAAAACTCTTAAGGCTAAAGAAAAAGGAAAGTCACATGCAATTTCTATCAGCGATGTTGAGTACGATAACGATGTGGTGAAAGGTACACTTACCATCAACTCTAAAGTATCAAATGTTTTATTTGATTTGGATCCACCCACTCTTTTATTTCTGAAGAATTTTCTAAGGGTATCACCGTATTACCTCAACAATTAGATCTTGAGTTAGCTGTGACAACACATAATGGCACAACAGTCACATCAAAATTTTATAATTCTTCTCCGATCGAAGATTGTGGGAAAGTGCTTCCTAAAAATCATGTGATCCTTCCTATAGTGGAATTTGATGTGATTCTTGGCATGGATTGGCTTTCTTTATATATATCTCATATCAATTTCCGAAGAAGGGAAGTCACATTTCATATTCCAGATCAATCTATGATCGTCTATCAATGCAAGGATGAACAAAACCTTCCAGTGGAAATTTCTTCCATTTTATGGGTATTGATTCCACTAAATGAAGGTTATTTATCTCAAATGGTTGGTGAGAAACTCATGATTAATAATATTCCCATTTTACGGGAGTTTGATGATGTCTTTCTGGAGGAATTACCAGGTCTTCCACCAAATTTTGAAGTTGAGTTTTCAATAGAACTCGTACCGGGTGCTTTGCCTATTTCAGAGACACCTTATAGAATGGCCCCAATTGAGTTGCAGGAATTGAAGAAGAAACTCTAAGAGAATCTTGATAAGGGATTCATACTCCCTAGTGTGTCACCTTGGGGAGAACCTGTTCTATTTGTTAAGAAGAAAGATGGATCAATGAGACTCTGCATTGATTATCGAGAACTTAACAAGATCACTATAAAGAACAAATATCCTCTCCCACGCATTGATGAATTATATGACCAACTACGTGGAGCTCAATACTTTTCCAAGATTGATCTTCGTTCAGGGTATCATCAATTAAGGTTCAAAAGGGAGGATATACCAAATATGGCTTTCCGTACAAGGTATGGACACTATGAATTTATAGTGATGCCATTTGGTCTTTCTAATGCCTCTCCTCACTTCATGGATCTGATGAATAGAGTATTTAGAGACTATCTTGATCAATTTGTGGTAGTCTTTATAGACGATATTCTTTTTTATTCAAAGGGAAAGGAAGAACATGAAGATCACTTGAGAATTATATTGAAGGCCCTGAGAAAGGAGAAGATTTATTCCAAATTTACCAAGTGTGAATTTTGGCTTCAAAAAGTTCCATTTTTGGGTCACATAATCTCAAAATAGGGGATATCTGTGGATCCAGCAAAAATAGAGGTTATCAAAAGATGGTCGAGACCAACAACAGTAACTGAGATCTGAAGTTTTCTTGGTTTGGCTGGATATTATCGACGTTTTGTGAAAGATTTTTCACGATTATCTAATCCACTCACCAAGTTGACTCGGAAAGGAGTTAAGTTTGTCTGGACGGAGGAATGTGAAGAGAATTTCAAGGAGTTTAAAAGAAGGTTATCTAGTGCACCTGTGCTCACACTGCCTTGTAGTGGAGAATGTTTTGTGATCTACAATGATGCATCTAAGAAGGGATTGGGGTGTGTTCTTATGCAAAATGATATGGTGATAACTTATGCCTAACGACAGTTGAAAATCCATGAGAAAAATTACCCAACACATGATTTGGAGTTATCTGCGGTAATCTTTGCATTAATGATTTAGAGGCATTACCTTTATGGTGAAAGGTGTGATATTTATAATGATCATAAAAGTTTAAGTATATTTTCACACAAAAGGAACTGAATATGCATCAAAGAAGATGGTTGGAGCTGATTAAGGATTATGACTTCTCAATCCATTACCACCCTGGGAAAGTAAAAAAGGTGGCAGATGCATTAAGTCGACAAGACCATGCCGGTTTATCCATGATGAGGATCACAAAAGATCCAATATTTATGGATTTACAAAGGATGGATCTTGGAATTATAATGAAAGGGGAAAAATATTATCTTTCTCAAATGAATGTTCAACCATCTATACATGTGAATATTAAAGAGGCACAGAAAGAAGAAGTCGAGTTACAAAAGAATGTGAGAAATGTTCTTGAATTCAACCTTGATTGTGATGGGATAATAAAGTTCAGGAATCGTGTTTGTGTTCCTCCCATCCCCGAATTAAAGAAGGAGCTACTGGATGAGGCTCATAGTTCTTCATTCTCTATTCATCCTGGAAGCACGAAGATGTATAGGGACCTGAAAGAGTACTTTTGGTTGGATGACATGAAAATAGATGTTGCTGAATATGTCTCTCGATGCTTGGTTTGTCAACAAGTTAAAGCTGATAGACAGAAGTCTAAGTGGATGTTACAACCATTACCCATACCCAACTGGAAATGGGAGAACATCACTATGGAATTTGTCACAGGACTTCCTAAAACATCCAAAGGCAATAATGCTATCTGGGTCATAGTTGATCGTCTTACAAAGTCTGCACACTTTATTGCTATTAGAGAGGATTTCTCTCTGGATCAGCTTGCCAGGATATATGTAAAGGAAGTGGTAAGATTGAATGGAGTACCACTTTCTATTATATCTGATCGGGATCCGAGATTTACCTCGAAGTTCTGGTGAAGTCTTCAGCATACTCTGGATATAGAGTTGAGTTTCAGCACTTCTTATCATCCTCAGAAAGATGGTCTGTTTGAGAGAACAATTCAAACCCTAGAAGATACGTTGAGAGCTTTCTCTATGGATTTCAAAGGAGGTTGGGATCAACACCTACCTTTGGTGGAATTTTCTTATAATAATAGCTTTCACTCCAGTATTAAGATGGATCCTTATGAAGCTTTCTATGGAAGGAAATGCAGGACTCCAACTTGCTGGGATGAAGTTGGGGAAAGAGAGCTATTAGGACCTGATCTCGTTGATGAAATGGCAGAAAAGGTCAGATCTATTCAATAACACATAAGAGCAGCTCAGAGTCGACAGAAAAGTTATACCGACAACCGAAGAAAAGACCTTGAGTTTGAAGTGGGTGATAAAGTGTTCTTACGAATATCTCCCTGAAAGAGGGTTATGAGATTTGGAAAGAAGGGGAAGTTGAGACCTAGATATATCGGTCCTTTTGAAATACTGGATCGTGTTGGGAAGGTAGCTTACCGATTGGCGCTTCCACAGAATCTCTCTCAAGTTCACGATGTGTTCCATGTATCTCTCCTGAGAAAGTACATACCTGATCCTTCACATGTACTCAGCTCAAGAGTTATACCGCTGGAGCAAGATCTTTCTTATGAAGAACAACCGATAGAGATTCTGAATCGTAGAGAAAAAGTCCTACAAAACAAGACCACTCGATTGGTGAAAGTTTTATGGAGGAACCACCAATTAGAAGAAGCTACATGGGAGCTTGAGGATATGATGAGGGAGAGGTATCCTCATCTGTTTGTTACAAAGTGACAAATTTCGAGGGCGAAATTCATTTTAAGGGGGGTAGAATGTAACACCCGAGACTTTTATGTTATATAAATCATCAAAGGAATCTTTTTTTACACAACACTTTCTTGGGTTTCTTTACACGAAATCACGACCTTCCTCGAAAGCTTGTGTCGTACGCAATACCGAGTTTCACTAAACAACGATATGCTATTAAAATATTATTAAAACTAGTCGTTATGAATAGTAATAACCACTTTTTGAAATTCTATACATTTTATTTTTCAAAATGGACTTCATTTTTGGATTCGGAATATCGAAATTAGCCTAGGGTGAAATTTTGGTATTTTTCTGAAAACTTTCAATTTTTGATGAATAGTGAAACCACTAAGTGGTAGTAAAAAAACTGAATTTTTCATAAACATAATTTTACCGCTTCTGTGAGTGGAATTTAAAAAATATGAGAGACACAGTTGATGTCAATAAGTAAAATGTGGTTCAATGAGATGGAAATAATTTTTTTTGGTGAATAGTATCTTTTTACTTTTTTTTACCACGGTTAAAAGTAAATAGGGTAATTAAGGGTAAAGATGATATTATTATTACCCTAACACATGTAATAATTATATTGGATAAGTGTAATGCGACCAAAAACAAACTTAGGAATAAAATATGACCATTTAGGCCCACTTGGATTAGATTAGGACATTTATTATTAATTTATTTAAAGAAGTGTTAAAATAGTTAAAATCAAAGTTTAATAAGTACATAATTTTTAATATGGGGTTATACATAAGATAAATTCGACTATAAATATTATTTAGAAAGCTAAAAAGATTTCCTACATAGTGGTATTTTATTTGTAATTTTTAGACATTAAATAATTTAATTTATTTATGACACAATAATGATGCAGTAATTATCTTATTAATGAAATATTAACATAATTGATGTTATAAACACCAAAATAAATGTAATTTGAGACTTTTTATGAATCCCACTAATTATCTAGGTTAATATTACATGTTAGTATTTATTTAATTAAAATTTTTCGAACTAATAATTTTGTTATGATTTTCACAAAAATCAATTACTAAATAGTGTCAAAATTGAAATAAAATAGTTTTTAAAACAAATATTATATCGGTAATTGTTATTTTATTCCTAAAAATCTAAGGTTCGGCCAAATGACTTAGATAAGGTTATATATATTAATAATAAACAACTTGGGGTTCGTTTGGCTGCTTATAGTAAGTTTATTAACCTTATAGTATAAGAACACAAGAAGACATGGTAAAAGTAAAATTATTTAACTTAATGTTAAATCTAAATGATAAGGTTAAAATAGGAACCTAAACTTGTCTAAATTCTATTGGATGAGAGGCTTTCGACCCATCCCCACCATATTATCGAAATAAATCAATTTGGAGCTATTTAAAATAGAACTTGACTTTATAATAAAATAATATTTTTAGTTATTCCAAACGTGCCCCTATCCTCCCTTATAAAAAGGCACCTCCTCCCTCTCTTCCTCACACCACTTTGAGCCTTCAAGCTCGGCCAACCCCTGCCACATTCTCCTCTCCACTTCCCTAGAGACATCCTAGAGGTCCTGGTCTTCTTCAAAGACCAATTTTAGTACCCTAAAAGAAGGTCTCAAAGAAGCACTTCAAAGAAGAGGTAATGTCCGTTACCGATTCTTTCATCTTTATTTCTTCTTCCACTTCATATTCTTTGGTTGTTTAATTATGAAATAATAACATCAGTATCAATAATATACTGATATGTTATTATAAGTATTAAACAACCCTATTTCACCTTCTATCCATCCTACGGAAAAAGAAATCACCGCGCGTGTGTACGTACGGAATACCGTCTCCACGCCGTGGTGTAATCTATTTTCCACCACCACCTTACTTGGATGGGTATAATGGTGTAAATAATGACTATATATGACTATTATAAAGTGATATTGATTCTGAAATAGTATACATATACTCAAATACAATTCCATGATCATAGGAATGATATCATCACTCGTGCGTACGTACGGAATACCGTCTCCACGATGTGATGCGACTCATTCTACATGATATTCATTTCATAATGATTATATAAATGAATTTAATGAATGAATATGATATATATTACACTACTACCTTTCTGGAAATGATATATCTATAACCTAAAGAGAAGAATAATAATTTATTCGACAAAACACGCATAAGAACAAAAAGTTATAAACACCCGAATAACAAGTAGCAATGAAATATTACTACTAAGAAGCTAAGAATATGACCATATATGATATCATAAAAATAAGTATGATTCTGGAATAAGTCAATATAATTATTTAAATCATTATACAGGAGGTTCGGACACTTACAACACAAGTCAGACCTAAGGTAAGGGAAAATATCACAATCTCATTTTATCATAGATTTTTTATACTTTGGTATTTACTGGGGTGTATTTTATCATCCACATCCATGTTTCCTAAATATGTAATATTTATATCCTTCTACAATAGTATATATCAAATTTTACACTACGGTGAGTTTTTAGTAAAAGATATGAAAGGAATCTTTTGTCATTTTTCGTACGAGGTACTTTTTAACTTTTTCGATAAAAGTACGAGAAGAATGTTTTCTTTTAACTTATGCGGCATGAATGGATTTTTAAAACATTATTTCAATGAAGCTTCCCTTAAAAGTTTTCAAGTTTATTTTTAATCAACTTTTTTTATTTTAAAATTGTATGACATGTTAAGAAAAGAAAATGTTTTTGAAGTAGAAAGGATATTTTCCTCAAGAATGGAGTTCAAGTGTTTTATCAAAATTATTTTCCATCTAAGATAATATAGGGTTCTGTTTCTATTCCTATTATTACATTGATTTGATTATGTTGTGATGAAATTATTTTTATGAATTCCTTTATCTTATATGAATTGTTTTATGATGTCATGTTGTTTAAGAATCCCATTTTTATTACATGGGTTATGCAATGATGTATGATTTATGATTTTGTGGCACACATAAGAATGGTATCATTATGAGATGGGTGGGACCTATATCTCCCTCCAATTCATTGGGTAAAGATTTTATATCTCATGAGATAGACATGGCTGGAACGGTAGGTTATACCGGTTCAGTGAAACAGGACTGAAACGAGGGTGACTCGGTTCAGAAAGGGACTTTGTCCACTAAGATAGTCTTGGAAATGAGTCTTGAATAACAAGAAATGATTCTCTATGATTATGTGTGTATTCCAAAAAGTATCATGTTTTATGTTATGATTATTGTGATTACATTTCACTGCCATGATTTATCCCATGTTATGAAATTATGATCTCTTTTGCAGGTTAAGATTTCTAAAAGTTATGTGATTCTGTATACGATGTGATTGATATTTCTTTTGTTTACCCTTACTGAGCATTTGAGCTCACCCTTTTTTATGTTTTCTTTCCCCAGGTCAGGAAGAAGGTTATTAAGTAGGATATTCCAAAAAGGGACTCTAGATATGATGAAATAAGTGAGAGGCAATGTTGATGCTTTATGAACTAGTTGTTTATGTTTCAATGTTTCTAAAGACATTATACCAATACGGTCCTTTCATGGTTTTGTTATATGTTGTAATAAGTATGCTTCAATTTTGAAGTATTAAAAATGTATGTAAATTATGGGTTGTTATAATTATTAATCATCAAATGAGAATTATACTTGAATGGATACGATAGAGAATGAATCTCATCGCGTTCGTGGAGACGGTAGTCCGTACGTACGCACGAACAACAATATCATTATTTTGATATTAAAATAATATATAATTGGATAGTATATAATATATAAAGAATCATTATCATGTTATATTTATTATTTACATGAGTTACACATCATTATTATACCCATCCAAATAATAATATATTGAATAAAGATTACACCATGACGTGGAGACGGTAAGCCGTACGTACGCACGTATGGTGACATATTATTCAAAGGGTGGATAGAATACTTAATATGGATGTACCATATATATAATAACATCACAGTATATATAAGATACTGGAGGTATTATTTTATAATGGTAATAACAAAGAAAGAAGAAGAAGTGGAAGAAGAAATGAATTTGAAAAAGGGTGGTGAAAACATTACCTCTTCTTCGGGTTCTTCCTTTTGATTTGATCAAAAGGGCTCCTTAGGATGGATTTATGATCAAACAAAGGCCTCTAGGTTGTAGTGAGGGAAGTTGAGAGAGTATTTTGGCAGAGTTAGGCCGAACAAAAAGGCTTTGAAGGTGTGAAGTAATGAGAAGGGGGAGTTCCCTTTTATAAGAGGGGTGAGGGGCACCTTTGGAAAATCTAGAAATATTAATTTATAATAAATTCATATTCGGTTTCTAATGGCTCCAAAGTTGATTATTAAAAGGTTAAGGTGGGTATAGGTCGAAAACCATTCAACCAATAGAATTTAGACAGGTTTGGGTTACTATATTGACCATATCTTTTAGTTTTTACTCTTAGTTAATTAGTTTGACATTTACCAAGTCACTTTGTATTTTTATATTATATAGTTAATAAACGTACTATATACATCCAAGAGACCCCCAAGTGGTCCATTAATGATACAACTATAATGATATAAGTCTCTTGGCCGATCCTTAGATTTTTAGTAATTTAATATCAATTAATAATATAATATTTGTTTTAAAAACTCTTTTATGTCAATTTTGACACTATTCAATAGTTGATTTTTGTGAAAATCATAACAGAATTATTACTTCGAAAAAAGTCAATTAAATCAATCCTAATATGTAATAGTATCCTATAAAATTATTGTAATTCCTTAAAAGTCTCAAATTATATTTATTTGGGTATTTATAATATCAATTATTTTAATTTGTCACTATTATGGTAATTCCTTCATCATCATTGTGTCATAAATAAATTAAATTATTTAAAGTCTAAAAATTATAAATAAACTACCATTATGTAGGAAATCTTTTTATCTTTCTAATGAATATTTATAGTCTAAAATCCAACATATATAACCCTAGGTAAAAAATTTGTTTCTAAAAGATATATTCTTGTGTCATTTTTGTATTCATTTTAACTTAATTAAAATAAAGTGTCCCTATCACATAAAAGTGGCACCATGGGGTCCCTAAATCGACCCAAAGATGCCCATGGTCGAACATGTATCAAAACATAAGGTTAGGAAACGTTTTAGGGTAATTTTTTATTATTATAACATTATTTTTTAACCCTTATTTACCGGGTTTTTCCCTTAACCATGGTAAATAAAATATTTACCGCAACAATTATTCAAAATATCTAAAAATAAAAGTTACCTATTTACAAAATTTGAACATCCTGATTCCAAATATGGAATCCATTTTTATAAATTCAAAACACATAAGTGGCAGAAATTAATTTAAAATTAATTCCCCCTGTCAAAACATAAAGTGTGTTTTAAGATATAATAACTATCAAAAGATTGATACTTGTTTATGTTCGGTTTAACTGTGAAATTATGTCCAATGAACAAAATTGAATTAAATGGTAAAAATATATTATAAATAAAATTTAAAACAACTCAAATTCATAATTTATCAATATAAATTATTTCGATTAAAAAAGTTGTTTTTAATTAAAATTTAGTAACTTTCACTATTCTTCAAAATATTAAAGTTATCCGAAAAGTTCCAAAATTTTACCCTAGGCTAAATTCAATATTCCAAATCCAAAAATAAAGTCCATTTTGAAATATAAAATATATATAATTTCAAAAAGTAGGTATTACTATTCATAATGGCTAGTTTGATTGGTTGTGGTGTGTGTTAGAACTCGAAGTTGCGTACAACACACGCTACTGTATTATTCAAAGGAAAGCGTACCGTGGAAGCTTGGGATGTTTCATTTTAAATTTTTGATGTCCCCATTTAGTCAAAAAGTTTAAAATATTGTATTTAAAAATGGTTCACTATTAAAAGTTGGTAAAGGTGCAATACTGAAAATGAATTTGTTCTTATATTATGTCTGAGAAACTCATAATTTGGATTCTAAATTTATAAGGAATATATAAAGTTTAAAATTTAGTTAATACTATTCAGAACTTCTTTTGAATGACTTTTTTGGTAATTCATGGTGCGCTTGAACTCGGTGTTGCGTGTAGTGCAAGTTATTGAATTATTTTGAAAATATAACACACTATGAAATCTTGGGGTGTTACATTCTCCCCTCCTTCAATAAATTGCGTCCTCGCAATTTGAAATTGTTCTTCGAAAATAAAAGGTTGAAAATAAAAAATATCTTTTTGGGAAAACCAACATCAGAAACTGGGTTACTGAAATTTAGTCTTAATATGAGGAAAAGAGAAATGAAAGGGTCACCACCAAATTATGATCTCGATTAGGAGAACATTGGTGGCAATTAGAGACATATAATTGGAGAAAAAACGTAAATATTTATAGTTAGTGATTGAGTTCATCAATCACAAACAAGTGTAAAATTGAGGTCCTTAAATTCATCAATCTATGATGATTTGAAATACCATCGGCTCAACAAAACATAGGGTATTATGATAACACATTTTTCGTTTTAGCATTCCTTAAATAAAGTATAAGAATCAATTTCTTCATAGAATAAGAGAAGAAGAAAAATATATTCTTGAAAAGTAGAGTTCCATCCTTTAACTAAATTCTACCACAAACTCATCTTTCACTGTAAAAAAAATATCATATTTATCCTATTCGTATAGGGTTCCAAAAAAACGAATTTATAATTCAGCTACCAGATCTTTTAAAAAAACTACATTATTTAATCTCGGACATCATGTGGGTCAGTGGTAGGTGATACACCCTTGTTGCCCTTCGGTTGTGGGTTCAAGTCTCACGGCCTTGCTGGACGCGACAGGTTGCCGCCCGACCTCCAGGTTGTCCTTTTATGGCAATCCAAAATAATCCAAACTAGAACAATCCAAAATACTTCAGTCCAAAATTTATAAGGAAGGTAAACACAATGAAGATCCTTTTTTCTGCGCAATAACATGTGACCACCTTAATCATGTATTCTTTTAAAACACTTCAACATCTTGAATTACCATAAAACCTTATTGCTTACATTCATGATCCCTTATTCCTTAAAGAATAATAGATATACTCCTTCAATCCAAAAATGTTTTAAACCCCAATAATGATGGAATATACAAATCATTAATTAGTTTCAAGGTAGTCAATAATATCCAATATAATTTATCCAAATCAATCATGTATTATTCCAAAATCACTACCTCGGTATCAGAAATATATTATGGTTTATCATTCTCTCAACCATATATTTTCAAAAAAATTATCCTTCTATTGAGTCACTTTTCTTTGTTCCACACAATCTCAAGTCCTTAATGAAATAGTACTGCAGTACAATCCCTATATACTCCATAATTATTATAACAAGTACATTGTTGTCACAACACTCAAATGACATAATCAACACAATAACCCTAATCATTCCTCTTTATCTGTGGTAGTATCATAACTTGATTATTATCCAACAGCATCATTTGGGGTATAGTCTGATGTCTGGGACATAGGTTCGCGTAGTGTCCAAACTCTTTGCAAATGAAGCATTGTACATTTGAAACCATTTTCTTGCCCTTGCAGTGACATACTTTGTTCCCTTTTTCTCCACAATTATAACAAACTCTCATTCCTTTCAGGAAAGTTTCAGGGTGTTTCTTCCCACAGTTATCACATATGGGGAAATTCTTCTTTTCCCTCTTCCATTTATCCATCTTTCTCTCTTCCATCCTTTCTCTTGCTTCCCTTCAAAGCCATAGGAATCAGTAAAGCCTTTACTTATCTTATCAACACATGATATTATTTCTTCATAAGATGATAATACATGGGAGAATATTTCTCTTATAAATTCTAGCTTAAGACCATGAATGATATGATCCTTCCTTCTCTTTGGATTATGTGGATTGCTGGAGTTCTCATTCCTTCTACTGGACGTCATTTCTAAACAATGGCATACACTAGATTAGTTTATGAATAACAATAACTAATACCAAACTTGTAAAACAAATAACATAAATGAAATAGTTTATGGATATAATCCATAATCATAAAAATTTCTCCTTTGAGAAATTATATACTCATAAAACATTAATAATGGTTTGTAAAGAAAATGAGAATTATCCTAAGCATATCCCCTGGGAGTGTCGTAACGAAGAGTGCAGCAAGGCCTGTTGTCGTGCACCAGTTCCCGTTCGAGTCTAGCTCAAAGCGGTTTTTTCGGGTTTTACCCTTAGGTACATCTGTGCTAGAGCCACCTCTACCTGCTCGTATCCAGACAGGGATGTATTGCTTGGAAAACTCACAAAATCTCTATAATACCAAAATTCTATGAAGTTATTCTATACTAATCCTCAAAGTCCATCTTAAATCTATGTTCACTAATCAGAGTTTATCTAAATCTAGCTTCCAAGGTTTGTACTAAACTTCCTATGATACCAACTGTAACACCCTGACCCCAGTTACCCTGAGTCGGTGCATTATTACATAACATTTGCATGATCACAAGAAATATCAAATCTTGAAAGACCAATTGGTTTTGTAGCCTTGGAAACACTAGATATATTCATAAAGTTTTACATTACATCATAAAGTGAAAAACTTCTACAAAAACATAATGTATCCATAGTCCACACTATTATCCCCTCATAATATCCCTGCAGGTCATTCATAACTTACTTCTTCACATCCTGGGAAAAATAAAACATAGAAAAGGGGTGAGCTCAAATGCCCAGTAAGGATAACAATATTACGGAAACTTTCCAAAATAAGCATAAACATTTAAGGAAATGTATAACTAAAACAAAAGCCTTTTAAACTTAAACTTCAACATAGTATGGAAAAAGTAAAATGAAATAATTCCATTTACATATTCACATGGATATTCTACTAATCTAATAGTCACATGAAATATCAATAACCACTTTAATAATTATGGAATGCATAATGCCAGACTATCATAACCACATAGCCAAGGCCTCGTGCCAAGACTACAAATATGATTTTGCCAAGGCCTTGTGCCAAGACACTAGTTTGTCTCATGAGACCTACCAATGCATCGAGGAGCTATAGCGGGATCCACCCATCACATATTAAGTACAATACATTTCCATATGAAAAGGTTTATACATAACATAAACATTCGTATTAAAACTAGCATACGAAATGTAAATACTTTATCCATAAACCATGAATGGTATAAAAATAACACATCCACAGTCAAACATATCACAAAACCATCAATAGAAGTTTTTCATAATAAATCAACTTCAAATGGTCTTAAAATCCATCAAATGATGTGTAAATATTTTTGAGAGAAACATCCTTTTTGTAAAATCATTAAAAAGTCACACATTTATAAAGGAAGTAATTTTAAAAGTGATTTTTGAATCAAAGTGTCCCATACAACTTTGAATCTTTTGAAAAGAATTATTATTTCAAAACATTCATGTCCATATAAATAAATCCTTTAAATAATTTTGAAAACAAGGATATTAATTTAAAATATTTAGAAAGATAAATCTTTAAAACATTTAAAATTATGGTCTTGATAAAGAGTACCTTTCACAAATTCCTAAAATATTCATTTTGAAATAATTTAAATGTCACATAATTATAAAATAAATCATTTACATTGAAAAAATTCTTATAATCTTCTAAGGGAAGATTTGACGATTTTATAACGGCGGTAAACAGCCGCACCCTCCGTATAAGTTAAAAAAAGACATTCTAACCTTAAATTTGTCGAAAAGGTTAAAAGTGCCCTGTTTGGAAAGCGACGGAAAATTCCTTTCAAAACACATAAGGGTACAAATGACTTTAACCCATTGTCTAGTAAATATTAAAGATGTTTTTAAATACATTTTGATGGAACATGGATGTGGATGATAAAGAGATCCTAGTATATAATTGCATATAAACAACCTCGGATAATGAAGAGATTGTGAAATAAAACCTTACCTCGCACTTTTACTTGGTTGGGGTAGGTTAACCTCCTATATAATGGTGAAATAATTGTTATTAAATTATACAAGAATCATATACAGTAATATGGTATCATATATGGTCTTTTAACATTGATTTGTTAATAATATCATAGTATTATCGTTGTTTCGGGGGTTAACTTACTCGTTTCCTTTTATATGTTTTGTTACGTAAGACAAGTTTGTAATGGATAGGTTGTATCTCATTTGTATCCAGAATGATATCAAGTCCTTAGATACTATTATTAATAATAAAATGAGAATTATACTTGAATGGATTCGATAGAGAATGAATCTCATCGCGTTCGTGGAGACGGTAGTCCGTACGTACGCACGAGCGACAATATCATTCTTTTGATATTAAAATAATATATAATTGGATAGTATATAATATATACAGAATACTTATCATGTTATTTTTATTATTTACATGAGTTACACATCTTTATTATAACCATCCATATAATAATATACTAAATAACAATTACACCACGACGTGGAGACGGTAAGCCGTACGTACGCACGTATGGTGACATGTTATTCAAAGGGTGGATAGAATACTGAATATGGTTGTACCATATTTATAATTAAATCACATTATATATAAGATACTGGAGTTATTATTTTAGAATGGTAATAACAAATAAGGAAGATGAATTGGAAGAAGAAATGAATTTGAAAAACGGTGGTGAAAACATTACATCTTCTTCGGGTTCTTCCTTTTGATTTCATCAAAAGGGATCCTTAGGTTGGATTTATGATCAAACTAAGGCCTATAGGTTGTATTGAGGGAAGTGGAGAGAGTATTTGGGTAGAGTTTGGCCGAACCAAAAGGCTTTGAAGGTGTGATGTAATGAGAAGGGTGAGTGCCCTTTTATAAGAGGGGTGAGGGGCACCTTTGGAAAATCTAGAAATATTAATTTATAATAAATTCATATTCTGTTTCTAATGGCTCCAAAGTTGATTATTCAAAGTTTAAGGTGGGGATAGGTCGAATTCCATTCAACCAATAGAATTTAGACAGGTTTGGGTTACTATATTAACCTTATCTTTTAGATTTAACTCTTAGTTAATTAGTTTGACATTTACCATGTCACTTTGTATTTTTATATTATATAGTTAATAAACTTACTATATACATCCAAGATACCCCCAAGTGGTCCATTAATGATACACCTATCATGATATAAGTCTCTTGTCTGAACCTTAGATTTTTAAGAATTTAATATCAATTAATAATATAATATTTGTTTTAAAAACTCTTTTATGTCAATTTTGACACTATTCAATAGTTGATTTTTGTGAAACTCATAATAAAATTATTACTTCGAAAAAATTCAATTAAATCAATAAAAATATGTACTATTATACTATAAAATTAGTTCAATTCATTAAAAGTCTAAAATTATATTTATTTGGGTATTTATAATATCAATTATTTTAATTTGTCACTATTACGGTAATTACTGCATCATCATTGTGTCATAAATAAATTAAATAATTTAAAGTCTAAAAATTATAAATAAAATATAATTATGTAGGAAATATTTTTATATTTCTATGGAATATTTATAGTCAAAAATCCAACATATATAACCCTATGTAAATTTTTTTTTCTAAACGATATATGCTTGTGTCATTTTTGTATTCATTTTAACTTAATTAAAATAAAGTGTCCCTATCACTTACAAGTGGCACCATGGGGTCCCAAAATCGACCCAAAGATGCCCATGGTCGAACATGTATCAAAAAATAAGGTTAGGACACGTTTTAGGGTAAATTTGTATTATTATAACATTATTTTTTAACCCTTATTTACCGGATTTACCCTTAACCATGGTAAATAAAATATTTACCGCAGTAATTATTCAAAATGTCTAAAAATAAAAGTTACCTATTTACACAATTTGAACATCCTGAGTCCAAATATGGAATAAATTTTTCTAAATTCAAAACACAGAAGTGGCAGAAATTGATTTAAAATTAATTCCCGCTGTCAAAACAAAAAGCGTGTTTTTAAGATATAATAACTATCAAAAGATTGATACTTGTTTATGTTTGGTTTAATTGTGAAATTATGTCCAATGACCAACATTGTATTAAATGGTAAAAATATATTCTAAATATACTTTAAAACCACTCAAATTCATAATTTGTCAATATAAATTATTTTGATCAAAAAAGTTGTTTTTAATTAAAATTTAGTAATTTTTATTATTCATCAAAATATTAAAGTTATCCGAAAAGTTCCAAAATTTCACCCTAGGCTAAATTCGATATTCCGAATCCAAAAATGAAGTCCATTTTGAAATATAAAATATATATAATTCCAAAATGTAGTTATTACTATTCATAACGGCTAGTTTTATTGATTGTGGTGTGTGTTAGAATTCGAAGATGCGTACAACACACGCTACTTTATTATTCAAAGGAAAGAATACCGTGGAAGCTTGGGATGTTTCATTTTAAATTTTTTATGTCCCCATTTAGTCAAAATGTTTAAAATATTGTATTTAAAAAAGGTTCACTATTAAAAGTTGGTAAATGTGCAATACTGAAAATGAATTTGTTCTTACATTATGTATGAGAAATTCATAATATGGATTCTGAAATTATAAGGATTATATAAAGTTTAAAATTTAGTTAATACTATTCATAACCTCTTTTGAATGGTTTTTTGGTAAGTCATCGTGCACTTGAACTCGGTGTTGCATGTAGTGCAAGTTATTAAATTATTTTGAAGAAATAACACACTATGAAATCTTGGGGTGTTACATTCTCCCCTCCTTCAATAAATTGCATCCTCACAATTAGAAATTGTTCTTTGAAATTAAAAGGTTGAAAATAGAAAATATCTTTGTGGGAAAAACCAAATCGGAAATTGGGTTACTAAAATTTAGTCTTAATATGAGGAAAAGAGAAATGAAAGGGTCACCACCAAATTATGATCTCGATTAGGAGAACATTGGTGGAAATTAGAAACATATAATTAGAGGAAAAATTTAAATATTTATAGGTAGTGATTAAGGACATCAATCACAAACAAGTGTAAAATTGAGGTCCTTAAATTCATTAATCTATGATGATTTGAAATACCATCGGTTCAACAAAACATAGGCTATTAGGATAACACATTTTTGGTTTTAGGATTCCTTAAATAAAGTATAAAAATTAATTTCTTCATAGAATAAGAGAAGAAGAAAAATATATTCATGACAAGTAGAGTTCCATCCTTTAACTAAATTCTACCACAAACACATCATTCACTGTAAAAAAATATATTCTATTTATCCTATTCGTATAGGGTTCCAAAAAAACAAATTTATAATTCATCTACCAGATATTTTAAAAAAACTACATTATTTAATCTCAGACATCATTTGGGTCAGTGGTAGGTGATACACCCTTGTCGCCCTTCGGTTGTGGGTTCAAGTCTCGCGGCCTTTCCGGATGCAACGGGTTGACGCCCGACCTCCGGGTTGTCCTTTTATAGCAATCCAAAATAATCCAAACTAGTACTATCCAAAACACTTCAGTACAAAATTTATAAGGAAGGTAAACACAATGAAGATCCTTTTTTCTGTGTAATAACAGGTGAACACCTTAATCATGTATTCATTTAAAACACTACAACATCTTGAATTACCATAAAACCTTATTTATTACATTCAGGATCCCTTATTCCTTAAAGAATAATAGATATACTCCTTCAATCCAAAAATGTTTTAAACCCCAACAATGATGGAATATACAAATCCTTAATCAGTTTCAAGGTAGTCAAGAATATCCAATATAATTTATCCAAATTAATCATGTATTATTCCTAAATCACTACCTCGGTATCAGAACTATATTATGGTTTATCATTCTCACAACCATATATTTTCCGAAAAAATTATCCTTCTATTGAGTCACTTTTCTTTTTTCCACAAAATTTCAAGTCCTTAATGTAATAGTACTGCAGTACAATCCTTATATACTCCATAATTATTATAACAAGTACATTGTTGATACACCACTCAAATAACATAATCAACACAATAACTCTAATCATTCCTCTTCATCTGTGGTAGTATCATAACTTGATTATTATCCAATAGAATCATTTGCGGCATAGTCTGATGACTGGGACATAGGTTCGCGTAGTGTCCAAACTCCTTGCAAATGAAGAATTGTACATTTGAAAACATTTTCTTACCCTTGCAGTCACATACTTTGTGCCATTTTCCTCCACAATTATAACAAACTCCCATTCCTTTCAGGCAAGTTCCAGGGAGTTTCTTCCCACAGTTATCACATATGGGAAAATTCTTCTTTTCCCTCTTCCCTTTATCCATCTTTCACTCTTCCATCCTTTTCTTCTCTTGCTTCCCTTCAAATCCATAGCACTCAGTAAACTCTTTACTTATCTTATCAACACAAGATATTATTTCTTCATAAGATGATAATACATGGGATACTATTTCTCTTATAAATTCTAGCTTAATACCATGAAAGATATGATCCTTCCTTCTCTTTGGATCATGTGCATTGCTGGAGTTCTCATTCGTTCTACCGGGCATCATTTCTAAACAATTGAATACACTAGATTAGTTTATGAATAACAATACCTAATACCAAACTTGTAAAACACATAACATAAATTAAATAGTTTATGGATATAATCCATAATCATAAAAATGTCTCTTTTGAGGAAGTATATACTCATAAAACCTTAATAATGGTTTGTAAAGAAAATGAGAATTATCCTAAGCATATCCCCCGGGAGTGTCGTAACCAAGAGTGAAACAAGGCCCGTTGTCATGCACCAGTTCCCGTTCGAGTCTAGCTCAAAGCGGTGTTTTTAGGTTTTACCCCTAGGTACATCTATGCCAGAGCCGCCTCTACCTGCTCGTATCCAGACTGGGATTTATTGCTCAGAAAACTCACAAAATCTCTACAATACCAAAGTTCTATGAAGTTCTTCTATATTAATCCTCAAAGTCCATCTTAAATCTATGTGCTCTAATCAGATTTTATCTAAATCTAGTTTCCAAGGTTTGTACTAAACTTTCTCTGATACCAACTGTAACGCCCCGAACCCTGTTACCCTGAGTCGGTGCATTATTACATAACATTGGCATGATCACAAGAATGATCAAATCTAGAAAGACTGATTGGTTTAGTATCCTTGGAAACACTAGATATATTCATAAAGTTTTACATTACATCATAAAGTGAAAAAATACAACAACAACATAATGTCTCCATAGTCCACACTATTATCCCCTCATAATATCCCTATAGGTCATTCATAACATACTTCTTCACATCCTGGGAAAATAAAACATAGAAAAGGGGTGAGCTCAAATGCCCAGTAATGATAACAATATACATAAAACTTTCCAAAATAAGCATAAACATTTAAGGCAATGTATAACTAAAACAAACGCCTTTTAAACATGAACTTCAACATAGTATGGAAAAAGTAAAATGAAATAATTCCATTTACTTATTAACATGGATATTCTACGAATCGAAAAATCACATGCAATATCAATATCCACTTTCATAATGATGGAATGCATAATGCCAGACTATCATAACCACATAGCCAAGGCGTCGTGGCAAGACTACAAATAAGATTTTGCCAAGGCCTTGTGCCAAGACACTAGATTGTCTCATGAGACCTACCGATGCATTGAAGAGCTATAGCGGGCTCCGCCCGCCACATATTAAGACCAATGCATTCCCATATGAAAAGGTTTAAACATAACATAAACATTCGTATTAAAACTAGCATACGAAATGTCAATACTTTATCCACAAACCATGAATGGTATATGAATAACACATCCACAGTCAAACATATCACAAAACCATCAATAGATGTTTTGTATAATAAATCAACTTCAAATGAGCTTAAAATCCATCAAATGATGTGTAAATATTTTTGAGAGAAATATCCTTTTTGTAAAATCATTTAAAAGTCACACATTTATAAAGGAAGTAATTTTAAAAGAGATTTTTGAATAAAAGTGTCCCATACCACTTTGAAACTTTTGAAAAGAATTATCATTTCAAAAAATTCATGTCCATATAAATAAATCCTTAAAATAATTTTGAAAACATGGACATTAATTGAAAAGATTTAGAAAGATAAATCATTAAAACATTTAAAATTATGATCTTGATAAAGCGTACCTTTCACAAATTCTTAAAATATTCATTTTGAAATCATTTAAAAGTCACATAATTATAAAATAAAACATTTACATCGAAAATATTATTATAAGCTTCTAAGGGAATCTTTGACGATTTTATAACGGCGGTAAACAGCCGCACCCGCCGTATAAGTTAAAAAAAGACATTCTTACCTTAAATTTGTCGAAAAAGTTAAAAGTGACTTGTTTGGAAAGTGACGGAAAGATTCCTTTCAAAACACATAAGGGTATAAATGACTTTAACCCATTGTCTAGTAAATAGTAAAGATGTTTTTAGATACATTTTTAAGGAACATGGATGTGGATGATAAAGAGATCCCAGTAGATAATTGCGTATAAACAACCTCGGATAATGAAGAGATTGTAAAATAAACCCTTACCTTGCACTTTTACTTGGTTGGGTAGGTTAACCTTCTGTATAATGGTGAAATAATTGTTATTAAATTATACAAGAATCATATTCTTTAATATGATTTCATATATGATCTTTTAACATTGATTTGTTAATAATATCTTGGTATTATCGTTGTTTCGGGTGTTAACTTACTCGTTTCCTTTTATATGTTTTTGTACGTAAGCCATGTTTGTAATGGATAGGTTGTATCTCATTCATATCCAAAATTATATCAAGTCCTTAGATACTATTATTCATCATCAAATGAGAATTATACTTGAATAGATACGATAGAGAATGAATCTCATCTCGTTCGTGGAGACGGTAGTCCGTACGTACGCATGAGCGACAATATCATTCTTTTGATATTAAAATAATATATAATTGGATAGTATATAATATATACAGAATCATTATCATGTTATATTTATTATTTACATGAGATACACATCATTATTATACCCATCCAAATAATAATATATTGAATAACAATTACACCACGACGTTGAGACGGTAAGCCGTACGTACGCACGTATGGTGACATGTTATTCAAAGGGTGGATAGAATACTGAATATGGTTGTACCATATTTATAATAAAATCATAGTATATATAAGATACTGGAGTTATTATTTTATAATGGTAATAACAAAGAAAGAATAAGAAGTGGAAGAAGTAATGTATTTGAAAAAGGGTGGTGAAAACATTACCTCTTCTTCGGGTTCTTCCTTTTGATTTGATCAAAAGGGATCTTTAGGATGGATTTCTGATCAAACTAAGGCCTCTAGGTTGTATTTAGGGAAGTTGAGAGAGTATTTCGGCAGAGTTTGGCCGAACCAAAAGGCTTTGGAGGTGTGATGTAATGAGAAGGGGGAGTGCCCTTTTATAAGAGGGGTTAGGGGAACCTTTGGAAAATCTAGAAATATTAATTTATAATAAATTCATATTCGGTTTCTAATCGCTCCAAAGTTTATTTTTCAAAGGTTAACGTGAGGATAGGTCGAAAAACATTCAACCAATAGAATTTAGACAGGTTTGGGTTACTATATTAACCTTATCCTTTAGTTTTAACTCTTAATTAATTAGTTTGACATTTACCATGTCACTTTGTATTTTTATATTATATAGTTAATAAACATATTATATACATCCAAGAGACCCCCACGTGGTCCATTAATGATACACCTATCATGATATAAGTCTCTTGGACGAACCTTAGATTTTTAGGAATTTAATATCAATTAATAATATAATATTTGTTTTAAAAACTATTTTATGTCCATTTTGACAGTATTCAATAGTTGATTTTTTTGAAACTCATAACAGAATTATTACATCGAAAAAAGTAAATTAAATAAATACTAATATGTAATATTATCCTATAAAATTATTTTAATTCATTAAAAGTCTCAAATTATATTTATTTTGGATATTTATAATTTCAATTATTTTAATTTGTCACTGTAATGGTAATTACTACATCATCATTGTGTCATAAATAAATTATATTATTTAAAGTTTAAAAATTATAAATAAAATATAATTATTTTGGAAATCGTTTTAGCTTTCTAATGAATATTTATAGTCTAAAATCAAACATATATAACCCTATGTAAAAATTGTTTTTCAAAAAGATATATGCTTGTGTCATTTTTGTATTCATTTTAATTTAATTAAAATAAAGTGTCCCTATCACTTAAAAGTGGCACCACGGGGTCCCAAAATCTACCAAAATATTTCCATGGTCGAACATGTATCAACAAATAAGGTTAGGACACGTTTTAAGGCAATTTTTTATTATTATAACATTATTTTGTAACCCTTATTTACCTGATTTACCCTTAACCATGGTAAATAAAATATTTACCGCAGTAATTATTCAAAATGTCTAAAAATAAAAGTTACCTATTTACAAAATTTGAACATCCTGATTACAAATATGGAATCCATTTTTCTAAATTCAAAACACATAAGTGGCAGAAATTAATTTAAAATTAATTCCCGCTGTCAAAACAAAAAGTGTGTTTTTAAGATATAATAACTATCAAAAGATTGATACTTGTTTATGTTCGGTTTAATTGTGAAATTATGTCCAATGACCAAAATTGTATTAAATGGTAAAAATATATTCTAAATATACTTTAAAACCACTCAAATTCATAATTTATCAATATAAATTATTTCGATTAAAAAAGTTGTTTTTAATTAAAATTTAGTAATTTTCACTATTCATCAAAATATTAAAGTTATCCGAAAACTTCCAAAATTTCACCCTTGGCTAAATTTGATATTCCGAATCCAAAAATGAAGTAAATTTTGAAATATAAAATATATATAAAAATTAGTTATTACTATTCATAACGGCTCGTTTGATTGGTTGTGGTGTGTGTTAGAACTCGAAGTTGCGTAAAACACACGCTACTGTATTATTCAAAGGAAAGCGTACCGTGGAAGCTTGGGATGTTTCATATTAAATTTTTGATGTCCCCATTTAGTCAAAAAGTTTAAAATAT
The DNA here is from genome assembly GCA_963277665.1 of Viscum album. Classification (NCBI taxonomy): domain Eukaryota; kingdom Viridiplantae; phylum Streptophyta; class Magnoliopsida; order Santalales; family Viscaceae; genus Viscum; species Viscum album. The sequence goes on from OY728130.1 coordinate 1,095,574,681, forward strand.
TGTATTTAAAAAGGGTTCACTATTAAAAGTTGGTAAAGGTGCAATACTGAAAATGAATTTGTTCTTATATTATGTCTAAGAAACTCATAATATGGATTCTAAAATTATAAGGATTATATAAAGTTTAAAATTTAGTTAATACTATTCATAACCTCTTTTGAACGGCTTGTTTGGTATGTCATGGTGCGCTTGAACTCGGTGTTGCGTGTAGTGCAAGTTATTGAATTATTTTGAAGAAATAACACACTATGAAATCTTGGGGTGTTACATCCCCTTCCACAAACGTCGCCCTACAAACCTCCTAACTGAAACTGCTGCTACTGCTTTGGTGGCCCCTCAACTATCTGTTGGTCAACTTTATGGTGGGTCAGGTAGTCAGATGCCATGTGTCCCTTTCTTCCCCACGAAAAGAACTTCCTAGCTCCATGTTGACTCCCCTGAAATAGGATCCACACACTACTAAACATAATCCCATGGGTCAGTCTTGGACAGACTTGGACCTCTTTGGCCCATGCTTCTGTTGTCTGCAACCTATTGAAGAATTCACAACCTAGGTTCGACTGACATCTCTAGATTTTGGTTCTGACTCCACCAAGAATCTATCCATAATAAGGTCTTTATCCAACACCACAGCCAAGGTAGGGATGCTGAGAGACAACACCGATGCCCTACTCTCCCCTTGAGTCCCTCTTCAAAGGCATGAGCCCTGTAGAAAGGGTCGCGCACCATGCCTCTGAAGTAGTGAGATAGGTCAGTGAATCTCATTGAGTACTCCACTACCATCGTGTTTCCAACTGAAGGTGAAGCATCACCTAAATATTCACAAACAACATGGTTGTGGGGAAATACTCCTCTTGTAAAAGCCACTCGAAGTCTATCCAGGCTAGGGTCAACTCTATGTGTGTCTGGGTGGTCATGCTAAACCATCTCCCTATTAATCCCTACAAAAGGCTCACAACAAGATCACCATCAAGTCAGGTAGTGTCCTCACTAAGAGGAAGACCCACGTCATAGCATCCAGACCTTCTTTAGTGACCTGAGGATCCATCTCTCCCCTGAACTGTGGATGTCTCAATTTGTAAAACTCAGGTAGGGCACTAAGCCTACAGATGTCCTCTTCTAGAATATCAAGTAGTAGATTCTAACAACCATGGGATGGTATCACTAGTGCATCACCCGGTGGGTCCATCAAAAGCACTAGTCACTGAATGGATGCCTCTTCGCTAGGCGGGCTGTCATCATGCCCTCATTTCTAGATCCTCACAAGGCGTCCACATGGAGTAATCCTAAGATAGATCAATGTGTACCAAATATAGAAGGTTATACATGGTCAGATTACTCTTATTCCAAATATGGAGACACTTATGCACCAATATTTTCATGTATTGAGCCTAAAATTATAATTATGGGTCTTGGTGTATGGATATGTCAGCCACCACACCAAAACTAAACTCCCTGACTCTAAAACATGGACTCACAACATTTAAAAATATTTCAACAAAACAAAACAAAAACTTCTGGTATTTGAGGTGGAACAGAGAACCTTCCAATAACACATTTTCATGACCCGTCCCCGGGGGCCCGAGACGTGACAACTGCAAGCCAGCCTCCTAAATGCCAGGGGCTGGCGACTAGCATTGAAGGCATCAACCTGCAAGTGGGATCCATTTTCTTTCAGACCTGTACACACCGATTCCCAACCACATCCCAAAACACTTAAAGGGGGAAACATGTATACCATTAAAAAACCAGAGTGAAAGGAAAAGTGTAATAGGGCCAGGATTCAAACCCTACAAGGAACTGAAAACAACAAATTAGAAAAGGAAACTCTAATATCCATCCTAGGAAAACCCCACCTGATCGTGAGAGTAGTGAAGTTACTAGGAACCATAGTGGTATTTCATGCCTGCCTATCCCTACATTTCCCCACCAAGTCTTAAGGAACCAAGTCCACTGTCGTAGCATCTGTCAGTCCCATACCCCAAATCACCTCATTCGAAACATTGATATTATTAACCAGACACAACACAAGTGGGTGAAGCCCATGCATGGGTGAGTATAACAATATTCATTAGTAAACCTAAGTCCACCGATGGTCTCTCAGTAATCCACAAAGGAAAACATCACAAAAGAATAATACCCCAAAGGTAATTCCACCAAGCAAGATCTCAAACACATGGCACAAACTAAAAGATGCAGATCACACCATGTATATTCTAGGGTGGTGATAGTAGCATCATCAGTTATATCATCAAACTCCTCGGTTGTTGGAGAAATACCCCTCTATCTATTACAGTGTGCCTACTAGGTCACACTGAACCTCTTCCCACTAACCATGGACTGAAATGGTACTCATTACTGATTAGTATCGGGGGTATGTTGGGTCACATCGAGACGCTCCCCACCCTGGTTCTACTAGGTCACACAGAGCTCCTTCCCACGTTGGTATTAAAGAGGTACTACTATTATCGAGTGTTGTGGGTCTACCGGGTCACACAGATATGCTTCCCAATGGGTCTTCATTGAGTAGTATTCATGTCAAAGCCAACTATTGGGTTCAGTATGTGGCATGCTTAGGAGAACCGCACCTCAATAATTTCACCACATATTGACATCAATGAAAGTCACCTCCTAGAATACCAAAAATTTGTGCCATCAAGAGGGTCCTAATGATGCAAACTCATCAACTGGACGTGAGTTTTCCAAGATACATGCATTTTAGTAACCAGGGGTCAGTTGAGATGGGGCCTGGTCCGACCTGATCGGACAGACCTGAATTACCTGGCCCGGGGGTCCCACAAACGACAGTCTATTTAGATAGACCTATCCAAACCTTGTTTGGGTTGGGGTTGGTATGGCATGGCATGGCCAGTGGGCCAAGCCCATCCGGTCTTCATGGGCCCGACCCAGTTTATCTTGGTTTTCTTGCCCACTAGGATGCCCGTGTGACCCGGTCTAGTCCAGCTCGGCCCGAAGGGTGTAGGTCAGGCCTGTAGGTGCTGTTCCAGACCGCAGTGTGCGGGTCGGGCCCACCGATGTGAGTCTGGCCCACTGGGTTGTGGGTTCTTCCCGCCAGTGCGTGTTTGACCTGTAAGTTGAGGACCGGCAGTTAGAGAATCCAGGAATGTGTCATCCTGCTGGATGCATTAGCCATGAATTCTCCACCATCAACTGGCCTTGTGGACACGGAGCCCCTCCACCTTTGGTCGACGGACCGCAACCCGCACTGCTGGGGTGGACCAAACACGGGACACCATCTCCACATTTTTCCCTCTTGGCACCATGTCACCAAGCCATCCATGACCCCTTGTCATTGTGGCACACCGACAGCCCCGCCCCCCTCACCCATCTCCACCATCGAACCTTCTATGACTATGACCCCCGAACACTTTCTTATTTATCACGAATTCCTCATTTCTATCTTACCATCACCTTGATGATATGGACACAATAAATTCAGAAGCATAGTTGCTCATTCCTTGTTTTTATAATCTGGGGCCCTCTGCGTTAGAGGTTTAGATCTAGGAAAATGTTCGGAGATTGAAGTTCAACATTTTCATGCCATGTCTGAATCCAAGATATTAAATCAAAAAGAAAATTTATCCTCCCACATAAATACTTGAATCACGGATCAAAAAATTTGTAGTTTGATTAGTGTTCATCGTTTCTAGAAAAAAATAAGGGCTTGGATGAACTTTGAAAAAAACCAAACCCCTACCTCTTTGACATTTGATGTTGAAGAGTTCGTCCTAGAGGATTAAATATTTTGATGTCATGACTTTTGGTTCTATTCTATGATGGTGAGTTGAAGATGATGAAGTCTCACCACCATTCTTCATTGGGGAAAAATTCATTGGATATTCATCCGAGAGTCACCATGGTTTAATTTTTTCATCTCTAATGTGCTAAATAATTATCGGTAAGATGTCACAATGCTTTAGTTATTGTGTGACTTCACTATTATGCTCCCTTTAATAAATTTTTATGTTGTGTGATATGGTCCATTAATGAGCCTCATTAATGCGCACCGTCACTTCTACTTTGCTACACTGTACTGTCGTAGTCCACTGCTCGACGGATGAGAATGAAAATAAAATGACCTTTTATGTTATTTTATTATTTTTCTCGAAAGGTCCAAAAAATAAAATTTTCTGTTCAGCCCTTAACGGCCAAATTTAGATCCCCTCTAGGAAAATCTCAGTGTTTTGAGTTTAACAATAGACTCTAATTCTCAATCCATTCACCAGTTCAAAAGTTAGAAAAACTCACTCAAACATTTGTTGAAGGAATCTTAAAAAAGGTTTAAAATTTTGTTCTTGGCTCTCCAGGCCTCAGCATCACGTGCCGCCAGAGCTGGAAGTCTCAGAAAAATTCCATATAATTTTAAAAAACAAAATTTACATGTAATTTCCATGACATTACATATATAAATATTAATATCAAATTTACTTAGTTTCATTCAATACGATAAGAAAAAGGAAGCAACGTTAATGCATATTTACGGCCTACCATCTCCATGAAAGGTGTATTTCATTTATTATTTATATATTATATATATATTTATAAATGTATATTTACTAAATAATATATATATATTAGGATTCATAATATGGAAATTAGGAAATCATGATCAATGTAAAAGGACCAAAAATAAAAAGTCATAGAATATATAAAAAAACTAAAAGGTTGATACATGAAACATAATATTAATGTGAAGCTATCAATAAACAGGTAATATAAAGTCATATTATAATCATATATGTTATTATATATAAGTATATGATAGTATGTTATATGAAAATAATCTTATATTTATTATAAATGAGGTTTCAATGTGTTTAAATTTTTTCAAGAATTAATGTATTGGGATTTCTAATATCACATTTATTTATGTGAGAGCTATTCCATATTCATCGGTCATTTCATTTATGTTGTGTATATACTAGACATGATTGTAAACTATGATAATTATTATTAAATTATTGTTTATGTTCATATCCATTTGATGATATATGTTTCTTATTTTATGATATGATTTTTAATGATCTTGTGAGACATGGTTGTTTGATTTAATTATAAGATAGGTGGGACCTGTATCTCCCTGAAATGAATTGGTTAATGATTTATATTTCATGAGATAGAATAAGAAGGTTTCAGGAGTGAACGTTGTCTACTAATATGGCCATTGGAGTGAACAATGACTACCAAGATGGTTTGAGGAGTGAACCCATGCTACTGAGATGGAAATGTGAGTGAACCATGACATCTAAGATGGTATAGGGAGTGAACTCATATTATTAATATAGTCTTGGAAATAACACATTGGCTACTATATAAATCATATTATATTCTTCCATTTATACCACAATTCTATGTTTTATTCCTATATTATTCATTAATGGATTATGTTTGTTGTTGCCTTATAATTCATGTCTTCAAAAATATGAAACATTATTCGATGATTCATGTATATAATCATTGATATGTATAGTATTAACTTCAATTTTCATGATCATGTTCTCGTACCTTTATTCTCATGATTATGCTTCCATATCTCCCTTGTTTTTCCTTAATTAGTATTTTTAGCTCAGCCATTTTTATGATTCCTTCCCCAGGTAATGAAAATATGTAATTTGTTTGATGTGTCTAAGAGGGGTTATTATACTGAAGAACATAGTGGGAGATAATGCATCTCACTTATTTATCAATGATTATGATTCCATGTTTCCGAAGGCCCTTGAAAATTATAGTATTTGGGTGTCTATTTGTATTATGTACTAACAATTTAATTAACTTAATGTAATGATAATGTCGGACAAGACATGGTCGCTATAATGAATATCCTTACGTTCTTGAAATATTACGAATTATTTAATTTTATTCTCTATTGGGTATTATGATTTAATATTACCAAATTGGAAATATTATATTAATATATAATCTAATCATTTTTCAGGTTTGTTTAAGATTATGCTTCGATAAAGGAAATATTATGATCTATCTCTCAACACGTGTAATGAAATTTATTATAATCTTGTTATTAATGATATATTTAAGTAATGGTTCAACTTTGAAACTCATTGGTAATTATTATAGTTATGAATTTTTTATTATTAAAATATTTTATTATTTCCCTCTTGGGATTGAATGTTTTTTAATAATGTGTTCTAAAAATGTTTTAATTTTTTAAAAAATTTATATTTTAAACCCATTATCATGGAATATGATTTGAAAACAATATGTTTTAAAAAGTATTTTAAATGGTTTTAAATTAGTAATTTTTTTAGGATATGTTCAAAGAAATAAGCTTTAAAAAATGAATTATATTTGAAAAAGGGTAACTGAATGTGGAAAATATATTTTCCTCAAGACTTTTTTATATGATTATTATATAAGAATTTATATTTTTTAAATTCTATTTTGAATTAAAATGGGTTTTAAAATATTTTTTTAATTAAAAATATATTTTCAAATATAATTTATTTTTCATAAGAAACAATCCATGTTAAATTTTAAAATCATTCACCAACTAAGGTGACATATTTTTTTCTATATATTCTATAGATGTATGATGCTAGGAGACCATTGGTATTCATTATTTAGATTATTTTTGTTTATGATGATAAATTATTATGATATCTTTTCTAATCCATTGGTTATACCATTTCAAAATTCATATTGAACCCACTTTATCTCACGGGTTATGAATTGTTAAAATGATTAAGATACCTGCATATTTTTCATAGGTTATGATAGGTTGTAATGTTTTTTATACTAATTTAATTTAATGTGTTTTAATATGATAAATTTTGTATTCTTCTAAAAAATATATATTTGATTTAATTATGTTATCGGAGCGACAAATATATCCCTCAAATTAATTAGGTTAATATTTTTATCTCATGAGATAAATATTATAAATTATTTGATGTGATTCATCTATACTGGGAAATGGGTGTATTCAGACCCACAATGGGAAATGAGTGAAGCATGATCCATTTATGAAACATATGTATCCTAATCAATTATGGGAAGAAGTTGTATCCAGATCCACTATAAGAAAGGATGGATCATGGGATGGTGGTGTGTCATACCCTATTAGTCTAGTCCCTATGAAGGTCCTAGATAAATGTTCACAATGAGCCTTGACATATAGAGAACTATTTTACATGTTTATGTGTCTACCACAATTCTATGTTTCATTCCTATGTTATGATTTCAGGGATTATTCTCTTTAATCACATATGATTAATGTCTTATGATGTACCAATATTTATTCCATGATTCATGATTATAAAAATTGATATGCTGTGTATGGTTTTCGAATTTAATTCTCATGTTTTAATACCCTTATGTCCTTGTTATGCATATGTATCTCCATTTTTTATCTTTGTTGAGAATATAATATCAACCATTCATATGATTCATTTCCCTATGTTATGATCAATTTTTTTAATTAGTATTTTTAAATGTGATGATATTTTTTGGAATCATTTAATACCTTTCATCAAGTTATAATATTATGTTATATGATTTCAAATACACTAACATATTATGGTCATTGGACATGTAATTTTGTAATGTAATGAATATTAATATAAAATAATGTAATATCTATGCATGATAATCCTTGATAACTCTAATATTCATTGATCATGGTTTGATTACCTACTACAACAAAACTATGAAAAATGGATTGATGAAGAAACAAGAAAAATAATCCACCGTATATAGATCTTAATGTTATTGTAGTTATAATTCACACTGACGATTCATCATCGTTGTCATACATATAGGGATTTTTATAGTGTATAGGTATCTATGTAAATTGATTATTTTAATGCCTGATTAAAATGATAAATGTAATATAAAACCCCCCTATACTACTTCTAGTTCAACTTGGCATAGTGGATAGGTAGAAATAGTGGCCACGAGTTCAATATGGGCTATGATATGTTGGTAATTTAGGGTCTATGAACCTTATCATATGATCCAATTAAGTGTATTTAAGAAAACATTTCGGTCTTGGAAGGGAAAGTTTAGACCCATGAAATCCTGATGGAGTATATGTGGTAATGAATTCATGTTACACCAACCTTAATCCTATAGGGTTTTATAAAGATCTCCATGCCTACACTGGTCAAACGAGAAGGAGAAAATATTTCTTGTTATAATTTGAATCTTGAAATACTAATAACACAAGAGAAGAATGAATAATAAAATAAATCGGATATTATTACTCAAAGTATAAGAGATAGGGGATAGAAAATAATCGTATTGATCCTTACAAGGATGATGATAATTATACCTAGACATCATTATTCAACATATTTTTTTCACAAAACCATATTGAATAATTATTAGTGATGACAGATAGATTTATTTGGGATAGATATTACAAAAATAGGGAACACCATTTCATTACATAAACCAAATTATGATAATTTTTTATAGTAACTCTAAAAGATGGACACAAGTTAAAATAAAATAGTTCATAACACAACACTATGAAAAAACATGAACTCAAATTTAAAGGATGAATTATAATATTTGGATTATTCATATTTTAAGTAAATAGAGAGTATGGAAACCACATTAGATAATTAAATTTCGATTCATCCTAAGAAAACCTATAGCTAAATTTATTAGTTTTTAATAATTAAAATTTCAAGGAATAAGTTAATTTAATTGGGGTAGAGTGTAACCACCCAATATGTCACTAACTAATATCATTAAAAATTATTTTTTCAAAATTTTATTTCAATTATAATTAATTAAAATTATATAAATTCAATAATATAATATGAATATTTTATATGATTCATAAAACATAGCCATTAATTGAAAATATATAATTTGATACTACTATATATCCAAACTTGTTTGGAATATAAGAACAAATTCATCTATAAATAGAAATACTCATCATCAATCCTATTTATCACATTATGGATGTGATTAATAATGACCATGGTCTTCCTTTGACATTACTTGAGTTGATGTCAAAAATTTAGAGTAATATTGAAACATTATGTGATAAAAGTTCATGATTGGGGGTCTTTCACAATATATATGGTATATAAACCACTACCCAAAACTATAGCTATATCTTATCTAATTATTTGGTCATATACAATTGTCATAAGTGATTGTGTAAGTTGATATTGGAATTATATGAAAATAGAGTAAACTATTTATATTTTTAAATATCAATTACTTATATGTTTTTTGAAATATGTTTTTCCTTCATTAACACTATACATAATGAATTAATATTTATTGGAATTGAATTTTCATTTTAAAAAACCATGTCTTAATTGAATAAATAATAATAATATATATTAACACTATATTAATTAATTATTTATATATAAATATAGTTATTATATGAAATTTAATTTACCTAAAAGAAACATTTTATGTCCCCTGTTGTTTTTTCAATTAAATAGTTTATTGTTAAAATTAATGAATTGAATTAGAAGAAATCAATATTATTATTTTTCCTTATAATGGATATATTAACTTTTGGTCAATTTTTAAGATTTATCCAAAATGGTATGTTTTCAGTAAAAAAATTGAAACTTATTTGTATTTTAGCTTAAAATTTATTATGAATATATAACCATAAACAATAGTATTTTGAAACAATTAAATAAACTAACTATGAAATTTCGGAACAGAAGTATTAATTGTTATGTGATATTGGTTAATATAATTGTGAATTTTGTATTACATATTATATATTAATAGATAAATATTAATATAATTTTACATAAACAAGCCAAAGTATGATGAAGGTAAAATGCCTTCTGAAACATACATATTTAAAATACTGGTTTATTAGGGAACTACATTATCTCCAGTTATTTTATTCATAACCATCACCCTTTATAGGAATATCATAAACAATAAATTTCTACATAACATGTGTAATGGGGACATTTTAAATGTTAAGATTAATTTCTCTATAATGATAAAAAATGAGATATAAATGACAACATATGAATAAAATTAGAATTTGGACATAAGATAATGATCTTAACATTTGATAAGAATACACTATAAAACATATATCATAATCTTTAATCAAAGAATAATGATTTTAAATTCATGAGACATTGATCATAAAGGAAGAATTGATAATCTTCCATGAGAAACAAAAATTGCAAAACAAAATTTATATTTGGAATAAGAAAAATCACAATGATTCATGTTATTAATAGGAAATGATGATTTCCAAAGAAATAAAAGTGCCTTGTTATCACTCCCCAAACTACTATAGTACTCATGGTTTACTCTCCAATCTATCATAGTAGAAAATAACCATACTAAATATGTGTCACTCCGAATTATAGTTCTATTTATCTTATAATATATAAATCCTCACAAAATTTAGTGAGAGGGATATAGGTCCAATGCAACATAAAATGAAAATTATATATATTTTTTACACAAGTTCATAAAAAATTCATCATATCAGAACTCGTGATGATTAATTTGTTTCATAAACATTTAGTTATTGTAAAAACCATTGAAGTGACACATCTATTAAAAACATGCATTATTAAAAAACATAAACCATATAGTTAAGGTATAAGGATTGTATCATTTTATTATACCGCCTAAAAATCATAACTAACATCAAAGGATGTAATAGTAGATGGAAAACGTATTTTTAATGATAACGTGGGATCATTTAATGAAGAAGATATCCTTTCTATGTTGAAACAAATAATATAAAATCTAAAATAAATCCCTCATACTAATGAAAACATTTGATATTCAAATAATATCTTATAATCCTAATGGAAACATTAATTCATTTAGTGGTACATGATATAAAATATTATACATGTCGTATACATTAAGAAAATATAGACAATCACAATTCCTGTTAAAGTAAAAATACTTTATTCAGAAATATATAACATTGTTCATTTTAAACCATTTTAAAAAGAGATAATAAAATTATTAGTATGAAATTAAAAATTATTATACAAATATTTAAAATATTTTTGAAAAACAAAATTATAGAACATTGATGTGGAATGGAAATAATTTTTGACAGAAGAGTGAAATAAATTATGTTTTCCATAAAAACATTCCCTAGGTATCCCTTTCATATTAAGAGTGGAAAATTGAAGGTATAAATTTATTTTAATTAAATACTATAATATATTAAATTTACTGAGATAATTGAGATATTGGTCAAAATTTTCATGATGAGAATCAAAATGATAAATAATATTGTAAAACAGTGAGAATATAACATAAAAAAATTTCAACATTATTATCTTTTGAATTGTAATCCCTATTATAGATGAAAATATATGGATATTTATATCACAATAATATGCTGATAATAATCATATAATAAATTCATTGGTGTTATATAAACACAAAAATTAAATAAGTTCTGTATACAGTTGTATCCCATATCATTAAATGTGAGATATAAATACTTTACCTTAAGTATATAAAATCAATATTCACATTCAGATAATAAATATGATAGATAAAGGTTAAGTTTAATATATTTTAGAATCATAATAAAATATATAATAAAATACATAATTTATTTATAACCATTTATTTCAAATTTATTGTCAATTTCTTTTTAATATCACGTTTCAGGTAGTAATTGCTTAATTTTTCAAGTATTCTTTGGTAGATTAGGGAAATTTACATTGATCATGGATATAAAACTTACATTTTTAATTACATGATATAAGTATCATATATATTTCTTATATATTTATTATATTTTCATATAATTTTTTTGTATTGAAATTGATTAAATTGTTTCGTGATATGGTTGTCTATAAGTGTGCATGAATGGTGTTTCCATGTTCCGGATGAATGGAATGACATAAAGGTAAATATTGATCACCTTCCCATAAATGTTTTTATATAATTTATATCATATATATTAATTTAATCATTCCATATAACCATCCATGTGACCGTAAAATGAGAAACGTTTCACATCAAATTATTAAATAATAGTCCAGACTTAATCATTAGCGGCATTGTTGTTTTCCAAAAAAATATGGAGTTAAAATAGAAGATTTGATATTATAAATAAATAAGTAAAATTATTACATAAATATAATATATAAAAATTAAATCCTTAAACGTATCCATATGTGATTGTTTGTGATAAGGAATGAATTACATATATTCATGAGGAGGTAGTCCAACATACAAACAAATGAAAAATTCATTTCTCATTACATGGAAGGGGGTATAGATATAGTTTTTTCCATTAATATAATAACATTTATATATATGGAATATAATTTTGTTGTTATATCAATATATTTTATCAATATTTGAAGTACGTGGATGAAGAAATAAAAAACATATTAATGAAGCGTGTTACATATTATTTGGGTGTGCTCTTTATATTAGAAACAAAAGACTCCATAAGAGAGTTATCTAGAAAAAATAATGCTTATAGGGAATGTAGATGTATTTATGGATGGTATTTCTAATTTTATTGTTTGGTAAAATGTATTTGGATGTGTTAAGTGGAGTAGAGAGGGGTGGCCATTTTCATGTGGGGGGAGAGAAGACACATGGAATTTTTTAAATGTTGAAGTTATACCCATGTATAAGACCTACAAAGAGGAAATGAAATATAATATTATGGACATTAATATTTAATACTCTCTATATATTTCAATTAAATATAATTATGATATCTTTTTTCATTATAACCCATATGTAATTATTTTAATGCCCTTGTAGAATCATTTTATCCTTAAAAGTGATAATTAATTTTTTCTATTTATTATATTCATTAGGGAAAAAATATTTTGAACATATTATAAATTTTAATTAATTTTATTCCAAAAATTCAATCCATTTTACATAATTCTGTGCACATAATTTTTATAATTTAATTTAATATTATACAAGCCAATGCGAAGAAAAAAAATGAATTGATATTAAAAATGTTTCTTATATATAGAAAGTTTTAATGATAAAAGGTAAAGTAAAATTAATCTAAATGGCCTAAATTGGATTATTAAATATATAATTTATTTAATATTACATTTTATAATATTTCAATTAATATGTAAAACTTCGAATACATTATATGAAATTACAGTTTTTAGTAAAAATCTATATTTTTCCAAAATAAATTTAAAAAATATCTTTTTAGTTACTTCAAAGAAAATTTAACAAAGATGATATTCGCATAAATATTTTTAAAATTATAATTAGTTTTTTAATTTTTATTATTTCATAAAAAATATTTTTTCTTAACAATTTATGAAATTTATATTTTTCGAATAAATGTATTTATAATATATATAATGGTTTTAATTAAATATATGTACTTTTTATCAATAAGTTTTTACTATATAAAATGATTACAATAACTTTAACAATTTTGTTACTCTTATACCTACCTCAAAGATTAATCTCTGGATTATAATGTTTATATATAAAAAACAATATAACTAGAAAAATATGGTTTATTAAAACATAGTTTTTCCTGTATCGCAAGATATCGATGAAGTTAGATTTATTTTGAATAAAATATTACATGAAATATCAGTGTTCTACATTTTAACCCAATTAAAATTAATTTCCACCATTGAATTAGGACACATGGATTAAATAATTGGAGTATACTTATGAATCTTTACATCCTTAGCTTCCCATGTAACTATATAAACATGGTGATTTCAATAGAAAACATTGACTTGGTGTCATTTTTGGGTTCATAGAAAATTCCCTATATTATATATAATCATAAACACTTTTTCATCATAACAAAGATCATATTCTCAATTTATGGCCTCTTAGTCCATTACATGTGAAGGATCTGTTATGTACTTCCTCACAAGAGATACATGGAACTTTTTTTGGACATTTGAGTAGTTCATTATAATATCTACTGGAAAATCTACCATCTCAAAATGATCAACAATTTTAATGGGAAATATATAAATATTTTATTTTTCTTCTTTCCACAAAAATATCATTACTATATTCCACGGATAAATACATATAAACATCTTGTTAGAAAATTTAGATTCTTGATCATGCATGTATTTCTCACACACAAATTTTCTACTAACTCTACATTTCCCATATATGATAATGAATGGCAATAATATTCTCTCTAATACTTTATATCCTCAATTACCAATATTGTCCATTCTCAAACAACATCTATATAAATATTATTTCAGCACATATTTCCATATAAGTCATTATAATTATCCATAAAAATGCATGAGTAAAATATATTGTTGTTTGGATACTCCATATTAGGAAAGTATTGATTACAAAAACTGTTGAAATATATATTACATGATCTAAAATATCCTCCATCATTTGAATTTATCACTTTGAGTGACCATCTATAAGAGGGTGATACAGAGTGACGAAACATGTCTCTATTTCAAGATCAAACTATATAATTTGACCTAACTTTTAGGAAAATAATTTTTCCTGATCATCTAAAATAAAATGAGGCGCTCAGTAAAACCATTCCAATTATAAAATGTATATCATGAAATTTTTGTTACAAAGTGAAATATTCTCTATTTTTGATTTCATGTGATGACATTGTAGCATGATTTACTACATCCTATATTACATTGTTCCATTTATATATTTTAATTATTCTGAAGGTAAAATTTGTTTAAAATTTTCCCAATTCTACATTACTATGGGTAGTCGTTGTAATATACCCTTAAAAATTCTTCTGTTGACATTAAATTTAAGTCATACCTAGATATATGATACAAAATCTACAATATATCTCCTCATACCATCCCATAAAAAAAAATATTTGAAATCAACTATGATCTATTTACATCAATTATGAAAAAAGAAATGAAAAATAATGGGTTTCCTATAATAGGTCCATCATAAAATTCAGTACAGATGAAACAAAAACAAGATTCCTAAACCATATCATTCTATACATTCCCAATTGAAATTATTAACATTTAACTTCCAATTTTGGAGATTCATTTTTTCCTTTAGTTCCTCTTTTATCCACACCAAGATAGATGGGTGGAAACATATTTGATATAGATATTAATTCTCTCATTACCTGAAGATTTATATATTTTATTGAAATAGATCATTGAAACACGTTAAATATAATGATTATTGATATTTAGTTTCTCCACAGCCATATGAGATAATTGGAAATTAGGTATAAGAATCAATACTTGTATAGTGGATGTAATTTCTATCAAAAGTTCATATTAAGCATCATATTGATTGATAATCATAATAACATTTGGAAAATCAAAAGTGACATTCCTTAGAAATAAATTATTATGTGATATATATTGAAAAATAAAATTCCATCCCATCTAACGAAGAATTCAACAAATGTATAAAAAACATTTTGAAGAATCGCATTCCAATAAACACAGACCATGGAAGAACAATTGACTTATGTTATACTCATAAAAGCATTACTTTATTCCACCACTATTTAAACATCTAATATTTTATATTTAATATTGTTCTATAAATAGAAAATTAATAAGATATAAAGGATTCCTTTTTTCAATACTCAAATAATACATTAGGAGTTATAGAGTGGATAACTATTGTACCATTCACCACATCTTTTTCACACCCCTCATCCGAAAGAGTGAGTAAAAAACATTTCCCATTATCTCTTAGATTAATATATTTATATAGACGACCATCATTATTTTCCTTTATATTTGGGAAATAGTTACTATAATTATCATAACCTATATATTTTATTCACAAGAGTGTTGGTGTTGAATTTTGTATAGATTTCAACCTATTTGTATCATTAGTAGACATTATCTCACCACTATTGAAATTGGTTTCCGATGACCTTTCTTTACATAGATAAACCATTTATAAATCCCTTAATATAATTTCATCAATGTTATGTTTACCCAAAATGATCATGATATAAGCCACATCTTATTCCCATCATTATTTTTATAGGTTCCATTGAATTCCAACATTTACTCTTACTGAAATATGATATTTATGAGTAACTCTATTATCCATTTCCACTATGATATCTCCCTTAATGATTTATTTGTATCCAATGATTTCCCAAATGTCAAAAACAATTTAGAGATATGGTTTTTGGTAACTGAATAATCAATCACACATATAATCATGTTTGATGATAATTTTAGATGTATACCTCACATGTCTAGTAAACATCCCCACATAGTTATAAAAGGTTTCATTATCGTTATATTTTTTCTCATGAAATTCATTCTCCATTTTAATTCAAATATTTCATGTATGTTACATAATAAAAAAATAGTATATTAAAATCATCATACTCAATGGAATCAATTCCATCTTGATTTCATCAATTCTTAATAAGAACCCACCATTTACATTCTTTGACATATAAAACATAAAAAATGATTTTTTTCATTCTAAAAAAGTGAATGGGAAATATCTTTTCAATGGTACTAATACAATTATCATCATATAGTATATCATTGTAACAACTAAAATAAATAGTTAAATTATTATTTCTTGGTTTTCTATTGATATTTTCTTATCCTAAATCTAAATGGTTGACCAACCCATTTCACTAATACCAACTATATTGTCCTAGAATTATTACATGTGTGATAAATATGATACCTATCAGAAACCCCCATGGTTCTCTACACAACATATGAGTGAATCATACCACCATACCATGTTGCATCCCTCTAAAAATTATTCTACTCTGTGGAGGGTCATGCTTCTCCCAACATTCACATGTGAGTGTTCGGATTAATTGGATTCCTATAAATTCTTTTTATAATATATATAGTTAACCAAAATTTTAAAATATAGAAGTTACATAATAATATTTGAATATTCATTTCATTTTACATAAATATGGTAGATGATTGTAAAAGTATTTTTCCTTGGATGCAAATATATATAAATAATATCTTTAATTTAACTACCTCATATCCCATGAAAACTCGTATATTAGAACCATTTTTATAAATATTATAATTAATACATTTATTTAAAACCTATGTAATGGAGACATAAGAATATGTGAGCCCAAATTCATAATAAGGGAAAATACATGAGTTATCAATGATCTCATTATAATCACATGACTATAAGGGTTTTCTAAGATGAGCATAGCATTTGAAAAACATAACATGTATAATATAGAATATAATATTGTGTCTAGGAATATAGATGAGTAGTTTATAAGACATTAATTGTAATATAATAAAATAGAACAATTCATGAGAATAAAACACATTCATAAGATATATATTTTTGGAAAACACACAAGCAATGAAAATAAACTCCATATTAGTAATGGCTCATAGACAGGGCTATCATAGTGAATTGCGTTCACTCAATAAACAATAGTAGTAGTCATGATTCACATGAAATACTATCTTAAGGAATATATTCCCTTACTATATTGGGTTCACTCACAATTATAGTCCTATTTATCATATAGGATATCAATATTAATCTAATGCATTGGATGGAGACTCATGTGCAAATTTTAACATAATGAAAATAATAAATATGTGAGACACGTGATCATAAATAATTCATAAAACAAAAAACCTGGAAAATAAATTAATTTCATAAATATTTAATTATATAAAAACCTGTGGAAAATAAACTGGTTTCATAAACTACTCATCATCATAAATAAAAGCCATACATATGAAGGTGAATGATTATATCATTTGATCATATCTATATGGATGAATGACATTATAATTTTTCTATGAATAGAATAGTAATAATTTAAATAACGTATTACATTTATAGAATAATACATATGTAATGAATTTCATAAGTTGTCATTAATTTCATCATTATAACCATTCATGAGATGCAGTGATGGAATATTATTTACATCGGTTCGTGATCTGGTTTTCTACCCAACATTTAAATGACGAATTCTAATCCCATTAGAATGATTTCAAATGTCGACATAGGTTATGAATTAAAAATAGTAACACAACAATATATCTTTTATACAACTATTATTATCTTATTATGGTTGAAGAATAATTTAATGTGGTGGATGAAGAAACAAAAACAAAACAAAAGGATTTAATTATACCTTTTCTTTGGAAAACCATCTTTGATTAACACATTGATTTCTCGATGGATAATATTATTCAAAATATAATTACTATATAATTACGGGATTCCTAATTTTAAGGTTTTAGAGTAGCGATTGGAAAAATCAAATGGTTTTTATGTGTCATGCAATGAGATGAAAATGGAATATTCTGTAAGAGAAGGGGCACTGATGGAATTTTGAAAAATATTAAATTAATTTATATTAATATTCAATTAAAAATTGATCAAAAGTGTAATTTAGAATAATATATGATTATACATATTAATACTCTCATCCAAAAAAAATATACAATATTTAATTAAGTTTCAACACATATCTATTGGTTATAACCCTTATTTAATGACTTTTATTATTATTGTGAGACCATAAATTTATAATATTTGATTTTCAGTATATATAAAATAAAATGGAAAAGAGACATAAATGAAAGTTGGTTGATATTTTAAACCTTATCCCAATCATTTTTCCTAATTTCTTATTATTAGTAATTTTATATCATTTTAAAAATATTATTTACTATAATGTATTCATTTTTTAAGTTAGTAGATCTATTCATTACATTGAAAATAATAATACAAAAGAACCAAATAAAATTATATGAAAATATTTTACTATATCCCTAACATGTATGGTATTCCATTAATTTTTTTTGACCACATAATTTTTATCATGATTTATTTATTATAATTTTTTAATATAATTTATTTTATTTTTTATTAATAAAATAATTACTGCATTTGGGTTGTGTCATAATTTATGGTAATTATAAATTCACTAAAAATAAGTTCTAATTTTACAAGATAATGATAAATCATTTATATTTCAAATTAATATTTATAGTCAATCGTGTATTTTATATGACCAGTTGTTAAAAATACTTTAATTATTAAAAATAAGAGGGATACATGTTTGAGTTTTCATTAAATAAAATATCATAAAAGTTATAAACTCATCCAAGTCACTAAAAAATACCATAAATTAACCCTCTTATGATTATTGAAAAAATATATGAATTTACTAATATTTCTTGATTTGGGAAGTTAATTTTATAGTCCTATTCAATTATTTTAAAATATATTTTCTCTATTTAACCAATGCAGTGGTAAAAACAATTAATTAGTTTACTATCCATAGCGACCATAAATAAAAGGGAACGATAAACTAAATATGTAACCAATGATAAAAATTATATAATCCTTTTTTAATATATTTAATTTTATTATATTTTAATTTTTAATTAAATAGGAAATAATCAATGGATGTTTTTTTCCGAAATAACCCATGTATTCATATAAAAAATATTATTCCAAATTAAAAAAATTCATTTAAAAAACAGTAGTTGGATTAATTTATACAAAATCAAACTAATATAAATTTATAAAATTTTCAAAATTTAATTTTTCCCTTATAAATTATTTAAATTGAATGATAGTTTTCAAAAAAACATCATTTTTTCTTATTTCTTGAAAATTTAATCTTTTGATAAAATTAACAATATTTAACTTCAATAATAATTTTTAAATGTTTAATTAAAAAATAATCTAATTTTGAAAAATAAATTTTGTAGAAAACATATAAATTCATAATAATATTCAAAAATTAAAAGGATAAAAACACATTTGGGAAAAAAACATATTTTTTGGAGAATAAAATTCATTTAGTAAAAATTTTGAACTTATTTAGAAAGTATTAATTATTAAATTATCAATTTCTATGACCATTATATATATCAAAAATCTATTATTCTTATTCTTAATCTTTGTTACAATGGCAACGATATAAGAGTCACATTTAAATAATAATTTTTTTTATTTGTTTAAGATCTATACTGGGTATATTATATGCTCTCAAATATTTTAATTATTTTTAAAATCGTAGGATATTACCTTCTCCCTCAATTTATAGACTGTTTTATATTGGAAAATATTTATGGATTGTGAAGGAAATTTATATTGAATAGGAAAATAACACATAAGAATAAATATAAAATGATAAAAAACATGATCATGAGACAGATAACCACCATAAAACTATATTTTTATTTTGGGTTAAACCATCATTGATTTCTCTGTAAAAAAAATAAATCAAATAAATTTTTTAGTTTACGAATTTTTTTTTATTGTTGAGGAACTAATTTAAATCATTTTAATGATCAAGTGTAAATATACTAAAATGAAAAGCATTATTTAATCCATTAATCAATTTCTACCAAAATATCATGTTTTTCTACAAATGATGAGTATTTATCATCTATTTTTTAATTCATGAAGAACTAAAATCAACATCCAATTGAACTGATAAAAAAATTAATTTATTCCTCTGATACATGTGAAAAAAATAAAAAATATAGAACATGGTTAGATGATTCCCAATGAAAATAGACTATCATATAAGGAAGACTACATTAATCGTCAAAATTAAAAGCTAATACAAAATGATCAAATTGCAGAATTCAAAAAATAAAAATACATACTATTAATAAAAATATTCTAGAATAATATTGAAACACATTAAAAATAATGATTTTATCACATTATCTTCAATGATATATTAATCATTTTTCACAATAAATAAACATTCGATAATTTATAATCTCCATTATACACTATAGATTTCTATAAAAATACCAATTCAACCTTAATCTATACAGAAAAATCTATTCATCCATCATACAATTGAATAATTATTTCTCAAATAATATTACATAATATTTTGATTACAACAATCCAATAGGGTACCAAAAATACCTAATATCTTTCAATATAACATTATTCACCTTCAAAAAAATCAGTATCAAATCCCATTTTGATTTATATAATGAAACATATGTTCCCAAATATCTGATAAATATTCTAACTTTATCTAAATTATATAACATTTTAACCTCAAATTTTATCTCATATCATTATCATTCAATAAAAAAAATTAACATCCAATGCTTAGCAAATTATAAAATTATAAAATTATTCCATCAATAATATTTTCAATAAAGCCTGTACCAATACTAAGGGTTTTATTCCAAAACTTTCTCTCAAAATAATCCTAATAATCTTAGTCATCCAACCATTAAATACTAAAAATGGGGTTCTAATAATTTTATCATAAGATAAACCATAAACATGTAAACCGATGATGGTATTCATAACTCATCGAATTACTATACCTAAAATTAGTATAATATAAAATGTTATCAAAACCCAACACTATTGTAATTAATAATTATCTAAAACTGACACATCCAAACCAAATCCTAGAAATATAAAAAATATATTTATTTATGTATAATAGATAAATGTGACACATATTTATTCAGAAAAAAACTACAGTTCCAAGAAGAAATAATGGTTCATATATATATATATATATCATTTAGTTTTAGAGTTCTAGAGAATTAGGATATACTCATAATAATTTTTGTTCATGAGCCACAAGATCATATATATCTACATCATCTCCCACTATAATCATAATTTACTACTAAATGGTTTGCCTTTGACATATCCAATAAAAATTCCCCAAAATAAAACCATTCAAAACAAAAATCAAATTTCAACATTTTTCATATCCTTGGAAAAGTAAAAAAGATAAAACGGTTTGCTCAGATGCTCAGTAAGTGAAATCAAGGGAGTTAAAATTTGATGATAATATGAAATCATAAGTTAACCATACATTTATTAGATAATGAAAATAATATAAATATGTCATATCCAATAGAAACAATATCATATACACATGTTATGGCATAAATCCTTTATATTTTTAAAGACATGAAGCAAAAGAATGATATTTCATCATAACTCATTAATGAACCATATGTTAATGTAATAAATTTTGGTGTAATTTTCATAAATATAGAAACAATTTCATAAGTCATAGTTATCTACTAATAACATCATATGTTTCATAAAATAATTTTATTACGAAGGATTATGTAAACCAATGTGTTTCATATAATGAATAAAGCACATCCACATGTTTCTAATAACGGATCAAGCTCATCCTTTTGTATAACATAAGAGATAAATCATGTTGAATTATTTTTTATATCTAACAAGATATATACTAAATTTTCTAATTTATTGTAGGTAGATATATGTTCCCTATATCATATAAAAAACCAATCATATATCTTCCAAGGAATCATAAAATATTCATTATATCTAAATCCATAAAAATAACTAGGTTTCAAAAACATATAATATAATCATCATAACAATAAACCATTTAAATATATAATATTTATAGTATACATGGATAATATAAATAATAATTAACATGTATTTTCAATGTATTTCATCTTGAATAAAAAATTATTTTTAATATCAAAATAAATAAATCAGATGAAAAATAATATTTCCATTTTGATTTTTTTGTAAACAAATTTTTCTATATTAATGGAAAAAACATAATTTAAAAAAACATGTAATATATTATTGTATGATTCATGTAATTTATAGTTAATAATGGATAAATACACTGCATACTACATATAAGTTAAAAATAATACTTCTTCTATAATTTTTTAATATATGTCACATTGTACAGCTTTTAAAAAAATATTACTCTCCAAACATTTTGAAAAAAACAAAAACATGGGTAATAAGGACATTAAAAACCTAAATAATAATTTTGAAACAATTTTAATATTTTTTATAATTAATGGATATTGAAGTGAAATATTCCCCAACATAGACATAAACATAAACAATACCAAATAATGATGTCACTATGAAACAAATGCTTACCAGTTGTGAAACTTTTGAATCGCAAGCCCCAAGAATAGATGAAATTCATATTGATTTCAATATGAAATATTTTTAATTATAATAATAATAAACATATTTCATGGGATTTATATACATCATAGAAATTTTATATGTATTGTATAAGGAATATGTCCCACAAAAACATATTTGAAAAAAAATTCCTAAATTTGAGTCTATCTAATCATGTATACTCATTATCATCCAAAATAATAAACATAAGTTAATTATTTACTATCTTAATCACCATGGATAAATTTTACTATTCTATTTATCTCACTTATTACCATGTTATAAAAATTAATTCATCATTTATGCCCACCTCAGACCTTTTAGCGATATCTAGTTCATTGGTCAAAAATGAATTTAGTATGATTAATATGGGAAATGAGGTAATTTTTCCATTATCAACATAATAACCATCATGGAATATTTTCATATTTGATACATAAATTGTACTTTTAAATAAAACTATTAAATACTGTATTTAAAAATAAATTTCATTATAATGTAAAATAGAGTATTCCTTATGTATGAATGAGTAAGATTTCAATTATTCAAATTCTATTTTCAAAACAAGGAAAGTAAAAAAATCCTTTCTATAATGATCATAATATAATATATATAATATTATCTTATATATATATATCAAACATGGGATGTGTTAATGAAAAAAAATCACATCGCTTCGTACATGTGGTAGTCAATAGGTATGCAAGAATGATATTATCAATTTTTAGTGCATGGATTGGTAAGATATTAAATGATATATTATCTTTACATATTGATAAATATTTCATTAATATATTATATAATCATTAATTACATCATTATAATGGGTCATGAGATATGATTATTGAAAATTAATAACATCAGTTCGTGACACCGATGCCCACCATACATAAGAAAGATGAATTATTTTTCCATTTTATCGATATTGGTGATAAATATATATTATTATTTAAAATAAAAAACATATTTTTATATTCATTATACCCGGATTATTATTTTGTCATTGTTTAAAAATATATTACCTAGTTGTAAGAAATAATGAATCTAAAACATATAGATAAAAATTATACGAATTCTACTGAAAAACTACATTGATTTACACATTAAGCCTCATATTGTTGGGATTTTACAAAAATAAGGCATCTATATGAGGGGATGTAATTACGAATTATATTTGGAACGTAATTTATGAACTAAACGGGATTTCATGCATGATTAGATAAGAATAAGATAATCCATTTTATAAGAGATGTGAGGGTAATTAATTGAATTTCTAAAAATATTAATTTAATATTTGTCAAATGTTATTTATTAAGAATATCAAAAGACTATGGGTCTAAATACACACCTAAAATGAAAATTATACATATTTTTAATATTTTTACCATTATCATTTTGTTATAATCCATTTAAGTCTTATTGTGGTGACATTAATTTTTACTATATAAGTATCAAAATTATATTTAGAAAAAGAAAAACCACCCATAAATGTAAAATTGTTTATATTTAGAAACATTAAATAATAAAAATTATAAATAAAATATTTTTTATAATTTTATATCATTGAATAAATATTTATTATAAAATATCCATAATTTCAATATTTAGAACTATTCATTACATTAACTTTAATAATATCGTAAAAACATGTACAATATCAAAACTCTAATTTATTATTTATATATCATTTAATATTAATCATCAAAATTTTATGATGAAATTATATTTATTTCATAATTTTTAATATCATTTATTTTAATTTTTATTAATTGAATAATTACTAAACCATCATTGGGAAGGAACATAATGTAATTAATTATTAACTATGAGTTAAATAAATTTCCATGATGAATATAAGTCACTTATATTTCAATTAATCATTTACATTCAAGCATTTCTTCTAGATATAGTCACTTCTAAATATTTTCTATTAAAAAAGAGTGTGAAAAGTTTGAATTTCCATTACATTAAATAACATAAAAGACATTATCTCATCCATGTTTCCTACAAATGTCATATATTTTACCAATAGCTTACTATTGAAGATATATATGAATAAAATATTCTTTAGTGAAGTGTTTTTTAATTCTATAGTCAATATTATTTTATATTAAACCATTAATTACATGAGTTAACCTTTGTTGTGTTAACAAAATTACTATTTTTACTACTCATATTGATATAAAATGAAATGGAAATATTTAATAAAATATACCCACTAATTAAAATTTAAAAATAAAATTTTCATATGTTAAAACACATAATTAGATTAATTTAATTAAAAATTTAACCAAAAAACAAAATTACAATTTTTTTCGAAAAATTCCCTTTTAAATATAATAATTTTTTATCTAAATTAACATCTGAGATACATTTATGAAACAATTAATGGATTATTAAAAATAAAAAATGTTTTAATTAAAAAAGTATAATTTTCCAATATATAATTTTAACTTCTTAAAATTTAAATTTAAAGCCATTTTTCAAAAAAAATATGTATTTTTTACAATTCATTAAAAAGTAAAGTTTTCAACAATTTTCTAAAAATTAATATTATAATTGTTTTTACATAAATAAATAAAAAATGAAATTACATTTTAATTGTAAATTTTCAATATATTCATTATATGATTTATAATTTTCAATCCTAAAAATAAGAATATTTCTAATTTATGAAGAAACCATATTTTTTGAAGCGTAAAATGACATTACTAAAAATTGAGTTCTAATTTATATTGAACTAATTAATATATTATCAATTATTTTACAGATTATATATTTCATAAATATGTTTTTCATATTAATAACAACTAATTTAATTACTAGTATACAATAGACACATTTAAATAATAATATTTAGTTTTTTAATTAAGTTCAATGTTGTGTATCTTTTTTGTTATTGATAATAGTATTTACTTATAATATATTGGGATTTTATATTCTCCCCCTTTAGTAAAACAGGAATTCATAATTTGCAAATGGATCAGTAACCAAGGTTTTTACTTTTCAAAACACCCTTTTTTAAATCCCTATCCATAAAAATGGTAAACAAAAAATCAAAATCAAAATATAGAAATTGGAGTGTGAGGATTATCTAGAATAACAAATACTATGCTTACATGAATTAAAAAATTAGTGGGAAGTGGTGACATGGATATGAAAAAGAAAACAATATCCCATGTATTGATAGATAAGAAATGAGAACATGATAATGGGAAACTGAACCACAAAAAACTGTAATTCTTTAATGGGTTAAAAGGATGTGGATTTCATTATATTAAAAGTAAACTGATTATTTTTTTTATTTAAGGATGATTTTACTATTATTTTGGAATTAATATTCATCCCATTCACTGATAATGAATAAATATACATTGATAAAAGGTATAGTTTCCTATTTTAGTCAACTCCCACAGTAATATAAATTCATCTCCAAATACTGATATATAAGATTGATTTTTTCATTCCTAAAGCAATAAAATCAAAATCCAATTGGTCCCAGTATCCAATTAATAATAGAAATATATTCCACTTTACTTTTCTAATTAGGAAAATTCAAAACAGTTTTCACGTGATAAGATGATCCCAAAAGGGAATTAACTTTCATATGAGTAATTCTACATTTATCTCTAAATTTCAATAGTAATACCCAATTTTCATATTATATCACTCTTTATATAAAATTTCTTAAAATCCCTCAAAATATTCTAAATAATGATTTAAACAAAAAAATTAGAAGGATTTGATGAAACAAATCCAACAAAAACTTTCTTTTTACCTCCTAAAATGTACATACCTTAAACATATAATCTCCAAGATACTCTAATCATTTTCATAAATAACATGAATCATAATAAATATTCAAGAAAATTATTTATTCTACAAGAATAAAATGCTCACTTTTTTCCTAAAAAAAATCCATAATAATATATTTACCATATCATAAACAGTTCCCCAAATACTGTGTTTCTCCCAAAATGACATTTATCAATTAACACCAAATAAATTTCCAATCCCATAGTGAACTATACAATAAATCCAATCTTCACAAAAATATGTTATAAAAATCATTAATATATATAATGTAAATGAAATGTTTTAATCTCAAAGGTTACCTTATACCATTCATCTTGATTCAAAAAAATATTATAACCTATACCTACATAAAAACGAAATATCACTTTCTTCCTCAAATAATATTTAAAATAAACCCAATACAAAACATAGGGGATTTATTAACATAAATTTCCATCAAAGTAATATAAACCATCAAATTAATTGACAGAATAAAACCAAAAATCGTGTTTCTAATACATTGAACATATTATCATCCTTAAACATATAATCCCATGGTGGTATTAATAACTCTTCATATTACCACACCTGAAAAAACAATAATTTAAAATTTTATCTAAACCATTAGAAGATGAAAAATGTAATATATAAAAAATCCACACTTCCTTATACGATTCTAAAAACCTTATCGTTTCATTTCATAATTGGATTATGATTAATGTTATATATTTAATTATAATATTAAATTACAATATCAAAAGGATATATTGAATCACTTACATTCCCAATGACATTTTATGTTTATATCTCTAGATAATTAATGAAAACTATTAACAACCACAGTTCATGAACAATTTTTTCATAAATATAATAATAATTCCCCACTAAACCATTATTTAATATTCTTATTTTGTCTGTAATATCTCTAAAATAATCTTTACTTAAAATAATTTCTAATAAATTAATTTAGCATCATTCATCATAAACATGTTAAAATAACAATTATATTGGGTGATCTGAAATGCTCATTATGTATAATCACGGGAGATATAAATCGATGATTATTTAGTATAACAGGATAAATATAAGGTTATAATATCTTAACTATAGCATAATAAATTTATATAGAATATTTCAAATACCATAAACCTGAGTTATGGAACAAAAAATTAACTTTTACAAATAAATTAATCCTAATAATGATAATTCATCACAGCTCAATCATTTACCATACGATCATTGAATAATTGTTTCGTGGAATAATCGTAATTATTAAAACCATTTCATGTATTAAGGTTATATTAGATCATAGATCAACACTTTTTTCCCATAGTGGATTATGCACATCAACTTGATTACCATAACATATCAAGCACATTGACTTGTTTCTTAGAATGAATCAATAACATTGACTTATTTACATAATGGATCAATATAATAACTTTGATCTAATTAAATATTTAATTAAATAAAATAAATTTATAAATTTAATGAAGCAGTTTATAGGTCCCACGCATCAAAAAAGTAAAACCATTCAAATGTCTTCCACTCAATCATAAAACATTCATCATATTAGAAAACACTATAGAAAATGGTTTTCAAAATCATTTCTTCTTTTAATCATAATCAAAAACCATCCAGATAAGGAACATAAATGGTATCCTGGGATCATATTCCAATAAAATTAAATATAACATCAAAGTATGTCATGTTAAATGGAAAATTATTTTTAAAGACCACTTTAAATAATTCTTCAGTAAAATAACCATTCCATTTTGAAATCATTGGGATTTTAAAAATTAACATATAGTTTTAATGGTAAAAATTTTATTTTAAATAAAAATTTGATCATTTAAATGATGATTAAATATTATTGAGGTTTCAAGATAGTGAAAAAATCCTCCAGTGTCATATAAGTTTAAAAACATTCCTTCCATACTATTAACTAAAATGTCACGAAGTACCATGTTCTAAAAATGGTAATAAAATTCCTTTCAAACAAGTTTGTAAAAAATTATATCATGCGAAAAAATGAATTTTAATAATAATAGTAGAATGGTAAAAACATTTATGAAAACATTTTTAGATAACCTATTTTTTGAAGAGAATCATTTCCGAATAGAGTCTTAAACATAAAAAATCCTGAATAATCCGGAGATTGTAAAATAAAACCTTACCACATTAGTATAATATAAATTATAATCCCAAGGAATAAAATAAAATAATATGGATATATATATATATATATTTAATTGTATTCCTAAGAATAAAAATTAGTGAAATTCATGGGATGTCTATTTAACACACTAATGAAACTTGAATCCTATGAATAATGTGTCCCACAAAAGTAAAAGTGAGACATAAATCTATTAAATTGAGTCTTACTCAACACACATGTTCTTTTTCAAAAGTAATAATAAAAATTGGACAATTATTTAATTAATTGAGAAATTATATTTCATATTTATTATTCCTTTTATCTCACTTATTACTATGTAAAAACAATTTCTTAATCATTACTGTTCTTTTCAGAAAATTTAGTGATATATAGTTTATAATTCCAAAATGACTTTGTTAGGTTGACTATTGTCAACAAGTTCTTGATTTCGTAATCTAAAAAAATTAATTAGTTAATAATTTACATTTTTATACATGAATTATAATTTTAAATAAAACCATTAAGTATAGTTATGAAAATGATCTATGTTACAATTATAGAGATGGAAGGTCGTGTGTACGAATGAGTATCATTTCCATTTTTTAACAATCGTTATAAATTGAAGGTATTTAATGTTTTATCATTCCAAAATATAATAATATCATATATATAATATTAATTCATCAAATACACTTATATATATATCATACATTTGATACAGTAATGAAAATAGAATCACATCCTTTCATGGAGGATGTAGTACACACATTTCAATAAAAATCATTTTCATTATTGAGTTCATGAAATTTTAATATTATAAATTTTATATTATCCTTATATGATAATAAATAATTAAATAATATAAAATATAAAAATTAATTCCATCATTTTATTTAGTCATTATATATGGTGATGGTAAAATATTTACATTAGTTCATGAGGTATAGTCCACCATACACCCGAATGATGAATTATTCACCCATTTGGTGGATTTAGATATGCATATATGTTATTATTTTATCATTATAACATCTAATTATTTTGAGTATATTTTTTTTATTATTTAATCTGGGTTAAAGATAATTTAGAGGTGGATGAATAATAAATACTAAAATAAGTAGATAAAATTTATACCTCTTATTTTCAAAACCTCATATGACTAACAAATTATTCCATATAATGTTGTTTTTATACCTAAATTAATGCCTATAGAATTAGGGAATGGCTTATAATAATGTATTTTTTAAGTGATTGGTCCACCCAAATTTTATTATATGTGAATTAACGATAAGAAGATGATCACTTCTAAAATAGAGTGGAAGTTGGTCATTGAATTTCTATATATTTTAAATTTATATAAATTTATTCTGAAATACAAATGGTTCCAAAATATGTAATTTAATATATAATATTAGGATAGGTATAAATACAATAATTTAATATAATTACATGTGGTTTGACAATATTTATGCTTTTTAGTTATACAGTCTATTTAAACACATTAATTATTACCAGGAAAACAAGAATTTTTAATATTAAAGGACAAAAATTCATACTATAAAATGAAAAAATACCCATAAATGGAACACTATTCATATTTTAAACCATATACTAATCAACTTTATGAATTTAATATTTTTAGAAAATTTATGAATGTTATTAAAATAATATTTACAATAAATTATGCCCAATCTAAATTTTTATAACTAACTATTACATTGATATAAATAATATATATAAAAATTATAAAATTATAAAACAAAATAATTTCATTATATCTCCAACTTATCATTTTATTCTACAAAATTTATTAATCAATAAATTTATCTTGAAGTATATTTATTATAATTTTCTAATATTATTTATTGGATTTTATTTATTTAATTATTTCTATATAAACATTATCTAAACAATAATGTTAATTATTTTATCAAAGAAATTATACTATTATTAATATAAATGATTTTTATTTAAAAATAATTGTCATCGTCATTTATTTTGAATAGGTAACCCCATGTTAATAATATTTTATTATTTAAAAATTAGAGGTTGAGATAATTTAATTTTTCATTATATAAAATATCATGAAAGTCATAATCTTATCAATGTCGCCATAATATATATAAATTAGACTATTTTATGATTATAGATATGATATAATAATTCAATAAAATTTTGAAAATAATTATGGAAATATTATAGTTCTTGTAATTTTATTTTAATCTTTTAATTACTTCATTTAATATTCC
Source organism: Viscum album (assembly GCA_963277665.1). Taxonomy (NCBI): domain Eukaryota; kingdom Viridiplantae; phylum Streptophyta; class Magnoliopsida; order Santalales; family Viscaceae; genus Viscum; species Viscum album. The sequence continues at coordinate 1,095,605,770 of OY728130.1, forward strand.
CTATGTTAAAATAAATTATTAACATTACAATTTTCATTAGAAAAAATAATAAGTAAATATATACTAAATTAATATATTTTGATTAAAAATATGGATTATATTTTATAATATTCAAATTATAGAAGTTTTTGAATTTAATATCATTTTAAAATAGAAGAAATATTTTAAAAAACATTGTCATAAAAATACCCTTTTGAAATGAATTTTTTTTAATGCTAGACAGAAATATAAAATACAAATGAAATAATTATATTATTTTAAATAATAAAATAATTAAAATTTAAATATAATATAAAAAATAAGTTCACCGACTAAATAATTAAAAATGAAATACATTTTAGAAAAAATTGGTATATTTAATTGTATATTAAAAAATAAATATTTTTCTCAACATTCTCAAAATATCATTTTAATGTAATTTAGACATGATGAAATAAAAAATGGAATTAATTTTTTGAAAATAAATTATGTATAGAATTGTGAAATTAAATATAATTTTCACTCTTAAAAAAATAAAACTCAATTTGGAAGAAAATGTTTTTGTTTGGAATAAAATTATTCTATTATAAATTTTTTCATTATTTAAAATGAATTAATTTATAAATTATTAATGATTAGGACCATTATATATCTAATAAAATAGTTATTCCTATTCATAAAATCTAATTAAACAATAATGATATAACAATATCATTAAAATAATAATATTTCATTATTCGTTAGAGGTTAGTTTTGCATACCTTATACACTATCAAACATCATATTTTATTTTAAAATCAAAAGATATTATAATATTGTTCACTCATACAATTCCAAACCATATACATTTTTATATTTCATGAAGGGATAATTCCTAGTAAATTGAGAATCAAAATTCTAAAATGTTTATCATGTTGTGCTATATGTCATGTTTTATATTTAAATTAGGGAAATACATGCTAGAACAATGAGATGTGATGTTTAAGGATGTGTTTCTTTAAAAATTAATTTATATGGATCATTTTTATATATCATTGAACAAAATATATTTTCTCTGTATTTGTATATGAGAAAAAACATGATATGAATAATTATCCACTTCCATCACATAACACTATAGATGCATGTAATTTAAGGTAATTATTCATGGAACAAGGTTGAATATTTTTATGGTTGGACATGTTTGACCAAAATGGTACTTATTTTTAGAGTCATATTGTTTTGAAAAAAATAGGTGATAATCTATATTTAATGGGTAATGAAATAATTATGTGAGTGTAAATTTTGAATTCTAACCTACGACATCTCAGGAAGGGGGGAATTAAGATTATTCATGGGTCCTGAGATAATTATATCATGGATTTTTGGTTCATGAGATGTGATGACCTAAAAATTTATCAATTAATTTCCTTTTGGTGTGAATAAATTTACTATTAATTAATGGAGATATGGAAAACATGGCCCTACATTGTTTTTTTAGACTATTACATATATATGCTATCAGATTTATAGAACCATTAAGCATAAAAAACATTGATAATATAGACATTAGGTGATAAACATTTTTATTAATAAATATAATGGATTTTGATAAATCAAACTAAAATATATTGAAGATGTTATAGACTCAACTAGTTGATTAATACCATATGATGTCCATTTATTAGAGCTTATAAGGGAGTTAAAATCACTATGTATTTTCCATAACCAAGCCCAATCTATGATTCAATAAATAAATCATGAGAGATACTGTTTATTAGAGATGTTTTGGAATGTCAACAACACGTCTAGAAAATGTTTATCAAAAAAACACGTGAAAGTGTCACCATTGTACACCTAAACCTTATGGACTAAAATGGTGTAATAAAGGGTTATGTATCTAGAACATAACAGTGTGAATTTCCATTTATTTAATTATAATAAAATAATGATATTTATTAATTATTAACATGTTAATGTTTAAATAATGACTTTGATAAAAAATTTATTTTAATTTTATAGAAATCAATGTTTTTGTTAAATATACTTATTTAATCCTAATATTCAGTTTCACGTTTTTAATAAAAATTTTCATTTTTTTATAAAATTACTCATAATATATAGTGACTATTATAATATAAATGATAATATAATTTTATGAAGTTAGACATATTTTTTTATATGGGCCTGAAAATAACTATCATTGAAAAAACCCATATATTCAATAAATGGTTAATTTTATTTAAGTGTGTAAATTGAAATATTTAGATAACCATCATGAAAAACTAAATTTTATATTTTAAATTAACATGTCATATTTTTGAAATTGGGATTCATAATTTTTAAAGAACTATAATTTTTTTTATAAATATAATATGATAGAAATAATCATTACGTAACATGAAATCATAAAAAATGTTGTTTAAAAAATAAAATAAAAGGTATCCAATATAAAAATTATTTTTCTTCTTTAAAAAAGTATTTATGTTTTTTTTGATAAATTCTAAATGAAATATCCAAAAAATATTATATTTTAATGTTTTAAAATTATTTAATTACGTGAAACAATCAAATCCACATCTGCGATGGTGTTATTTAAATATTCTTTGTTTTTATCCATATTAAATTTTTAAACCACACCTAGTTTGTCAAAACCCTATGAAAAATGCCTTGGAATGCATGGAGTCTAATTAATCTTTCACGGATGGATCAGAATCGATGTTTTGAAATTAATAACAAATTCCCCTATATTTGGTGATTAAAACCCACCCAAAATCACATTGTAGATTACTCAAACCAATTTGTGTATGATTTATCTATTACATTCACTATATAAATCCCACCAAGTGTATTTCCAATTTTTAAACAATATCTTCCACTTCTCTTCGATGCCCACCCCAAGATGCATGGGTTCCACTCCTCTCCCTTATTAATTTGTGTACCCTATTTATAATAAGAATTATTATTTCTAATATTTATCTATGTAATATATATTTACACATCATTATACCTTTATTATGATTAAAACATATTTATATAGAACCATTGACCCTCATTTAACCCTTTATGAACTATTATATAAACCCGCTATTGTGAAAAAATTATCCATGTTTTTCCATGAAAATTTTATTATTATCAACAAACATCCCTATATTAACCATTATTATTAATATATATGTATATATATTAAATGTACTTGGTAAATGAATTTTTTTTCCTACTCTCCATAATTGTCTAATTAACAGTGACAAAACAATTTCAATAGTTCTGTGATGTATTTGGCATAGAATTGCTTGTATGTGGTATGCATGCGGAATGTCGGCCCATAATTATTCAAATGTCCAATCAATTGGGTATTTCTTCAGGAGAATAAATTTGTGGTTGAAAAGAAATTATCCAACGTTAAATATTTTATGCTTTCTTTCATAATATGCTTTAATAATTCTTTTGATGTTGCGTTTTATATTAATATAACATTTTTATGCCTCTTCTATGTTATAATATTATACATTGATTTGATGATAATTTTTATGGTTCTCACATCTGTAATGTAGCACTGATATGCCTCTTTAACGGAATGTATTTCTTTCATCATGTTATACATTTAATATTCCTTTATTATTGTTTTTTTCACCCATTTATTTGTATGGCCTAGGGTTATGTAGTGCACTTTTAGAAGTTCAATGTAACTTAAGATAATGTAATGGAATTTATAAATTCAGATTTTGTATCATTTTTTATATTTTTATGTTATTTACCTAGATACCCAAATACACTATGCCTAATAATATTCTAGGATTTTATTAGGTGTACAATTTTTTTATAAATTCTAAATTATGTTGCAGAAAATATATGTTCTAATAATTTTTATAGAACTATTCACAAGTAGTTTTTGGAGTTATGATTACCAAATCTTCTAAAATATTTACTGATAGGACTAAAATATGAAAAAACTATAAATTAGGGTAATATATAGAGTTTGTGGTTTCCATGAAAATATATCCATGTTTGAAGACTATAAGTGAAACTGACACTTGCATTATTGTACTTATTGGTAATAATCATGAAAATGGAACATCTGTGTTGACTCATTAGTCTCCTTGAGCATTAAGAAAATGCATCACTTCATGATTTTATTGACACTATCATGGGGAAATAATGTTTAAAAATCCCAATTTAATTACAATCCATTTTGAAAGGAAAAAAACAATCAATCATTTAATTTTATGGAATAAATAATGTTTAATTAATATGAAGCCAGGAAATTTATTTTTATTGAATTGATGTAATTTTAGATTTATCCCTTTATTATTCATGGTTTCAATAGATTTTTTAATAGATTAAAAAATATCATCCATATCATTCCTATTTTTTTCAATTAACAAGAATATGTGAAACCGAGTCAACAACCTATATGGGGGGGGGAAGTGATGACTGCCCAAATGTGATTCCCAAAATAATGGGAGTTGGAATAAATAAAATTAAAATGATATTTTTATTATTCACTCAGGTTTTAGGTAAAAAGTTTAAACAACTAGAACTATAGAACCTCCAAAGAAATTCAAAATTGATACATCTATATAAAAAATGCATCTAAAATTTATTGGATATTTTGATCCCTTATTTAAATAATAATATATCAGCTTAATGGAAATTATGTTATTCATATTTCAATATGTGGTTAAAGAGAAGGTCCGATTTTTTTTATTATTTTTAAGGAGTATCAGATCAATGGTCAATGTTGATAAAAAATAAAAAACTCTCGGTTGAGATCAATGTGATGGGTTTCAGTGATATCCAAATATTTTTTTCTAAAAATATATACCACCAAGTTCCTTAATAAAAATGGGTACATACTTCATCCTCATAATTAAATATGATGATAAATACATCAAGTCACTTGATGACTTGTTCACATTACTTTCATGATACACCAATATTTTTTATCTCCCTTAATGTAATATTGATTATATTCTTGTTAGGATAAATGAAATTATTCAAAAAGATATATGATTCGAGACATTGAAAACAATTAGTAAATTCAATGATGTGAATTTAGGATAATAATAGATATCAATGAATCCTATGACACTCATGTGTATGGAGATATGAACCATATGATGGATTTCAATTCTGGTGGTATGATGGAGAAATATCATGAGGAAAAAAATTCTCTCATCCCACTTGTAAAACGTGTGGGATCAAGATTAATATAAAGTTATAGATAGTGAAAAGTAAATTGTATATGTTTGGGATATAAGGGATTCAAACAAGATATAGACAATGGGATAATTCCACCAATGTGATGGATTAAAAGAATTATTCAGTCAACCCTCAGTCTCATATATAATGTTTTAACTTCCAGGAAATGAGATACTTTGTGAATAAATCCATGATTCCAATTGTGGTAAATGAAAACCATAAATAATATCATCCAAATCATAGAGTGAAATGGGGAGCTTATTCAATTACAACTGCTTAGATGGATCTCAAAAATGTAGTGGTGATAGGTACACAATATATTAATACTTGTATAGTGAATATTAATTTAAATCCTAGATCATTGAATTTATTTAGATCATTTATTTCTTAAATAACTATAAAAACACATCCTTATAATAGAGAATATGATAAATCTATAATGATGAAAAATGTGTCCATTGTTTCATACTAAACATAAAATTACTTCCCTTCCAAAACACATATTCATAATTTCCAACAAATTCTTATGATAGTGCCTTTAGTATAATTCTATAAAAATTTATTCATGGATTTTTATTCCTCTTTTATTGAAAACATAAATTTTCTATAGATGGAAAGAATCTTATGTATGTAAAATCTCACTTTGATTCAATGAAAATTATAGAAGAAGGATGAATCTATTAAGGTATCATCATCTCATGAATAATTATTAATTACTTGTGAGTAATTTTATGTTGTGAAAATTAATATGTGTTAGTAAAATACAAAACTTAATCCATTTCCCTTTATATGAGAAATTGTTAAAAAAATTCCAAAGAATTATTTGTGTCTTCCTCCTAGATGAGAGGTTAAATTCTCAATTTAACATATACCTAGTTTCTTAATAAAGTCTTGGTCTCCATATAAAAGTTCCACCTTTGAACCTGAGGATCTAAAGAAGAAGCTATGGGTGAATGTTGTTAAAGGGATTATATGGCCATGTACATCCCCATGGGTTGAAACAGTCCTTATCATGGGGAAAATAATGTGTCAATGTATCAATTAATTTAGTTTCATGATATCAATAAAATCACGGTAAAGAGAAAAAACACCTCTATCATAGATTAATGAATTATTTTATCAATGTTATAGAGCCTAATAATTTCTTATATTGGATCTTATGTTCGAATGTTACCACATAAATGTGATGAAGTGGGATTTCCCCATGACAAATTTTTGTACTATGTACATAAACTATGAGGTTATAGTGATGCCAATTAGAATAACTAATTCTCCATAAATAAATTTGAACTTTATTAATAGATTATTTAGGGACTGTATAAAAAACACATTATAATCTATATAAGGTATTATTATCTATTATAAAATATATGAGTAACTTTAGGATAATTTTAATAAATTAATAAAAAACATGTGGATAGAAAATCTATAAGAAATGTATGGTGTATGTGGGTCTTGGATGTATCATATAAAATTATCGGAGAATATCGTCCCTAGAAAAGGGTTATATGGTGATCCTTCAAAAGATAATGTAATTAAACAATGACCAAGACCATAATTTATGAAGTAAATACCCATTTTTCTTTAATTATATGGGTATTGTTATAATTTTTCTAGATACATTTTAACATTATCAATAAAATAATTATGCTAACAATGATTATGTGTATAGATTTATATTGTTTAGTAATATTATAATCCTTGAAAATATACTCACATTCGAAAAATCCTTGAAGGATTCGTGATCTGTAGTGATTCATCATACAAAGTCATTGGTTTTGTACTTGAGCATGAGAAAAAATTAAAATAATATTTATTCAACCAATTAAATATCAGATTGATGAACAACCTAATGGAGGATTTTGAATTGGATGCATTTATGTTAACATTAATGACTTGGTTAAATTGTCACTGTGGGTATAAGTGATAATTATATACAGATTACAAAAGCATCAAGGTTATCTTTGTAGAAAATGATATCAATATCATTCAATTATATTTTTTTGAGATGATCAAGGATTTTGATATATTAATCTATTAATATTCTAGGTATGGGAACAAATTGATAGATTCTCTTAATAGAAAGGTAAAAGTTACACTCTCAATGATGATGATTTAATGTTATCCATTCTTCTCAGAAATCTAAGTGATATATAGGTTAATAATAAATGAATCATTGTCCTATAGTTTAAAAATAACTATTGAGAAAATTGTGGATGAGTTGATCTATGTGTCCCAAAATGATGATGAGGTTCTATAAAATAAATTCGTGACTATAAAAGATTTTATCATTGATTAAGATGGAGTTATATTTTTTTGAACATGGATATGAATCCCATAATAACCATATCAAAACATGAATCATATATAGACAGAAAATAGTGTATCGATAATAATTAATCTATAAAAACTATCATGAAAAGCTATTTGAATAAAATATTCTAGTGGGATAACCTGAAGATGTAGATTGTATAATTTATTTCACAATATATAGTATACTGACATGTCAATTCATTGTGAAAAAATGTATAATATTATAATTAAAAGGTTAAAAATACTGTTATTGAAATGGAAAATCATAAAAAAAATTATTTCATCATCATAATTACAATGGAATATAAAAAATATAACACCATATTCGTGGAAGTCGATAACATTACAATGTCATTTAATTTCAATGTTATCAAGGAATATTTCTCTATTGACCAACTCATAATTATATATATAAGGTTTTTATTAATACATAATATATTTCTACTCTAAATTTTAATTTATTTTGAAATGAGTATTACCTTAATGTTATAGAGATTCCTTTTCCATGAATTTTTTAGGATATTATATTTCATAACTTCTTATCAAGCCTTGATTGATGTTAATTGTTAGAGGAACAATCATATATTAGAAGAAATTTTGAGATCTTATTCCAATGATTTGAATAATGTCGGGATCAAATTATTCCTATAATGGAGTTATCATATATTAGTATTTTGTATTACTGTATTCTTGTTGAACCTTATGAGGCAATGTAAGGGAATAGGTGTCAAACATAAACATTTTTTGATAATGTTTGATAGTAGAAGAATATGAGAATAGATCTTTTCTATGAGATGATAGATATGGTTTCAACCATTCAATTTCAAATGAAATCAACACATTCAATAGAAATGATAAGTGAAATATCATCAATGACATGTAGTGCTTTAGGTAAAAGATAATGTGTCCATTAAAATAACACTATATATGTTAGTCATGATGATTCAGGTTAAGTGAAATGATTTTTTCAAGATTTCATTAATCTGTTATATTAGGGGTCAAATTAGATATATTTCAAATTGATCATAACTCACATGTAACCAATCTAAAATACATGTCGTATTACTTGTATCCCTCTCATGAAATTATATAACAAACTCCCAAAATATATTTAACATAGTGGTGGTGCCTAGGAAGAATGATGTTTCAGAATATGATAAATTAGTGTAGATCATGGATCATGGAGAAAAAGATATATGATGAAATAAAACTCACTAGGTCATTATATTGTGATGGAACATTAAACTAGAGGATAAAAATTTGGAACTATAAGTGGTAATGAAATATAAGAAACCTCATATGTTTTAGTATATCAAAATAAATTTTGAGGGAGAAATTTTTTTAGTAGGGAATAATTCAACAACATAGACTTTTATAAATTAATTCCAATTCTAGAAATAATAAATTCCACATTTAATAATGAATTTATTGAAAATATATTCTTTATATTGGTTATTTTGGACTTTTATAAGTGACATTCTACCAGATATAAATTATTATTGTGATTTATAACAATCAGTAATATAGTAAATTTTCTATGAATATCATTATTCTTATATATTAAGGGTCTTGATAAATCCAATTAACACATTTGAAAGATGATATTGACAACGCGTATTGGATTGTACAATGTGATATTGATTTATCAAAGCTTCCAAGGGAGATGAAATCCATTGTCTTTACAAATGAGGAAGTCCATGATGATATTCAAAAAGTAATTTACATAAAAACCTATTTCTGAAATGATTTTATTCATATTGTGGTCATGGACCAAACTATGTTTGTCAAACCACACCTATAAAGTCTCACCCTCTCACACCTTACCCTTATAAAATACGCACCTGTAATGAAAGATTATATTTGTAGACAATGAAGTTATGAATTTGTATATTGTTTTAACAAATTAATTTTCTTAGTTTTATTAAATGTCTATTAATAATTCAATAATTAGTTTTAGAAATATTATATTCTGATTTGATGAATCTAAAATTTTATTTTTCCAGGAAATATATGGATTCAAAAAATAAAACAAGTTTTCTTTAGTCATGATTTTTTTAAATAATTATATTTTTTATAAAAATAATATTAAGTAAAATAAATCCAAATATAAAAGGTAATTTAATTTTATGAAGTCAAATATAATATTCATATGGGCCATACAATTGTTAAATGTAAGAAATATTGTTTTTTATTTCATGGGGATTTGAATTTAAAAGTTTCAATTCATATATTTAGTGAATTATAATAATAAAATAAATTGTATTTTTAAATTATAGGTTCAATATTACCCAATATTTTAATTCCCATAATGTTCTAATTTATTTGATTTTTTTTTGAAAATTAAATACCGTATAAATATAAAACTAGTGTAATGAAATCCAAAGAGGGAAAATATAAAGAAATAAATAGTGTAAAGTCTATGCATGAAAAAATTATGTTCTCCAATAAATTAATTTTCATTAAATATTATTTTATTTACTTGGTAAAAATTAATGAATTATCCTATACATATATTTTATTTTATAGTATTAAAAAACAATTCATTAATAAAAAAACTCACCACCACATCACCATGTGTATTTTTTTGATTAGTTACGTCAACAGTTTTATAAAATATTAAAAACCAATCCATTTTTAGAAATCATAGGAAAACCCCAATTGAAGGTCTTCGGGTTTAATTATTATATACAATTACTTCCAAAACCAATTTTCATAAATTTATAAAGTATAACACTCTCTTTTTCTATTAATACCCTCTCAAACTCCCATTTGTCTTCAATCAAAACCCATCATTCATGATGTTACTCAACAAGTATCACACTAGATCCATGTAGTGGTTTCATAAGATCTTAATCAGTTCCTCATGATATTTTAAAATACCTCTATCATGGAAAGGGACCACTCCACTCTATTTTTAATTCCAATACTCTAATTGTAGTAAGTTGTTTGACTTCTAATTTTCCATGGTGTAATTAGTTTTTAAACTACCCATTTAGTATCATTATTATTAAAATGTTTTTATTTAACACATTTCAAGTTCATTATCCCCTTCCATATATCATTATATTCCCATATTTTACATATGAAATTATTATATGATTTAACATGATAATATTCTGACTTTTTAATTCCCATCCACAACATCATTCAATCGTATTCCCATGTATGGATAAATAAATTATTGATTATGGATAATTAGTTAGTTTAGCCACACTCCATAATCATGGTTATAAATTTGAAGATATACATTCTTATATTTTATGTTTTATGTCTCACAAAAATCCATGTACATGTTATGAATGTGATATGTGTACCTAGAATTATAAAACCCTCTAAGGAGTTAGGTAATTATTTTACCTCAATAGAATCCATATATGGTGTAGATGTCATTTTCATATGAATTATATGGTCTGATTTCATGATTGTTGTCCTTGACATAATATTATTATGTCATGTTTTATTACATTCCCACACTACTATGTTTCATTTTTGCTATCATCTTATACCATGATTTAATGATCATGTTTATGATTCTCACCCATTTTTCACCTCGATATTCCAAATACCAATCACGTATTAATATCATCATGTTATGGTTTTATTACATCTTTAATTGGATTTATAGCTAACCACATTCTTATGTATGTCCCCATGATATTTCATATAGTTTTAAGAGTTCAATGAATCATAAGGGAATGACTAGATATCATATTTGAATTGTGGGTTCCACTGAAATGGTCTCAATTAATAAATAGATTATTGGAAGTTTTCCTAAAAACATAGATTCCCCAAGTTGTAATTCCATATTAAGAATTAAATATAGACCCAAAATAATGAAATGTTCACATGAATAATTGTAACTATCAATTAAAGATTAGTTCACTCATTATAGATATCCATGGATGATTTGTGATGATTGAAATACTTGTGAATCAATGTTGTTATCAATGAAATTGAATATTCATGAAGGGTTCATGAACCTTAATGTTTATTCCATTACCATTGGAATATACATTCTAGTTCTAGATATATATAATGCAAACTATATTATTTTTTCATGACTAGTGGGTCAGATGATAATAACTCAATATTTATTAGATCCATGTATTGGGCAACCAAATAATTGGACACTTCTTCTATTTACACCATAGTATATTTCTATTCCATGAATTTTTGGGGAATAGTGAGTATGAAAATATAATTTATTATATTATCCCTTTATATATGTTTATACTAATATTTTTTATCTATCTGTATTCAATAGCATCAGGTCTTCTAGTATGTGCATGTTGAGACATGATTCTTAAATTTTTTATGAATCATAAAAGAGGTAATGAAGATTAATGACAAAAATGTTTGACCGAACACCATTGAATCCTATAGTAATACAAATTTGATCAATTGAACTAATTTCATAGTATACCTGATGATGAGGAAATGGTTTTCCCAATGCGAAATGAGTGATCAACTCTATGATAGGCTTTTTGAAGGAAATCATGTGGATTTTATGGTAAAAAGTCTTTGACATAAAATAGGGGAGTGAAGTGATATAAATGATGTGGTTTAATGCAATGGACTTATCGAAAATATTTAAATAAGCAAGTAAAAAGAAGTAATTTTTTTAATTATTCTTGATCTTGATATAATATTAGAAAAAAACATACTAATTTGACTATATTCCTTCTTCAAAGGGATGGATCTATTTCAACCCAACAAAATGTGTATGGAAATTATAGAAAATTTTCCATAAGGAAACATTTCACTAGTGGGATCAACATATTTGGGAAGAACAAGTATATACCTAATAGAGTCATATATACATACCAAAAAATAGTTCCCCTTAGTGACCAATGACCCCATTGCCTATATCCATGATTTTTATGGAAAATCCCATAATTAAGGTACAATTTGTTACATATCGATGGAAAATAAAACATCTATTATGAATTACATGGCCTAAAATTATGCTAAATATGATAATTAGGGATGATTACTGAGTATAAATACATGGTAATTTATGGTGGGTTCAGATATAATAGTACATATGTCACTACAATCCATAAAATAAAAGAGAATAATGAATGCATTTGAAATGAACCCAATGTTAATCAATGAAAATTTTCCATTCTTATAATTATGTTATAAGGTATAAAACACATACATATCAGATAGATCCTAATAAAATCATCATTCATAAAAACTAATAATGAAATATGTTATATTTATAGAAATTAAGCAATCTATACAAATGGAATAGTAATATAACCATTGTAATAGTAACATGACCATTATTTTTAGTAATTTGGCTAATAGAATTGAAACTGAAACTATTAATGTGAAAATAAAATTGATGTATCAGGATAATTTATTTTTATAAAATATATCTATATATGAATATATTGATGTATTATAACTATAAAATAATTCTATGGGATATTAATTGATTTTTCAAGATTTTATAAAAATGGATATTTTTTTAAATTCGGTATTTTTCTAATAAATTATGATTTTAATGATATTTTAAATATGTCATATTTAGAAAAAAATTCATAAAATTAGGTCCATTTTTAATTCTATATGTTGAATAATGGTAATGGTGAATCTTTTATTTTTTTTAAAGTAGTATAATTTTTTGTGAATAGTGAGATATGATGATTTTCAATATAATATAAATAAATAAATTATTGAGTCATGGATGATATATTGATACAGTAAGAACCCATTGCTTCAGACTCTTATAAATATTTTACTTCATCTTGACATAATAATAAATTTTATTGACATTCTTGATAAAAAATAAAAAAGAGAGAAAATAAACTGTCATCTCCTTCCTAATAAATACCACGAGTCCCCACATCTTATCATAAAAACTTTTAACCCTTTTAGTTTCTATAAATTATTTCCAATACTCTTCTCAATTCATATCCCCATATCTGGTAGATTCTTGAATCCAAAAATTCTAGACCCATGATACTTCAGGTGGATCCCAATGAGACAACATCCAAGATGTAAAATCCTCAATCCTTCCATTTTAATTTCATTCAATTTTATATCCTCATATTACCAACCCTATCAGAAGTTCCATGATAAATAAAATATAATATATATACTATAGTGTTATATTTTTAATAAAATATACAACATAAAATCCATTTTCTTATACATTTATTCTAAAAATTAAAACATTATCCATGACATGTCGACTGAGTGCGATCGTGAATGATGAGTTTTAATTTTCCATTACTACCATCAAGGATAGTCATAAACCCATTTTTATAGGTCAGTAGTACTATAAAAAACATATTCTTTTATAATGTTCTAGAACTAATATAAAAAACTAATATTACATAAAATTATACAATTTCATGATGGTTGTAAAAATCACTAAAATATATTAAATCACTTTCATTAATGTTTTATCAAAATAATCATCCTTATACCATATCAATAAATGATATAAAATTACATTTTAAATTAATTATTGTCATAAATAACATTTAATTACAATTCTATAGACTTATTATGTGTTTACATGAACTTAAATACTTTTATACCGTAAATCCATCTTGAAATCCTAGAAAACAAACACTGAGGAAACAATTAAATTGAACTCTATAGATTATCAATATAGCCATAAATTAAAAAAATAAAATTATTATAAATCCAATACATGTTGAAGAGGTTAAAGATTTATTAATTAATGTATCTAATTTGATTATCCAGGATATTAACCTGAATTAATCATTCAGAAAAAAAGTAAGGGGATTCTCGAACCAAACTCCTTTTCATTGGGCTACTCCACTTTAAAGCCAAGTTTCAGAGTGTATATTTTTTTAATATTCCTCAAATATAACTTCCCTAACCATAAATTTAATTTCCTAGGACATAAATTTTTCCATTAATATTTTATGAAAAATTCAATTATTTTTATAAAAAAAATTCTAAAAAACATTTTGAATCATCTTTAGTTATTTCTTATTCACTAAATAATGATTAATATTTTACCAAATATTCATTCAATTTTCATTCAATAACCCAAATTATATTCATGATTAATGAGATTATTATGAAACCCATTCTTTTATATGGGTCATATACTATTTCTAATAATACATTCTCTTTGTAGAATTCGTGATTATGTAAATGTTATGATGTGATGGGTACACCCAAAATTATATAGTAATTCAACGCATTAGGAAATGTGATGTACCACATGAGATGATAGAAATTATGCATGAACATGTTGATAGATTTTTCATAATGATGATATTATTATTATTCATATATTTTATGTGTTGACATGATACTACTAGTATCCAAAACTATGAATAGTATTTGAACACTAATACATGATGTTTAATTTTTATGTATTCCCACATTCAAGGACATTTTATAATGCTTCCTTTTAAGATTACGATGACGTGATTATGATTATATTATGATACCTATGATTATAAAAACTGATTTGATATTTGTTTATCTCTTTATTTATCCTCTTTTAGGGCTTTTTCCTAACACCTTATATCCTCTGGTGACAACACATATAAAGGATATTGAGAGATTTATAATGAAAAATAGGAATATTTTAAATTATTTATTTTTGTTTTATTATGAATAAGGGATGTAAAGTCCTAATTCTCCGAACATACAAAACCTTTGGATCCTTATTTTCTAAATATATTATATTTTTATCTTTAAAATAAATTTGTAATTATATTAGAAATATTAGGGTCAATATAGTTAGTATCAGAACATGGTTTAGTAAATCTGAGATTTAGGATTAGAAAACATTAGTGAAAACCCTTAATATTAGACAATGTATATTTTACCACCCAAAAATATTTATTTTAGAAACAATTTAAATATATGGATCCCACATGATATTATCCTATAGTAAACTTGAAAAAAAAAATATTTATTTATTAATGACTTGTTGACTTATGTTTTTCTCAAGAATATCCTATTTTGGAATATGGTTTGAAGCATGAGAAACCAGGATAACAACCCAAAAAAAAGATAATGAAATCATTCCCTGAACGATTACGCTAATTCTTTAGGAGGTAGAGTTCAAAATTCCATAGATATTCTCAAAATGATGCTTCACACTATTAAAAATACCCTAAACAATGTGGAGTGTCTTCCATACCCATAGAGGGACCAAAAATCTATCCAATATTTTATGATACCATGACAACCGAAATTTATTATATCTTCTAATATATATTTTTTACAAATGTAGTATAAATCTATAGAGAATTTCTTTTCAATTTTACATTATTCTTATAAAGAGAAGCTGACTCCATTTGTCAATTATTATGATGGAGTGGCTAATAAATTTTGTGAATTCATTAGGCACGTAATGATAAAGGATTAAAAATAATATATCGAGAGCGAAAATTATTAAATTATTTATTAATAATTATTTCCCTCAAAATATTTGGAAAATGATGGGGAGAGAAATCATAGAGCATATGAAAAACAAATTTTATATATCATAGAATATGAATAATAATTCACATGAATTGAATGTTATGCCTCTTGTTTTGTTATAAAATGTGGCAAAAAAATGATAGATTCATTAGGGGCATAAAACCAATCTTGAAAAAGTTTTATTGAATCTGAGACATCAGGAGATATGAAGAATTTGTTTGATGTGATATCAAATTGAAGATATTGTTCGTAGAATGTTCATATGGTTATGGAGATAAGAAGAGAAGAATGAATATTAAATTTGGTTGGTCAAAGGACAAAATAGAAAAGGGGAACCGAACACTCCCATATTATAAATATGTGAATAATAATCATGGGAGTTTCCCCTAATAGATGGGTAAATTTAGAAAATTCTATGATAGAAGTCCATAATACTAATGAATGATGGATATACTTGAATAATAAAAGAAATATATTATAGGAATTGATAGAACCACCCATAGTTCAATGGTTCAACTTTTGTGAGAAAGAGAACTATGCAAACCAGTGCACTAAACCTCCACTCCATGAGAGAAATTGACATTAGTGGCCACCATAGCCAAAGGAGAAAGGGAAATAATATGAATTCACTAAAATAAAAGTGGATAAAATAATTATTTCATAAAATGTACATTAAATAATTACACAATATTATTAGAAGACTCATTTTATTATGTTTATATGCATTTCTTTACATATTGATTATTTTTCAGATCTGATGAATCAAATCAATGATACCTTCAATTATAGATATCTATAAATAACTTAGTTGTGAGGTAATTGAAACCCCTATGTTAGACACTACATATATTGGTATAATTTTAAAGATTATTCCATATAATCATATATTACATTTATTGGTATAATTTTATGTTAAACTGGGAATGAATTCGTTATTGTGATATAGATCACACATCAACTATTACGACAATGTAAATATTATTTCATATTCCAAACCATCAAATGCTCCTCTAAATTCATGGAATACCCTGAATATCCTTTTGAAAATCCCTCAACGATGTGGGTTATGATTCTATGCGAATAAGCATGCCTTACTTAAATCGTTGAGTCAAAGGAAGGTACCAACCAAGAGGAAACTCCCATTGTAAGGGAATAGATGGATGTATTTCTTAAATATTTACCATTACATACCCAATATTGTGATGAATAGATCTCAATATAATAGATACATTGAGATACTACAAACTCAAAATCCCCCCATAGGATACCCTCGATCAAAATAGTGGATTTAAAGAATAAGGTATAAGATAATTTGGGAAAATGGTTCATACACCCATGTGGATAAACATGGTTTTCAAAAGTACTCTTTGTGATGAAAAAAGTATGTATCAATGAGGTTGAGTGATGATTATTGGGAGATCAATAACATATACAAAATAAATAAGTACAAATTTCCAAGGATTATTCACTTGTTCGATCAACTATGAGTACCTCAAAAATTCTCAAACGTCAATCTTAATTCTAAATATCATCTACAGAAGGTGGAGAAGGAATATTTTATGAAGCCTACATTACGTAATTGTTATGTTAAATACGATATGGTATTTATTCCATT
This sequence comes from Viscum album, assembly GCA_963277665.1. Taxonomy (NCBI): domain Eukaryota; kingdom Viridiplantae; phylum Streptophyta; class Magnoliopsida; order Santalales; family Viscaceae; genus Viscum; species Viscum album. Next base: position 1,095,623,288 of record OY728130.1, read on the forward strand.
TTTAATTACTAATATGTCTTCAATTATCATGGATATTATTAAATGAGTCTGTATATAATAAAATTTTAAATTTTTTGTAGTTTTTATTAATGATATAAACATCTACTACAACTATAAGGAGGATCATAATGAACACATATGGATGGTGTTGGTGAAATTAAGTAAGGATAAATTTTATACCATGTTCAGAAAGTGTGACTTTAGATTCATAAAATCACATTCTTGGTTCATAGGTGATGTAATTTTTTGGACCCTTAGAAAACAAAGGAAATTGAGGAATGGCCCAGAAAAACTAGCGTCATAAAAATATGTAGTTTTCTCGGATGATCAGGATATTACTAACATTTTGTGAGAAATTTATCATGATTGTCTACCAAAAATCTATGCTATAATTGAAAGGGTTATGGAATTTCTAGATAAAAGAATGCAAGTAAATATTCAATGATATAATAAAGAATTTAATCAGTGAACATATACCCACATTTTCAACAAGTGATGAAATTTAGGTGATATAAAATGATTCTTCAAAGAATGTATATGTTTGTGTACTCATGAAAAATGAAAAAGTTGTAACCTATTCCACATGGAAGAGGTATATCCTTGAATATAACTACATGAAACATGATCTTAATTGATTAGCAATGATATGTGTTATAACGATTTAGTTTCATGATCACTTTGGTAAAAAATGTGACATATATTCTGGTCACAATATTATAAAGTATGTACTCACACATAATGGAATCAAAATGAATAAAAGAAGATGGTTAGAGCTAATTGAGGAATGTGATTACTCCATTCTTTACCATATGAGTAAGGCGAACAAGGTAGCTGATACTCATATAATAAAAGTACCTATAACATTATCTATCATGGAGATTTATAAAGACCACATCACCATCGATATGAAATGGATGGATTTGGAAATCATAACAGTTGGGAATACATCCAACCATTCACAAATTATTTCCAAACCATCTATCTAAGGTAAATTAAAGAGGAATAAAGGGATGATCTGGAGTTACAGAATAAGGTGAATACTATAAAGAAAGGTAAGCTATATTACTTACCCATCAATTAATATAGTGTGATTATATTTGGAGAGATTATTTTTATACATTCATCCACTGAGATAAAGAATTATCCATAGGGTAATTCATAGAAATCACATATCTCTCACTATCCTGAAATTACCATGACATATCACGTTCATTGAGAACACTTCTAGTGGGACAACATGAAGAGGTAGATTAAAGAGTACATCTCCATGTTCTTGATATGTTATAATGTTAAATTAGAGCGATATAAATCCAATGTGATGACAGAACCATTATTTATAACCACCTGGAAATGGGAGGATGTCACTTTGTAATTATTCACTATTCTACAAAAAACATCCAATAAAAGGAAATTTCATATGGGTTGCGGTCAGTCAACTCACAAATAATTCCCACTTTATCACTATATAGGAAGGGATATCACTTGAAAAGCATGAAACAATATATTTGAATAAGTTGTGAGGATGGATGGGGTAACACATTTGATCATATATGATAATGTTCCATGGTTTATATAAAAAATCTATAAACCTTTTCCACATGATATGAGTTCGAAATTTAAATTTAGATTCTCTTATCATCGACAAACTGGTGATGAATCTGAAAAGACTATTTATATTCTCATGTACATTCTATAAATCTTCTCAATGAAATGAAATGGTGGATGGGATCTGCATCCACAATTGGTTGAGTTCTCATATAATAATAGTTTCCACTCAATTATTAAAGTGTATCCATATGAAGATACATTTAGGAAGTTATGTATAACTCCAACTTATTGGATGATGTTTATTGATGATAGAAACATACACATGATCTTATGTATGAGATTAAAGAGATGGTTCAATCCATCCAAAGACAATTTAAATCTTCTCTAATTCATCACAAGTGTTATCTAACAACCATCAAAGTTCCTTGGAGTTAAAAGATGAAAGAAAAGGTTTCTTTTCAATATAACCATGGAAGTGGTTCATGCGAGTTGGAAGGAAAGGGAATTCTATCCCAAGGTATACTGGCCCCTTTAATATCCTTGATAGCATGGGATTAGTGGTCTATGGACTTTCACTTCCACAAAATATCTCTCATATTAATGATGTGTTACATGTATCGCTCTAGAGAAAGTGCATACATGACCCCCCTCCCATATCTATTAAATATGAAGGTGGCCCAACTAGAAAATGACCTCTCATATAAAGGGAAGCCAAAAAATATCTTGAAAAGATGTTAAAATTTACATTGAAAAAGGAAAACTCACATTTTCAAGGTATTATAAATGAATCATAAGTCTGAATAGGAACCATAGGAATCAGAGCAAGCAATGAAGTAGAAGTACCATCTCCCATTTTCACCTAAGTTTGTAAAATGAAATTTTTATGGAGAAATTTCAAGAGGGGGAATAATGTAATGATAAAAACATTTATCAATGGAATTTTTACCTTATTATTATAATGTTATGTTATAAAAATCAAATACATAGCATAGAGAGCCCAATTAATTCATTAGTATCATAAATGAATAATGAAATTAGTGATATTTATAGAAATTAAGAAACCTGTACTGAAGGAATAGTAACCTTGCTGTTAAAATATTAACATAACCATTAAGAATAGTATACATGCCAATATAATTATACCCTCAAATAATAAGGCAATAAAAACATTTACATATCTTATAAATTAAAATATGATAAAATTATAGCATAGTGTAAATAAAAAATAGGCTTAAAAATACAAAATTATGTGTTGGTATTTTATTTGAAAAATAAGTGTTTATTTTAAAAATTATAATTAAAAAATGATTCAATATAAAAGTTTAATTCAAAATATAAATTCAAAAAACAATATTATTTTGTTTTAATTATATGATAATTTTATGAGACCTTTATTAATTTTTTTAAATGTCATAAAATTAGATATAATTTTATAAAACATTCTTTTAGAATTATTTATGAATTTAATAAAAAATTTAAATTCCACCTATTTATAAAATTGTATTCATAAATTGGGACCCATTTTAATCATCTAATTTGTGAAAAATTGTTTCCCTCTCTTAGGGTTTCGGCTTCTCCTAGTGTTGACTTTCTATGTCTCTAGGTAGTACTCTCTCTTAGTTTTTTCTTTCACTTTCCCTTTCCAGCCCGCTATATTCTATCACTATCATTTTAAACATGTCCACTTCCTTGCACTATGATCTTTCATTCCTAAACTTCTATCTAGGTCTGATTTAGATTTCATGGTAAACTATTTTTTTGGGCAAGAGGTTTAGTGGATGAAAGTGTTCCAAGCGCAGCTAGCGTCGTTCCTTCTTCCAAGGTTTTCATTCTTTCTCCCTTATTAGTTTTTTTACCACATTCAACTTTCTTCAAAAAATTACCTTCCTTACCTCTGGCATACCTTCCTCTACTTTGTTTTTTCACTCAGGTTCTCACTATGTTCACCACTATGCTCTCTGATCTTGTATTCCTTATCTTCTCATCATATTGGTTTTGGGTGTATGGGCTTCACTAAGGTTTTTGGCATGTGGATTTGAGGATGAAAGATTTACTGAAACTCCAGAGTTGGCCTTTCTTCCTATGAATTAAATCCTAATACCTTATTTTGGTTTTTTCCTACTTTCTTATTTCATATTAATGCAACAGTTTTGTTCTTCTTTATGTCGACGATGGTTTTTAGTGATGGTGTGAGGTGGAGAAGATGGTTCTCAATGCCGTGATAGGGTTGGAATGGGAGATAGATTATAGTTGTGGTATTTTGATGATAGTCCCTAATGGTGTCTATTAATAGAGATTTATTAGTGTCGATGATGGACTCTAGTGGTTCTCTATGGTGATGATGGTAGTGATATTAGTGATGACATGATAAAAATTAGAGATAATGATCTGATGGGTATCCGTGTGTGCATCTGAAGGAGACTATGAAAGAGGTGTGATAATGACTATTTTTTTATTTTTAAACATTCATACGTTTTTTTCCATGGGGGTATTGTGGATTAAAGGTTGATGGTGTATTACATGTGGATTGTTTTTTGAAATTTTATACTGGTATTTATTGTTTGATGGTGTAGTTTTTTGGATTAGGAATTAAGCGGGTTGTGGTTTTATTTGGTTGTAACACTGTTAAGGATCACACTTTTCATTTAAAATTATTATTATAAAATAATAGAAAATATGGAATTTGGTGAATGTGGAATAATAATTAAGGGGCCTTAATGATTTTATTCTGAACAAGTTCAATTTTTTAGTGAATAGGGAAATACAATAATTTAGGATATAAGATAAATACATGAATTATTGAACCATACATGATTTATGGATGATATAAGAACCCATTGGTTAAAAATATCCAGAACCATTTACTATATTTAGCTTCAATAATCTACACAATTGAGCATCTTGATCAAGAATTATAATCTAATGAATAAAATAATCAAAAAACACCATTCTCCGCCCTTATAAATACCACCATCACGACCTATTCTCCTCACAAATTCGAATCCATGAATATGTTATAAATTTTTATCTATACACTTTAAATTCCATTTAAAAACTCACACAAGAAATTGGTACCAAAAATGACCAATCATATATTCCAGACTGAGGTTCTCAAAGAGAAAACATCCAAGAGGAAAAAACATCAATCATTCACTTTTATTTTATTACCTTTTCTTTTCCTCTCGTTAGCTCACTGATCCTAGGTTGAATGATTAATAAAATATCTTATATATACTATAATTTAATAGTGTTAATGGGATATACATCATAAAATCTATTCTCTTATATATTTATTCTAAAATTGAATACATCATGTGTAATATATCGATTCATGAAATTCGTGGATGACGAGTTTTCATTTTCTGTTACCACCATAAAGGCTGATCAGAAAACCATTATTATAGTATAATAATATTTTAATATAAATATTTTATGTTTTATTATGTTCTAGTACCAATATATAATCTTAATATTAAATAATATAATAAATGTTTATAATGGTATAGAAACCGACAAAAATAAATTAAATCATCTTTATAACGTTTTATTTAATAAATCATCCCCATACCATATCAATTAATGATATATAAGACCATTTAAACACATTGATATTAACTAATGATATATATTTTCAATTATATATAAATTTCCTCATTTTCCATGAACTTAAAAAACTGTATTGAAGTCAACAAAACATGAAAACCAAAAAAAACTCTAAAAAAATGATAAAACTGAACTCCATAACTCATTAATATGACCATAAAAATAAATAAAATTAAAATAAATAAAATGATTTAATAATAGATTAATTATTTAGTAATTAATTAATTTAACTTAATTATATTTGGTATTAATGTTATTAAATTATTCATACAATAAGAAATGTGATCATCAAACCCAACACATTTTCATTGGGTTATTCCCCATTAATTCAAAGTTTTAGTGTGGATTTTTTGATAATATTAATCAAATAGAATATCTTTGTACTTAAATTTTCTTATCTATTATATAAATATTTATAATATTATTTTAGTAAAAATTCAATGATTTTACAAAATAACACTTCCTTCCAAAACACATTTTGACTCCCCTTCAGTTGTTTCTTCTTCTATCAAGATTTATATTTATTATAAAAAATAGTTTTCCCTTTTTAAATAAAGAACAATAGAATTATTCAAGAGTTAGGATATTATTATGAATCTGATTCTACTGCATTGGTTGCATTAGAATATTGACTGATATAGGCACTTTGTGGCATGTAGGCTAATGTAAATTTTTTTATGAGAAGGGTGCACCCATAATTATATATCACTCCAACGCAATGGGTAATGTGATGTATCCCATTAGATGATGTGTATTATGCATTAAAATGATCTCATATACTTTTAAAATGATTATTTAATGATTATGAGCATTTTTTATGTGTGTAGATGATGTTAGAATTATCCACAACTATGTATGGTATATGACCACTGAGACATGATGTTTCATTTTTATGCATTCTCACATTCCATGCCTTCATCTAATACTTCACATCATGACAATGATGATCATTATATGCTTATGTTATTTCGGGTATGATTATTTTAACTCGTTTTATATTTATTATTTTCTTTATTTATCCTCTTACTAGGATCTTCGGTCACCCCTTTATTTCATGAATAACATTAGGTGCTTTCATTTATGAATGAGATAGTGAGATTGAGAAGGATAAAAATAAATATTTTAAATAAATTTTTATGCTTTATTATGAATCATTTATGTATGGGCCTAATTTTTACAAAATAATAAACCTCTGGATCTTGAATTTGTAAAGTTATCATATTATTTATATTTAAAATGAAGTAATAGTTTGGTATGAAAAAGTAGTGTTCCAATAACATTGTTGTTATACAATTGATAGATCCATCACTGATTTAGCTAAAAAATAGCATGGATGCTCAACATCCTAGTTTGGAATTGGATATATTTGGAATAACATGGTTTTATTTTGTGAAGGTAATTGATTGAAATCTGTATATATTTTTAGGGCACCCAAACACCTTGGATTTTAAAGACTAATCATAATTTCAGAATTTTTTTGTTTCTCATATGATATACACCCATGCATTAATTTATCAATAATTTATTGAATGGTTTATCATGTATATAAACAACTCTTAGAAGTTATGGTTAAGGAAATATAGTCCATATGACAAGAAATTCATAGTTATATAAAAAGGACGATAGGGTTTTATAGAAACACAACCCTTAAACATGCTTTTTTTATTATTGTTAACAAACATTTCCCATAGTAAATTCCATGGATCTTGACATTTAGTGTATTCAAAATATTATACATATAATTAAATCATTTTAAAAAAAACAACCAATATCTTTTTAAAACTTATAGGTTCACGTAACTCCCCAAAATCATCAAAAACTACATATGATATCACCGGAAAAATGTATATGGAAAGGGTGAATGAATATTCCTAATAAATAAAATAAACATGGAATAAAACCATTAAACGATAATTGAGATGGATAATATGATATCATTTTGGGTATGATCATAATAATGGAGATATGTTTTATGGAAATGATAAAATAAGGGCTTGAAAAAATTAATACGTGAAAACAAAATTAAACATGATATCAAAAACATATGTGAAGGGTCCTTTGCAAGGCCCTCATCATATAGTTGAAAAGGTCCCATGTTGGGTGAGGTGAAATACAACTTACCTTACATAAAATTTCATAATATATAATGATTTACACAATAAATTGTAAGGATATTTAATTCAATTCATACTAGTAGAATAATTAAAATAAGATATTTGTGTTCTATATGTAGAAAACTAATAATTAATAAATCAGAATCATGATAGAACCTAAGAGAAGGGCCTAGGACTCTAGATTTTGATTCAAGCCATAACAGATGTTTAAATAATGAATAAATTTAAGAGAATGTGTAATTAAATATTTTGATCATTAATAACTAAATAATGAACATTGGCCTTGAACATGGAGATCAGATGTTGAAAATTCATAAGAATGATATAGGTGATGAAATGAAAAAATATTAACCATTTGATACGTTCATTGTGAAATTAGTAAATGATCATTTTAAATAATGAAAAAAATATATTTTATTCTATAAAGTAAAAATTATCCGAATTTGGTTATCAAAAAATATAATGCAGAGTTTTTAGAGATATTCCCAGTTTGAGATCATTTTATAAAAGATATCCTCAACATGGTTCATGAAATAATAAAGTTCCGTTAAATAATTTTTACATAAAATCAATAATTTCTCTGGACAGAAGAAATATGCTTAACCCTAAAAATAGAAATGGTATTTAATAATGTATATATATAAAATAAATTCATACATCGATAGAACAGGTTCATTAAAAAACATCTCATCAATGGGAGAAAAACAGTGAGAATGAGTAACCGGTAATCCATGAAGGGGTCTCAACGATCCCTTTTTATTTTATAAAAAACTATTTGTCAAAATAAAAAAATGATTTTTTAATAAAACATAATTATTAAAGTATAATAATTTAAAAATGAAGTTCACATGATTTTAAAATTATATAGGTCTCTAATTAAAATCATGACATCAGTGGGAATGTAAAGTGTGGACAAGGCGGAAACCCATCATTTAAATAAATATTTATTATTATTAAAATAATTTCAATTTTAGTAATGAATTTAACTAAAAAGTAATAAATATTTTAATCTATTTTATCTCAAACGGTAGAAATAGTTTTGAACATGTTATGGGAAAGAAAAAACATAAGGAGAAACATTATATCTGATTAGATGTGATGATGGTATAAAATAACAACTTTTTTGAAGTTATCAATAATATCCCATGCTAAGAAAGAGAAATAATGGAACTAATGTCCCCTAGATAAAAACAAGTATTTTATTATATGTCATGGGGGTAGTATACATTCAAAAAAAATTAATGTCGTTGTGTAGGATTAAATCATTCCGCAATAAAGGGTGAATGAAATGGAACCCAAAACAATCTAATAATTTCTAAATCAAAATAAATTGGATGTTTTAAAGAAAAATTGTTCTATATATATCTGTAATTTAATCATGGATTTTTACAAAAATATATTATTACTTTGAATATATATCATAGAAATTAAAAATGGTAGGAAACCACTAAAACATTTTTCATTGTTTTGAAATTAAATTGATAACCCCTACCAATTCCTTGAAGCGAACTGCATGTGGACATAAATTATGGAATTATTAAATTAATTTCATTATTATTATACCCATGAACCTGGTTCAAATATATTTCAAATGGAAACATCTTTTAATTATTGTAGGTTTTTACTTATAATATTGTTTTCTTTTATATATCGGTTACATGATATTTTTTACTCAATTTAATCATACATACTTTTGAATGTTTACCATGGTAGAAAGTGTTAATTGTTGTTGATAATGTTATAAAATATTAATAGAGTGAATCATATAATATTTATATCTTAAATATTTTATTAGTTCAAATAATTATATATGGGGATTTGAAATGAAAGAATTTCCTGTGGAGGTGATAGATATCATGTACGCATAATAAATGTTTACATTTATCAATGAAGTGGAGGGAACAATGATAAAAAATTATTGATTTAATAAAGATATATATATTATATAATTAATATGTATTCAACCATTATATTCTATCAATTATCCATGCATAGTGGTGATGAAAAATTTATGATGTCTCTTTTTGAAAGTGTATGTACATGAAACACAAAATTGAAAATATTTTTCAAAGAAGATGGATAGTAAAAAGTAATGGTTATTAAATTATAATGTTGTGATATGAGTATAAATATAATAATAATTTCATTATTATCATTTCTATATAATTGATATGGAACACAACTAGTACAGATAAAAATTTACGAATATGGTAATACTTATATTAGTGACTTGATCTTGTATTTGAGATTTATTTTCATGTTAAGGCCTTTAGATTAACCATAGAGACATAATTATTAATTATCAGAAAATAAAATATAGGAAATCTAGTTTGGGAATATTATCACGAGAAATTAGAATGTGATGTTCAACCAGGGATGAGTGGATGTGATCAACATTTTTTAGTGAAAAAATATATTTTTGGATTACTATTTTCTATTCTAGTGTATCATTATACTATTCCATCCTAAATTTCACACATTATTCATAATAATGGATTTGGGAATATTGTATCAATAAAACCTCAATCAATAATTTTTTCACATTTTTTTATCATTTTCAACATGTAATCGTAGGATATTAAATTTGGTTACATTTGGATATTTACCTCAGTAATTATTTTTTAAGAAGTGACTTGTATTTTATCCATACATATAAGCTATCTTGAATTACGAAAAATGATGTTATGAACCTAAATCTAATTCCCTTTTAATCTCGTATTATTTTTACATATTTGAAAATTAAATTGAAAAAATATTGAATACATAAAAAACATTTGTTATCAAAATATTTCATTAAAACATTATGTGTTCTTCATATTTATTTAATAGTAATTACAAATTGAACTGAAGTTCTTATAGTTATATTTTTTAACATTGTTTTTTCAGTAAAACATTATCTTAGCACAATTATTAATGATTAAACAAAAAATTATGCAACACTAATAAAAAATTCATTAAAATGTTTTACCACTCTCACAATAATTTATAGTAATCATTGTGTTGTTATTTTTAAGAAAAAAATATATAATTGAACCTATTATATATTATTTAATTTTTTTACAAATATATGATTTATATATCTTATTTAATTTATACAAGCAAAAAAACAATTATTATATTACATGTATGCCTAACAGTTTTCAGGAGAAAAATTACATCATCTTTAATGAATTTAAAAATGTGATATATAAATTCAAAATAGTACTTTAAATTTTTTTAAATTATTTAATAAATATAATTTTGTATATAAAAAGGGTTTAATTTTAATTTGTGTTAGTATTATAGTAGAAAAGTTATTGTTTTTAAAAAATATGGATAATTTAATTATTCATTATAAAATCAACTATTCGAAAAATATCAACAATAAATATTTGGATAATGATGATTTGAATATTTCAATAATGATTTTAAACCTATATAATTCTAAATATAGTATTTATATATTTACTATTAAAAACTAATAAATATGATATAAATAAATCTACTTTTATCAGAAAATTGGGTAACTAAATATTATGTATTATTAGTATTAATTCATATCAATTAATAGTTTAGCTTATCTTACGATATTTAATCATATATTATAATATATTAACTGTTTAAATTTAATAGATTGGTGAAATTGTACAATACATAGTAAAATAGTTCATTAAGAATGAATTATAATTTTACAAAAATATTCCTTAACATAAATAAATAAATATTTATTAATATTCTTAAATAAATGTTTTAACTACTTCATCAATATTGAAATATTTATTTGAATTATATAAATACATCAAATCATATGTTTTTTAATATTTATTATATTTATTCATAATGCATAAATAAATAATACATATATATTTAATATATATATTAATAAACTTTTAATGTAAAATTTTTATTTCATTGAGAGTTCTATTTTTAACAACCCAAACATTTATCAAAATAATTTCTCCCTTATTTTAGTAATGTCACATAGTATAAATTCTATAAAATCATATAGACACCATAGTAAAATCTTTATAAGGAAATAAGATGTACTTCTTGAAGTTAAAGAATCAATACCAATAAAATATTAACATGACCTTAAGAATAGTAATAAGGCCCTTATGAATAGTAAATAAGAAAAATAAATAGTAACCACATCCAAGAAATTATAAAAAAAAATTAGGTGTCTTGTAAGTAAACATATGGTATAGTTATATCATTGATTAAGTAAATAAATGTTTTAAACATTATTAATTATGTGTTGGTATTTTTATAAATTAGAAATAATTCATTACCATTTTATGATTATATTAAAATTTTAATAAACAATTATTTTCATAAAATTTATTCATAAATTAATATTTTGATTTCTTATGATTGTAAAATAATTTTATGTAAACATAAGTAAATTTTTAAAGTGGTATAAGTTTTTTTATAATTTTAAAATTTGTATTTTCTAAGTAAATGATGATTTTAATTAAATATTAAATTACACAAATTTAGAATACTACTTCCATAAAATGGATTTCATTTTTGAATTATAAACATCAAAAAATGGTTATGGATAATATTTTTTATTTTCTGAAAATATATTGAATTTTTGATGAATAGTAAAATATGATAATTTTTTGTAAATATTAAATACATGACTTTTGATTTATTTTTGTTATAGGATCATGTAAGAACTTCAATATCGAACCATACTACATTATTTTAATATATTTAGTGATAATTATATAACTGTTCATAGTTTTGAGCCCCAATAAAAAAGTAATGAATATAATATTTAGAAAACACCCCTCTCATCCATTATTAATACCACCCCTCACACCTATAAAGATTTTATCCTTGATTAAGTTATGTCTAATACTCTTCCTTGGTTCCACCCTCATGACTAGGTGCTCTAAGTCTCATAAAAAGTCCAAGCCTATGTTCCTTGAAGAGGATCTCAAGAGGATAATTTAATATTCAAATCCTCTCTCGGTTTCTTTTAATTTCCTATAAGTTTGAATTTAATTTCTAATTCTCTACTCAAATACCTTCATAAAATTGGAATTAGAACTATATTACCATAAAGGATATAATTATATCATTTTAATTTAATATCCAACATTAAAATAATCTACCTATCTTTTGTCTTAAAATGGAATCAACGCATGTGATGTGTCAATTTACCGACCTCGTGGGTGATGCAGATTCATTTTCCTTAAAAACGTTCAAGGATGTTAATAAGAGAATTAAATGGATTTAAACATACTTTAATTTTTATTTCATAACCCTTTTATGTTTTGGTAATATCTTATACACATAATACAAAATGATAAAATTAAACGAGGTCGTTTTGTTTGAAAAAGTGCCCAAATTAACCTAAAATGATCATCATTAACGTATATATAACGAATAATCCTCATGGTATATAACCTAATACATTGTAATATATTTAATGCTCTTATAATATTAGTAATAACATATAATAACAGTTCCATATTTTCATGCTCATTAAATATGACCTTTTATTCATGAAAACAAGTTAACCGATCATGAAAACCATAAAAATGAATGTTCTCGACGATGAAATTAAATTATATAACTCATAAAAATCCCATAAAAGAACATAATAATTCCATAATTAATCACCATAATTTATAAATATTTATGTCTTTTTATTAAGAAATATAGTGTGATTATACATGATATTAACTTGAAAAAATCTTTCGGAAAAAAGGTCTGGGAAATTCTCTAACCCAACACTCTTTCTTTTGGTTTTCCCTCTTTCCCACCATTTTCAATATGGATATTCCTTAAATATCATTTCATAATTATTATCAAAACTTTTCTAGGATATAAATGTATTCTACATTAGTTTATTAAAATCATAATATTTTCCAAGTGAACAATGCTATCATAAATAAACACACATTTTACATCTCATAGATGTTTCCTTCACTCACGATTGATGATTCTTATATTAAAAATGTTATTACCTATTTCACATGGGAAACCGAGTTTTATAAATTTATTATTATTAAATGAAACCCATTAATTTACATGTATTATTATATGTTAATTTTGATATATGTTCTTTATGTCATGCCTAGTAATGTAAATGTTATGGTTTGACGGGTGCACCCAGAATTATATAGCACAATGAAAATGTTATGATGTGATGGGTGTTCCCAGAATTTTATAGCACTCCAATGCATTGGGAAATGTGATGAATCGCATGTGATAAAATGAAATATGTGTGAACATTATGGTATATATTTTCACAACAATGTGTGGTAGTTAACCAGAAAGACATGATACTTCATTTGTATGCATTGCCACATTTCATGTATTTATCTAATGTTTCCTCATTTTTGTCTATGATCCTTTTCCTATGTAATGATGATATTGATTATTTTGACACCATATTGTATTGTATCATGTTATTATATTTCCTTTTAATTTTCATTTATCATTCTCCCTTTCATGTGTATATCCACAGGTGACTATATGTACTAAAGAGAATTCAAGGGCCAATAAGAAGCTAGAGAAGAAGGAAATAAATAAATAAATATTTTTTATTTTGTAAATGTTATGTATGATACTAATTATCCCAAGGAAAAAAATTGTTGGATCCTCATTATGTAAGGATTTTATGTTTTTTTCCTTAATATTATTTAATACAGTATGTAAGAAAAATAGGGTCACTATAGTTGTTTTCAAAGGGATATTTAGTTAATTTGGATAGTACGATTAGAAAACCGTTGTGAAAATCCTTAGTATATGACTAATTATAGCTGAGAACCCAAAAAAGAGTTGTTTTTATAAAATTATAAACATTGGGATCCAACAACGAATTCCTTTAGAATTAATTTAAAAAATCAATAAATTATTTAGTCATGAATTTTTAACATATGTTTTGTTCTAAACTTTTCTATTTTATAATATAGTGGGAACATGGAGTAACAAGGACAACATACCATGCGAGGGATAATACAGTGATTTTCTGAATGACATCTCCAATCCTTTGAGAGGTGGAGTTAAAAATTTCATGGTGATTCTTACCCAGCTATCTCAGATTATGAACAACAACCTGAATAATGTGGAACAACCTCCTTCACCAAATATAGAGAAATTGGTTGTCGACTATTTTAAATGGAAAGCACAACTGACATTTAGTGGATCTTTTGATCCACTTGTCACTGAGAGGTGGGTCAACTCAATGGGAAATATGTTTTTTATTCTTCACTATTTTGAGATGGAGAAGTCTAATCATATGATTTATTGTCTAGATGGAGAGGATGATCTGTGTTGGGTGTTGATTAAGAACTCCAATCCAAGGGATTAAATTGAAGTGATAGATGGGGAATACTTTAAGATAATATTTAATAATGTGTATTTACCAAAAACACATTGTTCAATGTTGGATAGGGAATTCATATAGGTGAAGAAAAATCATGGTGAATGTATTGCGGCCTACAAAGATAAATTCAAAAGACTTCATGGAATGCTTTGGGTTTTGTTAAAAAATAGAATTTTTTTTAGATTCTTTAGTGGTTAAAGACAAAACCTTCAAAAGGATCTAGAAATTACAGATATTGGTAGTTATGAAGACGTTTTTTGATGTGCTCTCAAATTGGAGATAGAGTTTAGAGAATGGAACCACGGCTTTGGTGATAAGAAATGAAATATAGATTTTAATTTTGGAGGATCTCATGAAAATGGTGGAATGAAAACTCAACCACCCACATGTCAAAAATTTGGGAAGAAGCATGATGGAAACTACCACAAATGGGTGGGTAAATGATTCAATTATAGGATATAAGGACACCAAACTCATGAATGTTGAAAATAAATGATCGGGAAGGACAATATCGTGGATTAATTGAGAGTAGCACCCATGGTTCAATGCTTCAACTATAGAGAGTAGGGGTACTATGCAAGCCAGTGAACTAGTCCTCGAGTACTCAAAGCTAATCAAAGTCATCATCCACCAAATGAAAAGGACAAAGGGAAGTTGTATGCCATCAATACTGCCAAAGTGGATCATCAAAATGACGTCTTACAATGAACACTTTCTATTCACTCGGGAATAGAAAATGTCTTATTTGATTCTTTTTCTATGCATTCTTTATATCTTGCAAGTTTTCTAGAATAGTTGAATCAATGCCCTGAAACCGTGAAGTAGAGATATCCATAAAAATACCTAGTGGTGCAATCATTGAAACCCAGGTATTACTCTTCTCCTATAAGAGTATGTGGAGATATTCTTCTGGTGAATCTTGTAATACTTTCCTTGGAAAATTTTGATGCTATACTATAGATGGATTATCTCTCGTTATATATAGTGCATTTAAACTCCCATAATTGAAATATATTTTTATATTTCAAACCATCCCATGATCCTCATCAAATGACAGGAAGATCATGAATAGCCTTTTAAAAATTGTGAAACAGTGTGAATATTAATTGAATTTGAAGAATCATACCTCACTAAAATGGTTGAGTCAACAAAAGGTATCAATCTACGATAAATTCCCATCCTAAGAAAATATAATGATTTATTCCTATATATTTACTTAGACTACACCTGGATAATGCTATACAATTCTCAATAGAAGTCATACCTAATGCTGCTCTGATCTCAAAGTGTCCTTATAGGATGGCTCCTATCAAACTGCACTAAAGGAAAATGGTCGTTTCGCGGTGGTTTTTTCTCAGTGGTTTGTAAACCGCCGAAAAATGTCTTAATTTTTTATATAATTTTTTATATAATTTTTTTAAAATTTGGGAATATTAACGGCGGTTTGGGTAAAACCGCTGCATAATGAAAGGGAAAAAAATAAAAAAAACATGAGAAAGCCTGAAATCACTAAAATGACAATATCTTTTGATCTGGGCGTTCGTTGGAGCACCACGACCAGTAAAATCGAAGCTCATGAAGAGATATAGAGGCATGTATAATGAAAACTGTGAGAAATTCTAAGGTGCAGATGATCTAAGAGTTAGAATAAATTTGAAAAAAGTTCTCCAACTTCAAACGGCCATAACTTTCGCTCGGGGTGTCTGTTTGGGATCTACTACATATCAAATTGAAGCCATTTAAGAGAGATACACACCCGTTTGATACAAGAATTCTTAATTATGTCATGTTTTGTAACCCCAAAAACCCTTCCAAAGACCTCTGAAACCCCATTTCCGTCACCGATGTCCCGTCGAACTTGTCTTCAAACGAACCTAACTTTCGATCCACATGTCGGTTCGGACTCCTCCACCTACCAAATCGTAGTTTGTTCCATGATCTTTAGTTTGACTAGATACGACACCAAAATAGACTCTTGGATCATTAGTTATGGCCATTTTAGTGGGTATCGGGTTTGTTATATTTTTCGATGCCTTGTTTCTAGCACCTATTCCCCATCAGTTTTTTTAAATGGTCGTAACTTCTGATCTGCTGATCCATTCGGTCTCTTTAACCTATCAGCTCAAAGATCATTTTAGGATCTTTGATTTGACTAGTCACGGATATGGAACAGACTTTCATATCATAAGTTATCTCAGTTAATGTGAGTCTAATGTTTTTCTCACTTTATGACCGTTTTGACGGGTTTTAACGGTTACTCCATTTATTACTGTTTATTTTGGTTTCAATGACTTGTTATCTGTATCAATGGTTTTTTGTGCGTTATTATGATGATTATGTGTAATTCTTAAGGGGTTTTTGACAGTTTTCAGGAGTTTTCATGAGTTCTCATGCTTTCTAATGCTTCCTTCTTCATACTTCTCCATCTGTTTTCATGCATTTTCATAACATTTCATCCATTATCACGCATTTTCCTACTTTTTCACGTGTTTCATTTATTATTTATTTTTTATTGTTTATTATTTATTATTTATAATATACATTAATTTATTTATTATCTATTATTTGTTACTGGTTATTATTTATTATTTATTATTTATTTATTATATATTTTTTATTTTTTATTATTAATAATAATATTTGTTAGAGGTTTTTTATTATTAATCATGTATTATTTATTATTATTAATAATAATATATAATATATAATATATTATTTATTATTATTTATCAATTATTAATTATTAATTATTAATTATTTTTTTAATTAGAATTATTAATTATGTGTTATTTATTATTATTCTTATTTACTATTTACTATTTATTATTTATTATTTATTATTTATTATTTATTATTTATTACTTATTATTTATTATTTATTATTTATTATTTATTATTTATTATTTATTATTTGTTATTTGTTATTTGTTATTTATTAATTATTATTTATTATTTGTTATTTGTTAATTGTTATTTATTATTATTTATTATTTATTATTTATTATTTATTATTTATTATTTATTATTTATTATTATTTATTGTTTATTCTTTATTATTTATTATCATTTATCATTTATTGTTTATTATTTATTATTTATTATTATTTATTATTTATTATTTATTATTTATTATTATTTGTTTTTTGTTTTTTATTAGTATTTATTGTTTGTTATTTATTATTCATTATTATTTATTACTATTTATTATTTATCATTTATTATTATTATTATTTATTTATTATGTATTTATTTTTATTTATTTTTATAATTTTTTATTTATTAATATTTAATATTTAATATTTAAAATTTATTATTTATTATTTGTTTATTATTTATTATTATTTGTTATTATTTGTTATTTGTTATTTATTATTTTTATTTTTTATTTTTTATTTGTTATTTGTTATTTATTATTTATTATTTATTATTTATTATTATTTGTAGTTTATTTTTATTTGTTATTATTTATTATTATTTATTATTATTTTTTATTTTTTATTATTTAGTATTTAGTATTTATTATTTATTATTATTTAATATTTATAATTTATTATTATTACTTATTAGTTATTTATTATTATTTTTTACTTTTTATTTATTGATATTTATAGTTTGTTATTTATTATTTATTATTATTTATTATTTTTTTATTTATTATTATTTATTATTATTTATTATTATTTATTATTATTTACTATTATTTATTATTTATTATTTATTATTTATAATTTATAATTTATAATTTATAATTTATTATTTATTGTTTATTATTTATTATTTATTATTTATTCTTTATAATTTATTCTTTATTCTTTATTCTTTATTATTTATTATTTTTTATATATTATTTATTATTTATTATTTATTATGTGTTATTTATTATTTATTATTATTATTTAATTTTTATTTTTTATTTTTTATTTTTTATTTTTTATTTTTTATTTTTTATTTTTTTATTATTTTTTATTATTATTCATTTTTTATTTTTTATTTTTTATTTTTTATTTATTATTATTTATTATTATTATTATTTATTATTTATTATTATTTATTATTATTTTTATTTATTATTTATTATGATTTGTTATTTTTTATTTATTATTATTTTTTATTTTTTATTTTTTATTATTTATAGTTTTTTATTTGTTATTTATTATTATTTTTTATTATTATTTTTTATTATTATTTTTAATTTATTATTATTTATTATTATTATTTATTTATGATTTATTATTTATTATTTATTAGTTATATTTTATTTTGTGTTATTTATTATTTATTATTTATTGTTTATTATTTATTATTTACTATTTGTTTATTATTATTTATTATTAATTATTATTTAATATTTAATATTTTTTATTTTTTATTTTTTATTTAATATTTTTTTATTATTTCTTATTTATTAATATTTCTTATTTCTCATTTCTTATTTATTATTATTTATTATTTATTATTATTTGTTATTTATTATTTGTTATTTGTTATTTGTTATTTGTTATTTGTTATTTTTTATTTGTTATTTGTTTATTATTATTTATTTTTATTTATTATTTATTATTTATTGTTTATCAGTGATTGTTTTTTATTTATTGTTTTATATTTATTAATTATTAATTATTATTTATTATTTATTATTTATTATTTATTATTTATTATTTTAATTTCGTAATTTTATTATTTTATTATTTTATTTTCATAATTTTATAATTTATGTAAATATTATTATAATTTATTTGCTATTTATTATAATAAACAATAAATAGTAATAAATAACTCAATAAACAACTAATAAATCAATAATTATTAATTATTAATTATTTGTTATTAATTATTGATTATTGCTTACTGTTTAATTATTATTGAGTTTATATCTATTAGTTATGTATTATTTGTTTTTTCAATTACTATATATAAGTATATTAAATTCTGTTTATTAACCACATGACGAGTTTGCTGGAGTGGTAAAGTCTATGGAAAATATGCTAGAGTTTAGGGGTTCAAATCTCGCCAAACGCGGTATTTCTTTATATTGCATGGTCATGTGCATGGGCATGTGAATGAGTATGAGCATGCATGCATGGATAAAGTAAATAAATTAATTCGAATTAAATGATATAAATAAAATAAATATGAAATAAATAAATAAAATACGAAATAAATAAATAAAATACGAAATTAATAAATAAAATACGAAATAAATAAAAAATACAAAATAAATAAATAAAATAAATACAAAATAAATAAATAAAGTAAATATGAAATAAATAAAATAAAATAAATACGAAATAAATAAATACGAAATAAAAAAAATATGAATAAATAAATAAAATAAGAAATAAATAATTAAAATAAATACGAACTAAATAAAATAATGAAAATAATGAAAATAATGAAAATAATTAAAATAAATAAAATAAATAAATAATTAATTAATTAATAAAAATGAAATTAATAAAATAAATAAAATTAATAAAATTAATAAAATAATATAAAATAAATAAATAATTTTAAAAAATACAAAAAATACAAATAACCACTGTGAAACATGCTACGATGGTTTTGAAAACCACCGTGAATAGTTTCCCGACGCACAATTTAGCGGCAGTTTTTCAAAACTGCCGCCAATCGATTTATCAGCAATTTAAACTGCCTCAAAACGGAAAAATTAACCGCCGTTAAATCAGCATTTTGTCGTAGTGCTGGAGGAGTTAAAGTAGCAGTTACAATCACAGTTGGATAGAGCATTCATTCGCCCAAGTATATCGGATTGGGGTACACTAGTGCTCTTTGTCAAGAATACGAATGGATCAATGCGGTTGTGTATTGATTATCGAGAACTCAACAAAATCGCCATAATGAACAAGTACCTGGATCCAAGGATTGAAGACTTGTTCGATCAGTTGATAGAAGCTCCATAATTATCAATGGTGGATCTCCATTCAGGATATCATCAGCTAATATTGAAGAAGAAATATATTCAAAATACTGCCTTTCGTACATGGTATTGGTACTATGAGTTTTTATTGATTCCCTTCATACTTACTGATCCCCCTATGATCTCCATGGTTTCATTAATAGATTCTTTATAAACTACCTTAACAAATTTTTTGTAGTGTTTATTGATGAAATTATCTTTTACTCTATGAGAAAAGAGCAGCATAAAGAATATATAAGGCTTCAGTTAGTAACATTATGGAAGGAAATGTTTTATGCCAATTTCTGCAAGAATGGATTTTGGATGGAGCAATTCACATTCTTGGGACATGTGATCTGAAGTGAGGGAATTTCTATACACCCTTGAAAAACTAAAGCAATTGAGGAATCACCCAGACCCTCTAGTGTCATAGAAATCCCTAGATTTCATAGATTAGATGGGTACAATCAATGTCTTGTGATAAATTTCTCACGATTTTCAAGATAGCTAACTAAGTTAACAACGAAAGGGGTAATGTATGTCTTAACATAATAATGTGAAGAATGATTCAAGGAGCTAAAGAGAAGGTCGATCGCTGCAACTATACTCACATTACAAAAAAGTGGAGAATGTTTTTTGATATACAATGATTCTTCCAAGAAATCATTTGGTTGTGTAATTATATAATATGATAATGTGATAACCTATGCTTTATAGTTGTTGAATATCCATGATTAGAACAACCACATGCATTATCTGGACCTAGCAGCTATGATTTTTTCATTGAAAATCTTGCGGCTCTACCTCTATGGTGCTATGTGAGACATCGATACTAATCACAAGAGCCTAATGTATATATTCAAGCAAAAGGAGCTCAACCTGTGTTAAAGGATACAATTATATCTAATAAAATACTATGATTTCCCTATTCACTATCATCCTTGAATGGAACACATGAAAGTTGATGCTCCTAGCAGAAAAGATCCTACTACTCTATGCATGTTTCAGATTGAGAAAAATGAATCTTCATGGATAAGAAAAAGGTGGATTTTGAAATCATAATCACAAACAATACATCCTACATTTACCTAATTATTTTCAAACTATCTACATAGGAGAATCTAAACGAGGCCCAAAGGGGTGATCTAGAGTTACAAAATAAGGTTAATGCATTAAAGGAATGGAAATTATAGGAGTTCCATATCAACAATGATGGTGTAATTTAGTCTGAAACAAGGTTTTGTGCACCTTCATCACCTAGGATAAAGAAGGATATATTGTACCATGCACATAGGTTAACATTCCTTATCGTTCTTAGGAGTACAAAGACGTACCGTGATTTCAACAACTCTTCTGGTGGGACAACAAGTAGAAGGAGATTGCGAAGTATATCTCAAGGTGCATGATATGTCAGAAAGATAAAGTAGAGTGAAAAAAATCCAAATGTATTTTGAAACTATTGTTTATAACAATATGGAAATGAGATAATGTCACTATTGACTTTTTCATAGGTCTCTTGAAGATATATAAATAAAATAATATGTTATGGATTGTTGTTGACCGACTCACATAGATTTCCCAATTTTCTACTATCCCAGAAGATCTCTATAATAAACCAAGTATTTGTTGAATAATAAATTTTCATATCTATTAATATTAATGAATAAGATATTAATTTTATGTTAAAGAATAAACGTTTTCTAATAGCATACCGAAACACAACAATGGGTTTTCCCAAAATCTTAAATTTCACACAATGTTGAGTTATACCGAAACATAATACATTAATATTTTTATTATTTTAAATTGTAGTTAATGCATAGTCGTTGTATTGGCTTGAAAGAATATAATTAACCATATTATCACTTTACATATTTTTTAAATGTTTTTACATTTATCCAATGAATTTTAGAGGCTTAAAATTAGAATCAATCCATTTTTAAGCATAAAATACTCTAATATTTTTAAAAGGATGGTTTACCACCTTTTAATAGTGAACCATTTTTAAAAATAGTTTTCTTTACTTTTATATATTATATTTGGAAAAATAAACATCTTACTTAGAATAGGGACATCACAATTTACCTTGTTTTAAATTTTGGTATTTTTATGATGAAAGTAATATTTTAATGAATAGGGAAAAATACTGAAATTTTATTCAACAATGCCTTTTCCTCAAATTTATTTATATAGGTATATTATCTTCTTAATTGGTCCTAAAGTGTAATTGGATTATGTTATTTTAATTTAATCTAAATTTGGAAATTTAATGTAATTTCACATTTAAATTTGACCTAAATACATGTCAATCTTTTGATAGTTTTTACTTTTGAAAAACGCGTTGTCTGGTTTTCAAAATAGAAATTACTTTAAAATTCATTAATTAAATTTATTTGTTTTGAATATTTAAAAATTAATTCCATATTTTTAATCATAATTTCCAAATTATGTAAATAGGCACCTTTTATTTTAGACATTATGAATAGTTTCTTTGGTAATGTTTATTTACAAAAATTAATGGTAAATAGGGTAAATTAGGGTAAAAACAATATGATAAGGATAATAAAATTACCCTAACCCCTAAATAATCTTATTGGTTGAATAAAAGTCGACCCATATCCCCAAAGAGTTGAAAATGGTTCAATTAATGGACTTTTGTTTATGAAAGTAAAGTAATTATTATTAAAACAGATGAAAGTAACAACATATCACTCTCTTATCTCTTATATGTATAAAAATTAGAAAGTATAGGTAAATATGATGAAACATAAAAAATAATCTGTCTCCAAATATATAATTAAATTATATACACAATAAAAATTTATTTTTAATTTTTTGGGATTAAATAATTTCTAAAAATATAAACACAACAGTGATATAATAATTACTTTATTAAGGTAAATATCAAATAAATGTTATTAGAAATATTATGATAAATAATATATGACATAATTTATGTCATAATCTAATTTAATGTATCACTATGATATTTTAGGATTCATTTTATGAATTTTTTTAGAAGTAATCTTGTTATTGTGAATTTTTTGAAATAGTCAAGTACGAATTGTGTCAAAATTGACTTAATTCATAACTTCAAATATAAAATAGTATATTAAATGTTTTAAAATTACTAAAAATCTAATATTGGTCCAAATGGTTATTATATGATCAGATATGTCATAAATGGTACTTTTTGTGACTATTTACATGTAATTGTAATTAAATTACCCCACAATGTGTGAATAATAAAATATAATTGTAAGACTAAACAGGGTAAAATAATGATTAAATAAAAACTATAAGGGCTAAAAAATATTAATAACATGTATAATTTTAATTCATTACTGGTTATATGACTCAAAATAATATCATATTTTAAATAAATATGTTTGAGACAATTACAAGATGAACATAAATTTATAATAAAATAATATTTGATGACTTTTCAAAAGTGCCCCTCCTCCCTCTTACAAATGGCCACCAACTCTAACCACTTAATAACACCTATAATGCCACTTGGATAGTAAAAATTCTTCTCAAACCATCTCTCTACATCCCTCCCATCCCTCTAGAATCCTAAACAATGAAATTAGGAAAATCAAGAAAGCTTTTTGGCTCAAATCATAATGAGTTTCCCGTTTTAGAGGTAGCGTCTTCTCTAAAGGTCCATTACATTATTTTACATCTTCACTCCCTATTCTCTTAATATATTATGATTACCTAAAAAAATAGTGTCGTAAATATACTTGTATTTTTTAATGGGATGTATTTTAACAAAACTTAGACACACCTCCATATAATTGATATGAACATACTATTTCTGTGTAAGGTGAACTACTGCCTCACGAAATGATGATTGTTCAATTTTTTCCTACCACCTTTAATGATAGCAATTATAATATAAATATATTTATATATGATATATATTATTTTTACTTTTTCTCTATTATTATGAAATTTTTGTTTACCACATACCTTTTTGCTTTACATAATGTGTAAATACAACAATTTCACATGAGGAAGTGTGGACTACCGCCCCCCTCAAAGTGATATGACTCGTTCAGGCCATAAATAGAAAATATAAATGATGAAATAAATGATCTTATGTAACATAAATAACATAATTATAATACTATAATTATAATATACCTATTTATCATTTAGTTATCATTTATAAAAAATGACAAAGAAATGAAAGTAGTGTTCTTGCGTACATACGACCTACTGTGTTTAGGAATGGTGTATTTCATTTCCTATTTCCAAATGTTACAGAATATTCTAAATATATATATACTGGATATATAAGACATTTAAATCAACAATAATATTCTATAGATTATGGAATTATGACCACATGGTTAATTTGCATCAAAAAAAGTTCTTTTTTTCACTCAAGTACCAAACAATGACAAAACGACCTATATGAACTCCAATATTTAACTAATTTCTATAACAAAGTAATTAGTCATATAAAATGAATAATAAACTTTAAATATTATCTAAATAACTTATAAATTAACCTATGTTTATTATTCTTAAAATTAAAGAATGAACAAGACAAGTTAGATTCAAGCTAAGTGGATTTCTAAACTCAATTTCCACACTTTGTGTATTATGTATACTTGATTGATTATATTATGCCACGATTATGTGTGGAATAAATTTTTATTTATACATGTTTTAATTTACACTTATCTTTTTGTGTATATACTCTTTTTACATATAATCACCCCATTGACGAATTCATACATCAGTTATACAATCTTTGTATGGTAAATCATAACTCAATCTCCATTCCTTGAGTTAAATATCCATGTCATTCGATTTTTTTTTCCAAGAATATGTATGAATGGCCTATTATTTTTTTAAACATAATATCCACTTATATTGGGTGTGTTAATATTTATCCCACATAATTATTTTATTGATTTATCATCAATCTAATCAAACGATCTTTGTAACTCAATCACCTTTCATTTGGGAATATCATTATATTGTGCACCATTAATATCTTATAAGGTTTATATACAACCCTTTTGACATTTTTTATCATGAATTTATATATTCTTATTATATGTGATGTTTATTTTAATGTAATTCTTTAACTTTTTTGTTCATGTGTTTCTAAAGTGTTACGAGCCTATTTAGCTAAAGCACAATATTAAAAGTTTAAAAGATTTATTCTTGTAAATATTTCTCATTAATGTTCATGTTTTCAAAATGGGTTTAATGATTTAATTTTATAGATATAAATGTTTTAAAATAATAATTCTCAAATTTCTTTTAATTATTTCAATGTGGTATGGGAAACTTTGATTCAAAAAAATATTTATTAAATGTTTTAAATGGTTTTGGAAATAGATTTAATAATTCAATATCTAGAATTTATTTCTTGTGATTGAAGCTTTAAATGTAGATAATTACAGTATTTTATGATTTATGATTATGTAATGGTCCTTGGAAATTTAATTTCTGGTTATGTGATAAACCAAATCCGTGTGATTATGTGATAAAACTAGGGTGGGTGAGACCATAATAGCTATCCAATGAGTTGGGTTACATGGAATATATAACCAATAATGTTTCTCCTAAAAGATTTTGGGAATATATTGTAATGGGTATTCCAAATGTAACCATGAAGGTTACTCCATATGCAGTTGTGAATGCTACCATATAATTATGATATGGATGACACAATTTACCTTTATGTTTAATGATTTTTATAAAGTTTATTTGGAATCTTATGATTACATGATGTAAGATAAGTAGTTTATGTTTTATGGTTTAAAAGTAACAGTTAGTGAAAATGTTTTCATTAGATTAAATATTCATGGACTAAGGGTTTTATTCCTTATTCTATATTCCTTGCTGAGATTTTTATGTTAATCCCATGTTTTTGAAATGTTTTTCATAGGGCATAAAGAAGGATAACAGAAATGAATAATTTAAGAATATTTTAATCAAGAAAATATTTCTTGTTTTATTTAAATTTTTTTATTATTTTTGAAAAAATTGGATAGAGTTGAAGTATCTACTTTGTAATTTTTAAGATGTAAGGTAATAGTTGTGGCCTAATTCTCTAAAACACTTCACCTAAAAAAATATTTAATGTAAATGAAAGTAAATTCATGATCAAAACATAAGATTATTTAAGGTTTAATGATAGGTTATTATAGTTTGCATCCGTGGTCAGTTTAGGAAACTTTAGGGATTATGAGTTTTGTATAATAAAATGTTAATTCTATATATCTATTATTTCAGTTAAATAATTGATTTATAACTTTTCTAAATCAAGGGATGTCGGTTACAAATGGAAGAAGGGGGATCTCAAAAGACATTCATATCTCTTCCTGATGACATGCTTGCAATAATTATTTCAATGTAATATTCAGAATATTGTGGAACTTTTTTTAATACATAACTCACTTGCAAGGAGTTGATTGAGATATCAAACACCTAAACTATACCGTGATACCATCATATATCATGGGATGAATTTAATCAAATCCTATTCTCTCAATATTATTATATTTTCAACAAAGGATAATATTATCAGGGAATTTTTAGATATTTTACCGTATCACAGGATTTTGAATGATATTATAATTTTGAAAAGGGTTCTAATGAAGAATAACCTAGTGTAAACTATTTATATTTTATTTTAAAATATATGCTTTCAGCATATACTTATTTAATTTTAAAATGACCATTGATTGAATGTTTCAACTCAAAATTCTTACAACTATTTTATAAGAATTATGTTTTATCAGATGATTTGAAATTATATGGCATATGTGATTATTTGTGGAAACTATTTTTCTATGGACACCCATATGACCATATTTTTACAAGGTGTATTTGGATAAAGGAATAAAATGATTTTGAAGGATATCTAAATCATTTTTTTAATGAATAGAACTTCTATTTATGTGAAAAAGATGACAATGAAACCAAGTGGACACTATGACCAAGGTATGATTTTCTTTCAATTGTGAATTTTTTTAAATTATCATATGGTGGTAAAAACATGTCAAAATATATAAGTCTTTATGAATTAAGATATTGTGTTCATTATGAGTTGGGATGAAAATGAGAGTTATAAGAAAACCATTAAGGATAAAACATGTTAGGTTTATTTTTGAGTTTTATAAAATGGGATAACCTACAAGATGGGTGACAACCCATCACGTCTGCCAAGGCTGTGGGAATCGAACCCAAAATTAAAGGGTGACAAGGGATCATCACATACCACTATCCTATGTGATGTTCATGGTCTGTATGAATTTTATATTTTGTTAAATAATTATATGGATAAAGAATATGTTGATTATGGGAACATATTTTTTATCAAATGGATATCCTTAGTATAAGAAAATGATATGTTGATTAATTTATAAATGTTATTATGGAAGAAATTTTCTACTTTGCATACCTTATATTACAAATGAAAATAGAATACTATGGTATTTTATTTGAGGAGTAATGGTAGAACTTTATTTTGGAATAATCTATATTATTATAGAGGAATTATGGAGATTTGCGTAATTTATAGAAGTGATTAACCTATTTTGGAGAATATGGGATTAGGTTAATTAATTTTAAGTATGAGATTTTAAGAATAGTTGATGTCATTTGGAGATAAATGTTATGATTTATCGTGGAAGACTATGTTATCAAATCATTCATAATTTTGGGTTTTGATCTTAGTTTGGATTATTTTTTATGATTTTTATGGAAAATTAATTGTTGAATGATCATTTTTGAACATTTTGGTATTGTTTATTGAATTTTGGAGATTAAGTGTATTATTTTATTTTTTTAAGTGATTATTATTTTCACAAGATTATCTGATCTTGTTCTAACCATTTTTGGCTTTGGATAATAACTAAATACAAGGGAAATATATGGTTCATCTTTTTTGGATTATGTGATTCTCTAAAAGATGATTCTAGCACATTAGGTGTGACCAATCCATATTGAATACTCATCATTTGGATAAAATATGGGTTTGTTTTTAGATATTAATTAATGAATGAATCTATACTTGAAAAATAAGCATGTTTCCTTATGTTTTTAATCAAGATTATAAATAAATTACTCAACTTTATGAAAATGAATCTAAACAAAAACGTTTTACATTTACATTTCCTACTATAGAATAAAATACAATTTAACCAATCACATGTTTTTGGTTTTTAAATTTTTAACTTTCTCCGGGTCAAGTTTTCTATAACTCTCTATTGGAACAAGATGATTAGTTTTTCTTCTATATCAATGTTTTGTTAAATGGAATCATAGAATGTGTTATCTAGGGTTACCTTTTTTACTTCTCATTAATTTTATTAAAGTGATAGTTTTATTGAATCTTTTTCTAATGTGGGATCTTCAATGAAGCTTCCCAGCCCAATTTTAAAATTGTGAGGATGTAATTTCCAAAAGGGGGAATGATGTGATGACCCTGATATTTAGTGAATAATATATTTTAATGTATAATAATATTAATGAATAAGACATAAATTTTATGTTAAAGGGGAAACTTTTTTGGATAACATACTCAACACACAACAACTGGTTTCTCTGAAATCAAACGTTGCACACAATGTTTAGTTATACCAAAAAATAATACAATAATATTATTATTATTTTAAATAATATTTAACACTTATCCAATGTATTGGCAGGAATGAATAGAATTAACTATATTATTATATTACATATTTGTTAAATGTTTTTACATTCATCTAATGAATTTTAGAGGCTTAAAATGAGAATAAACCAAATTTCAACTATAAAATACTCTAATATTTTTAAAATGTCAATTTACCTCATTTTTATGGAGATTCCTTTTTAAAAATATTTTTTGTCACTTTTATATATTATATTTGACAAAATAAAAATATTATTTAGAAGAGGGATATACATATTTTCCTTGGTTGAAATTTCTTAATTTTTCTGATGAAATTTGTATTTTAATAAATAGGTAAAAACAACATTTTAATTCAAAACATCATTTTCATATAATTTATTTATAAAGTTATATTATCATTTTAATTGATATTAAAGTGTATTGGTATTAATTTTTTATAATTTAATGAAAATTTTGGCCTTTTAGTGTAATTTTACATTTAAATTCGACCAAAACACATGTAAATCATTTGATAGTTTTTACTTCTTAAAACCCCACTTTATGGTTTTTACAAGGAGATTTAATTTTAAATTAATTAATAAAATTTATGTGTTTTGAATAAGAAAAAATGCATTCCATATTTCGAATCAAAAGTTTCAAATTATGTAAATAGGTTCCTTTTATGTTTAGAAATTATGGATATTAACTTTGGTAATTTTTATTTACCACAGTTAAAGGTAAATCCAGTAAATTAAGGAAAAAAAATAAGATAAGGATGATAAAATTACAAGAACACCTACCAAAATCCTATAGGATGAATAAAATGTAACCCATAATACCTAAGTATCAGAAATGATTCAATTAATGGACATTTTTCCATGAAATTCATATAATTAATATTAAAACCAAAGAAAGTGACAACATGTCAATATATTTTCTTTTATAAAAATAATAATATTAATATAGAGATAAAAATAA
Source organism: Viscum album (assembly GCA_963277665.1). NCBI lineage: Eukaryota > Viridiplantae > Streptophyta > Magnoliopsida > Santalales > Viscaceae > Viscum > Viscum album. The sequence goes on from OY728130.1 coordinate 1,095,653,395, forward strand.
TGAATAATAAAACATAAAAAGACTCCAGAAATATAATGAAATTATCTTCATAATGGGAATTTATCTTTAATTTTTAGAGATTAAATAATGACCAAAAATAGTGACCCAACAGTGAAATGGTAATTATTTTATTAAGAGAAATATATAATTAATGATGTTGTAAATATTAAAATAAATATTATTTGAAATAATTTATGTCATTCAAGAATTTTGTGGAAGTATGTGACATGTTATGACTTATTTATTGAGTTTTTTCAAAGTAATCAATTTGTTATGAATTTATGGAAAAAGCCAACTATGAATAGTTTCAAAATAGACTTTATTCATAACATAAAATATAAAATAGTTCATTAAATGTTTCAAAATTCAAAAAAAATCAAATATTTGTCCGAATGGTTATGATAAGTCTGAATATTTCATAATTGGCACTTATTTAGTATTTTGAAATGTTATGGTATTTAAATTATCCCACAAATATTAAATAATAAAATATCATGGTAAGATTAAAAAGGGTAAAATAAAGGATAAACATAAAATATAAGGGTGAAAAAATATTCCAAACTTGACCAATTTCAATTTTTTGATGGTTATATGACTCAAAATCATCTTAACCTTTAAATAAATGAGTTTTGGAGCATTTGAAATCAAAAATAAATTAATAACAAATAATATTTCATGACTTTTCTAAAGTGCCCCTCCTCCCACTAATAAATAGCCATCACATCTAGCCACTAAATAACATATCTCAAGGCCCTTTTGTCGTCCTAATTATGAACATATAACCTAAAAACATCCCTAACTTACACATAGAATCATTAACTTGGGCAGAAGAAAATTCATGAAATCCATTTGGGTCAAGTCAAAAGGAGTCACCCATATTAGAGGTAGTGCCTTCTATAAAGATCATTTCAATTATTTTCCTACTTAACTCCCAATAAACATATAATTTTATGATTACATAAAAAACAAATATCCTAAATATACAATAATTTTTTATGAGAAATATTCTAACTACACTTACACACACCTCTATCTAATAGATACGAACATATTATTTCTGTGTGTGAGGAACTACTACCCCACGAAACGATTATTATTCAATTTTCTCCTACCACTTATCATGGTGGACATTACGATGGAACTATATTTATATATTATATTTATTATATTTATTTTGTCTCTAGAAAACTATAATTTTATTTACAACATATCTTTATGCTTTCCATAATGTGTAAATATGATTATTTCATTTGAGGAAGTTTGGACTACCGCCCCTCAAAGTGATATGAATTGTTAATTCTATATATGGAATGTATAAAGGATGATTTAAATTAACCTATTTAGAATATATAACATATATTTTATGCTATAATTATAATATACCTGTGTATCATATAATTTTTATTCCCTTAATTTGACAAAGAAATGAATGTAGCATTCATCCATACGTACGGCCTACCGTCTCCATGAATGGTGCATTTAATTTATTATATCCAAATGTTTTGGATTATTATTAACAAATATACACTAGATATATATGATATTTAAATCTTGGATAATATTCTTGAGATAAGGGAGTATGACCACATGAATAATTAGAATCAAAACATCTTTATTTTTTTCTCAAGTACAAAACAATGAAAAATGTCTGATATAAACTCAAATAATTAACTAATTGATATAACTTGGTAATATGTGATATAATATGAATAATAAAATTTAAAAAATTTCAAAGGAAATTTGAAACTAACAAATAGTTATTATTCCTAAAATTACAGAATGAACATGAGAAGTTAGATTCAAGGTAAAGGGAATTTCCAAACACAATTTCCACACTTTGGATTTTACGCATAATTCATTGATTATATTATGCTATGATTATGTGTGGAATACCATTTTATTTATAAATGTTTCAATTTCCACTTAATTTTTTGTGGATATACTATTTTTACACATAATCACCCCATTGATGTATTCTAACATCATTTATACGATCTTTTTAAGGGAAATCATAACAAAATCTCTATTCAATGAGTTAAATATCTATTTCATTGGTTTTATTTTTCCAGGAACACATGTGAATGTCATATTATTATTTTAACCCTTAATATTCACTAGTATTGGGTATATTTATATTTGGCACATGTAATTATGTCATTGATTAATTCTTAATCTAATTATTGTATATTTGTAAGGGACTACGTCTCAAACTCTTTTCATGGAGGAATATCCTAATATTGTGAACCTTTAATATCTTATATGGTTTATATACAACCATTTTGACATTTTATATCATGAATTTATATATTATCATGATATTTAATGTTTTAATTTGATGTTATTCTTTAATTATTTTTGTTCATGTGTTTCTCAAGTGTTGCGAAACTCTATAACTAAAACATCTTTTTTAAATTTTTAAAGATTTATTCTTATAATTATTTCTCATTAATGTACATGTTTTAAAAAATGTTTTAAGGATTTTTATATAAGTACATATATGTTTTAAAATTATAATTCTTGGATTTCCTTTAAAATTCTCAAAGTGGTATTGTATACTTTGATTCAAAAATATCTTTATTAAATGTTTTAAATAGGTTTGGAACTGGATTAAGTATTTCCATATCTCGAATTGATTTATTAAGATTTAAGAGTTAAATGTAGATAATTTCTATATTTTATGTGTTATTATTATTAAATGGTACTCGTACATTTCAAATTTGGTTACGTGATAAACCAAATACTAGTGGTTTCATGATAATCCTAGGGGCGGTGAGCCCATGAATTCTCTCTAATGCATTGGGTAACATGACAAGGGTAAATGGTAATGTTTAACCTAAGAGATTTAGTATATATATTGTGATGGGTATTACAAATGTAACCATAATGGTTACAACATATATATCTATGAAATCTAAAATGTATGTATGATATGGATGCCACAAGTTACTTTTATGTTTAATGATTTATATGATGTTTTGTAAGAATCTTATGATTACATGATGTACACTAAGTAGTTTATATTTTATGGGTGAAAAATATGATTTTGTGAAAATGTTTATATGGGTTTTAAATAGTCATGGACTAATGGTTTTATTTCTAATTTTATTTTCCCTACTGATTTCTTTATTCTCATCTAAAGTTTTAAAAACATTGCAGTGTATAAGGAAGTATAATAGAAAATAAGAATTCAAGAATATTTTTGTCAAGAAAATAATTCTTTTTTTATTTAAGGAGTTTTATTTTTGTGAATAAATTATACAGAGTTAATGTGTCTACATTGTAATTTTTATTATGTAATGTAATAGTTATTCCAAGATTCTCTAAAACTCTAAACCTGAAAATTTCATCAATGTTAAAGAAAGTAAATTATGGATAAATACTCAAAATTATGTTAGGTTTAAGGTTCGGCCCTTATAATCTATAACCTCACAAAAATTTAAACATATATGTGAAGGATGTAGTGACTCTGCCTGGGTTTCCACTTTCAGTTGACTATGATCATGATCATAGGTTCAAATCTAAATTTTAGATGAGTCTTCAACATTCCTGGAGTACTAAATTGAATTTCAGCATGTCCTATCACCCCCAAACTCACGTCTAATCTGAAAGGAATATTCATATTCATGAAGGTATTCTAAGTTCATTCTCTATAGAATTAAAATGTCGATAGGATTAGTATCTCTTATTGGTTGAATTGTCGTAAAACAACAGCTTCCACTCAATTATTCAGATGTCTCCATATGTAGATCTATATAGAATGGATGTAGAAATATAACCTGTTGGGATTAATTTGGATAAAGGGAGATACATAGACCAGATATTATGCACGAGATGACAAAAAATGGTCAATCCATCCAGAAACAAATCAAAAATGCTCAGATTCAGCAAAAGGGCTATGCTGACAACCATCAAAGGGACTTGGAGTTCGACATTGAAGATCGATTCTTCCTTCGAATAACTCCATATAAGATATTAATATGGTTTGGTAGGAAAGGGAAGCTTATCCCAAGGTACATTGGCCCCTTTGAGATCCTTGATTGCATAAGAGCTTTATCCTATTAGTTTGCACTTCCACCTAATATTGCTCAAGATCACGATGTGTACCACATATCACTCATAAAGAAGTACATACCTGATCCCCCACACATACAGAGCACCTAGAAGGTATAGCTGGAAGATGATATCACATATGAAGGGCATCCAGTAAAGATTTTGGATATAAGAGAAAAGGTTCTACACAAAAATACAATCCACCTTTTCAAATTGTTAAGAGGAACCATAATTTTGAAGAAGCAACATGGGAATCGGAGGGGGTGATGAAGTAGAAGTACCCTCGCCTATTTATGTAAAATGAAATTTAAACGGTGAAATTTCAAAAGCAGGGATGAATATAATGACCCAAAAAATTATCAAAGGAATTTTTCCATTCTTATTGTAATGTAACTTAGTATAAATCTGACAAAATCACATATAGACCACAGTAAAATATTTATAAATAAATAATTAATGAAATAATTTTTATTTCTGTAAGTTAAGGACCCAAAACCAATGAAATAGTAAATTGACTTTAGAAATAGTAATATGAACTTTAGGAATAGTAAACAAGAAACATGAATAGAAAAAACACACTTGAAATTATAAATAAAATTTAGGAATATTATAAGTAAAATTTGGGTCTAATTTTATCATAGTTTATGTAAATAAATGTTATAAAAATTATTAATTATGTGTTAGTTTTTTTTAATTCATAAATAATTAATTAAAATTTTATGATTAATTTAATAATTTAAATGAACATTTAATTTAATAAAATTTATTAAAGAAATTAAATTTTTTACGTCTTATGATTTTATGATAATTTTATAATAACTTAATTAATTTTTTAAAGTGTTATAAATTTTTTTTAATTTTAAAATTTATATTTTCTATGTAAATGGTGATTTTAATTAAAAAATAAATTACTCAAATTTCAAATATTATGTTTATAAAATGTATTTCCTTTTTTAATTCTAGATGTCAAAAAATGGTTCGGGTGATTTTTTGGGATTTTTTGAAATACTTTAATTTTCAACGAGTAGTAAAATACAATAATTTTCGAAAAATGCTAAACACATGAATGTTTGAGTCAATATTTTTGTAAGGATAATGTAAGAACCTTAATCACGAACCATTGTTCAATATTTTTATATATTTTGTGATAATACTCAAACTATTCATATTCTATAGCCAAAATAATAAACTAATGAATATAATATTGACAAAACAATCATCTCCTCCACTATAAATACCACCCCCACAACATTTTCTACTCACACCTATAAAAAATTGATCATTTATTAAATTATACCCGACAATCTTAACTAGACCCAACCACATGTCCAATATCTTTTGGTCTCATCAAAAGACATATCCTAGGATCCTTGAGGAGGATCTCAAGAAGATAATTCCATAGGTAATTCCACTCACTTTTTCTTTTAATTTCCATTCAATTTCATTTTATTTTATAATTCTCTCTACACCTCCCATAATGAAAATGGAATGATAATTATAATAAAATAAATATTATGGAATTATATAATTTCAATAGTATATACAATATTAAACTCCTCCCTCATTCTATTTGATATTAAAAATGGAATCGTCGCATATGATGTTTCAGTTTACTAACATAGTGGGGGATGCACTTTCATTTCCCATTAACACATTAAAGTAAATTAATGAGACCACTAAATAAAATATTAACTTTTTCTATTACCCACTTTACGTTTTGGGAATAACTTATATTCATAATTCAAAATGATAATTTTAGACAAGTCCGCAATGTTCGAAAACCCGCAAAAATTAACCGAAAATGGTCATCATTAACTAATTTCTAATGAATCATCCCCATGGTATATAAAAAATACATTTGAATAAAATTATATCTTCTATAGTGTAATTAATAATATAGAATAACAATTCTATATTATAATCCCCATTATAAACATACTTCTATTCATGAATACAAGTTAACTGATCCGAAAAACCATCAAAATGAATGTTCATGAACGATAAAATTAAACTCTATAACTTATAATGCACTCCAATGGCCTGAAAGCCTACATTTTTTATTGATTTATGATAATCCAACTTTCAACGGGTGATGTGGAACCCTTACATGTCCTGTAGGCATAAGTATTATATGGCCCATAGGCCTTAGAGGAATTCATTGCCCAAATGGCTTCAAACATTACATAAAACCTAGACTAACTACTTGGAACTAATCCTCCCCAGCATCTTCATCATGAAATCAGCTCTCCACCTTCTCGTGGATGTTTAGATAGGCTTTCTCATGCATGCATAGGCTTGTCCCGATGGTAGGAGCCTATACCTCTCAATCTTGCAATCTAATTAGCTTCTGCTATGGTGAAAGCTCTTTGCTCATCCTCCTTCTGAAGCTTGTTACTTGTAGGTTGTATGGTTTGAATCTTCACTTAAGGTGGCCCAAAGGCCTTGAGATGGCTCGAAGGCCTTATTGACTCGATGTCCTGGGTGTCCCAATGGCCTTAAAGGACTCGGGGACCAAATCGGTGGCCTGAAGGCCCAAACAGGGGCATATTCTCGGCTATTACAGTGCCAAACTGTGCATGTTATAGTTCTTGCTATAGTACCTACTACAGTCTTGCATATTTCCTGCTACAGTACTGCTATAGTACCCCTAGAAATTATCCCCCACCTAGATTTGATCATGGGTCTCTTGGATGCACTTAAGGAGTCCTCACCAACTGGACTGAGGCTCATGTGCTCTATAACTCATACAAATTCCCATATATAACACAATAAAACTATAATTTATCATATTAATATGCAAAGGGTTATTTAATATATAATTAAAAATTCTAATGTGATAATACAGTAAATTAACATGATGGAGTCTTTTAGAAAAAAGGCAAGAGGAATTCCCAAACCCAACTATCATTCTAGGGGTTTCCGAACATTCACTATATTTTCTGTACGAATATTCCTTAAATATAATTTCATCATAATTATATTCCTTTATGGAATATAAATATTTTCTATATTAGTTTATGACAGTAAATATTTTTCCAAAAAACTCTCCCTTCAAAAATAAACACACCTTTTACTTCTCAAGATTGTTTCCATTGCCCAAGGCTATTTATTTTTATATCTTATATGTTATTCCCTCATTAAGTTAGGAACACAAGGTTTATGAATTTCTTTTTATTAAATTAAACCTATTACATTATATTTTTTATTATATTGTCAAATTGATATATATTCTATATGGAATGAATGTTATTTTCAATGTTATGATGGGATGGGTGTGCTTGGAATTATATAGGGTATTGAAAATGTTATGATGTTACTGGTGTTACAAGAATTATATTCTTCTACAATGAATTGGTTAATGTGATGAATCTCTTTATTTAAAGTGAAATATTTTTGAACATGTTGCAATCTTTGTTCGCAACTTTTTTTGGTAGTTTACCATTAAGATATGATGTTTCTTTTGTATGCATTTCCCCTTTTCATGCATTTATCTAATGTTTCCTCTCCAGATTATGATCATTTCCTTATGTTATGATTATAATTATTATTCTCTTCTCATGTTTCATTGTTTAATGTTCTTATATATCTCTTACTAGGCTTTTAGATTACCTTTTTTTGGTGTATATCCTCAATTGACAACATGAAAAAAAAAATTCAAGAGCCAATAAAAATCTAGGGAAGAAATAATTACAAAAAAATTTATTTTTAATTTTTTAAATGTTATATATTGCCTTAATTTTCCCATTACACATAATCGTTATATCCCCTTTGTGTAATGATTTTATGTTTAAATTCCTAAAACTAATGTAATATGGTATGTTTGAAACATTATGGTACCTATAATATTATTTTATATTTACAACATAACATTGATAAATATTGGTAAAACTATATGATATATGAATAATGATTATATTTAAAATAATTACATTTGTAATGATCATAATTATAATTACCATATTTTAATCCTATATATAGACTTACAATATAATTTTCTCATTCCATTCTCAATTCACAGGGTACAATTCTTATTTCCAAATTTATATAATGGTTTATCATTTCATGGTATTTTTCATCATTATAGGTTTGGGATGGAAATTAGTGATCTTTATTGATGATGATGATCTATAATATTTCATATTCATAAATATTTTATTATTTTTATCTATTTTCCTAAATTTTATTTTCAACTTTTAAGTAATATACTTCATCCATTGTGAGTAATAATCCATAGTGAATAGAACCAATTTTTATGTACTATTATTTTAATTACCCACTTATGATTTAATAATATATATTTAGTATGTATCATATATAATTGGGTAAATATATTAATAATGATCCAATTCATTTGAAATAATAATGAAAAATAATTTAATATTTTATAAATCCTCTATAGTAGTAATAATAATAATACATCTTAAAAATGTGGAATTGCATTCACCACCCCCCAACAAATCACTTCCTAACAAATTAAAATATTAATATAAAAAAACTATAGATAAATTGTTTCAATATTTAATTTATTGAGTTATGTCTATATTAAAAAAAATATGAAACTTATATTTTCCCATATAATAATATTATACATCATTATAAGTTTGCTATAACTATTTGATCAAAGAGACTATCATTATTTGGTCTTGAGAGACTCTTTAAATAATTTTCATATAAGTGGTATTTATTATATTCCTTTCTTATTATATCATATGTTAATATAATGTGATATCTTTATTCAAAATAGTTTTTTCTCTAAGAATAAAGAACCAATCCATTTTTGAAATCAAATTATATCTATCAATGAATGATAGTAATATTTTTATATAGCACATTCCCAAAAAAATATACTTGTGATATAATAATCATTCGACTATGTGTTTTTACATATAATTCAATATCAAGACACCAATGAAATTTTTTATGTTCATATAATCCATTATAGGTACAAAAGAGTTGGTTTAATAAGATAAATATATTATACTCATAGTTTATGATTGGGTGATTGATGTTCTTCACAAAATATCATTTTCAGAAATCACATTTGATGTTGTGATTGCATATGAATTCAATTATTCCCAGGTCCATGGATGTTATTGATAACTATTGTCATTATTTACCATTATACTATGAAATTTATATAGATGATTACCATATATTCAAAACACAACGTTTAGAAAAATTATTGGTTCTTTTGGAATCGCATATTCAAATCAGATCATACAAACTGACATTTTCATATTCATATGGTAATTTAATACTGGATAAACCACTCTCTCAATAGTAAAGCATTTTATTGTCCCCTCGATGTTATTTCCTCGGTTTTTTATCCCATATTTTTTACAGAATGTAATTCAGTCTTCTTTTAATAATTATAATCATTTACATAATTTTAATGAACCTTTATCCTTCTCTTCTTAAGTGAACAATGGTTTTAATCAATAGTTATATTGTAAAACATTTTTTGGGATAATCTGTTGGGAATCAACACTAGATTACTTTTTTAAACTTTTTAACTAATTTTTTTATCATTGAGGTAATCATCATATTTTCCCTTATAACCAAGGATAACTCAATTACATCTACTTATATAAATCAATAAAACCTATAACATTACTTATTAAAGTTTCGCATCATCGAGGAATTATAATAATCAGTCGCATGAAATGGATTCGACAATAAAACCATTTACCTTTTTATATCATTACATTATCCATTATTTTATTTATATTTCTCTATATAAATTTTAGAATATCATACATTACCATGTGATGGGTAATCATATAATTATAAATGTATTCCCACATTGTGACAACATTATCATTAATTTAGAGTGGTTCATAAAGAGTATATGACCAACCAACAGATATCCTAGAAGATTTTCTAGCTTGGTGTGTATAAATATACACACTAATTGTGCATTAGAGTCATGATATTGCAAATGAAAACCCCCATAGTATTTTGAGTGGTCAACCCTTTTTGAGACTCTAACGTATCCTAATAAACTCTAAAGTATTGAAGCATTCTTGTATTTCATGGGAATTCACATTCATAATAAATTTATAGCATATTAGTATGTTTTAATATTCTTTGTATTGTCCCTTGTTTTTCTCCCTAGGGGTTTCACTAATATTTAAACATTATTAACTCAAAAAATAACTAGTCCTTTCTCTGATATGAAATTTAGAAAACTAATCCTTAGTGACAAATTTTTTATTGATTCATAACATTATTTTTCAACAATAAATGAGAAGGATCTGCAGGTATATATTATAATGACATTATAAATAATCTTAATTCACAATTAAAATCAATATAATCTTTATTTAACCAAAATATATCCAACATCTTCTAAATACCTTTTAAAAATACATTTTATAAAATGTGGAGAAATAGTTAAGGAAAACAGTAAGCTAAAAAATATAGTAAAAAATAAAGAGGGTAGTGAAAAATAATATGAGAATAAAGAGTAATAACATGATATAATTGTGATGATGATACTAATAATATAGCATGGAATAAGAATTTGATATCATAAGATCAAGAAATTAAAACTTAATTTAAAATAATATTAAAATATAATTTAAAAAAAATTAAATGGTCCCTCCCAAGATAATGATTATAACATAGACAAAGTCCTATTGTGGAGTAGGTTAACTGGATAATCCCATAAACATATATAGAGATATAGAACATTACATAATGAACTAGTAGTATATATAACTTTGGGACCAATCCTGACATAATAAAAATCATACATGTGTGTTACAAAAGATTATAATTAACTATAAAATATTATTTATCATGAAAAATACAATGTAAATAAGAATGGTTCAATTATTCTAATTTGAGAAATAACTAAAGGGTAAATAATATGGATACCCAAAAGAAAATGGAATTCAATAATGTATATTATTAATAATGATAATGGAACATGTGTCTTTAATATGAATCAAATGTATAAAATTCATGACATGGATCTTGGTTAAGAATGAAATAAAACCCACAAGGGTAGGGACTTTTTAAACAAGTTAAGGATATTTTTAAATGGTAATAATACCATATGGTTATCCAGAGAGAAATAAATTAAAAAAAATATGCATCAACATCATATTATTATATTATTATAATTTATTCATAATTTAAAATCATTTTAAGGAATTTATTCTTGATATGTGTCAATAAATAAGAATTTTCCATTAAACCATGATTATATAAAATTAATAATTTTGAAGGATACTAAATATATGTATAAACCTATAAATGAAAAGTATATTTCAAAATCAATAATTATAAGGGATATATATTGTCAATTAATGTATACATGAAAACAATTTCCTAAAATTAATATAAATACAGAGAATGTATAACCATCACATACCAAAGGTAGTTATTAGGATCCAATATGCTGTGTTAATAAAAATTTGTTGATAATAATAATTCATAAAATTTATAATAAAAAATAAATTTGAAAATAGGTAGAGTATATTTTCGTTCCTTAGAGATAAAAAATAATTATGTTTCCAATTTAAAAGGAGAACATTGAGGTGAAATAAAAATTATAGAATAAAACTAAAACAATAATTTAAATGGATTGTAATTATTCATTAAATAGTTTCATTACAAAAAATTAATACATAAAATTAGTAAAAAATATTTCCATAAATTTCCTTTCAAATAAATAAAATGTGTTCTACTTTAAGAAATAAAATATGAAAATGAACAATAAATTTTATAACTCATGTAACCAAATTGAGTTATAAAATAAAATTATATTTCATCTATGAATCAATAATAGTACACATAAATTAATAGAATCAGTTGGAGTGATGTATCAAATTTGAACAATAATTTTTTAAACTATATGTATTGGGGTTTATAAATTCACCCTAAAAAGGAATAATGGTGTACAATATCAAATCAATCTTCAAGGAAGGGTGGTTTAGAATAAGCCCCTTTTAGTTTAGTATATTTTTAATAAAATGTAGTTAGAAGATTTAACCTTAAATGGATTTGTAAATCACATGAGTAAAGATCATGATTATGATAAAATAAAGTAATGGTTAGTATATACACCACATAAATTAATATTATGTGCATAAGTTATCAACATGTCTTAATAAAGTGAAATTAAGATGAAAATTGTTATACATGTCCCAAATCACAATAGAGTATAACAAAACTTCTAGAATAATTAATTCAATTTAATTAAATATTATAAAAAGAAACATATTCATATATATGTCATATTATGATTTCCTTTAACTGTCACATGTTATTTATTTAGGAAATTGTTTTTTTCCCTGGGTTGGATAACTCAGGTTTTTTAGTCAAGTCCTTCAAACCTCTCTAAATATATAGAACATGGTTGAAATAGTATAAAAATAGTTTCCAAATAAACCTAATATTAATCATTTTATAAAAAAAATTCTAAAGTATTGAAAATAATTAATTTTACTTTTAATATGTCGTTATAAAATATGAAACGCATTGCTCGTTGAGTCGATAGTTATCACATATACATGAAAATATATTTATATTGGTAAATTTATAAAAGAGAATAAAATTTAATTAAATATAAAATTTTTAAAACATATACATATTTTAAATATCATATTTTTTAATCACGTTAATCATTTTCGTCAACCAAGATTAGAGATTATGAAAAAATAGAAGACATCACTTTGTGGAGGTGGTAATTAGTAAAACACAATAACAAGGCTTTTAATTTTTTTGAAGAATAATTTGAATAAATAATTGTAATTACATTAATTTTAAAATATTTAATTATGATAATGTTATTTTTTCATTATATTATTTTGTATTTGAGTGATTTTGTATAAAAATATGAATGATTAAAAGTTGCTGACAATTAAATACATATATTGGAGACATGATCTTCACATAGACATTTCTTAAGAAGTTAAGGCATGAAGATGAAATCTAGATAAATTTTTCTTATTGATAAGAAATTTAATTCATTTAAATTTAGATGGGGTATATATTAAAAAAGAGTTATAATTTTGAGTGTTACTATGGAGAGGTGTAATTGACATCCTTTTATAAGTTTGTAAAATTAAAATTTTGGGGATACCCTTAGACATAACATGATATCATGACACAATTCATATTTGAATTCCTAAAATTGTAATAATGGGGTATGGAATGATCTTGGTTAGTGAATGGCTCAAAAAAATACATTTTAGAAATTTTTTTTACATGTTTTAATTATTTATCCATTGTTTTTCAACATCTTTACATTTTCATTATTAAATTTGATTTAAATTTGAAACAATGTGATTTATATGTTATATATATTCATAATGTAACAAATATTAAGAAAAACATTTATTTTTTTATCCAAAATTTCATCTCCATTAAATAGAATTCATTTTATAAATATTTTTTTATAAATATATTATTTATAATATATAGAATATAAAAAATAAATTTTCCAGAAAAATGACTTTTAACAACAATTTGTTCTTTAACATTAATTTATACTAACTTCTAATTGAATTTTTTCTAATATTATGAAATTTATGTTTAAATATAATATTACTGTAATAAAATAAGTTAAATTATTTTTTTTGTTAAATAAAAACATAACTGATATTAATAAATCAATAATTGAAAGTATGTTTACCATTTTAGCATTAATTAACACTAAACATAGTAAAGTTTTCATTATTACTATACATAAAATCAAATACTTTATCAAATGTAGACATGTTTCACAAAAGTATGAAATTCAATTTATTCTATTTTACATTTAAAACCGAAAAATTGTAGTTTTTAGTATATTCAAGTAAAATAGTTTATATATTGAAATATTACATTTGTCTAAAAATAATAACCATATATTTACAAATTCAACATTATATTATTCAATTTTTTAAATAATTTTTAAATATATGTTTTGTACATAAAAATTTGTTCATAATAATTCATGTCATCCTCAAATTTTAAATATCTTAGTTTTTAATAAAAGTTAGTATTTTTAAAATTCCTTATAAGATTGATTATTTCTGAAAAATAGTAAAATTCTCATATTATATTAATGTTAATATTATTATTTAAAATATTAATTTTTTATATAATCTTAATTATATACATTATATATAATTTATTTAAATACAAAAAATATAAAAAAAATTTATCTTTTATGAAAATGTTTTTTATAATCATTATGTGTTCTTAATATTATTTCTTATTGGATTCTTAATTACATGATGTGGATATATTAGGTTATATATATTAATATTTTAAGGGATTCAATTTAGATTACAAGGATTACTATCAAATATATATCAAAATTATTCTTAAAATAAATACTACTATTATAATAAAAATGCATTAACATATAACATTATTTAATTATTTATACTCTAAAATTTAATTTTCAGCATTCAATTGTTATTGAAATATATTTTCCAATGTTTTTAAATAGATTATATTTTAATTTTATAATAAAATAATTATTATTTTTATGTAAATGGTAAATATATCTGTTTTTAATATATATATATATATATATATATAATATTTCGATGTCATAATTTTATTTCATTTTGTGTTATATTATTTCAAATTAACCATATAACATTACTCAACATCTATATAATAATATTACATATGATGAAATTACATAAATTCAATGATAATTGTTCAAATATCCATAATTACAATTACCATATTTCATTGTTTTATATAGATTTACTTAATCACTCATTCATTCCTCTCTTATTTTGTAAGGAGAATTTCTATGTTTCACATTTTCCATAGTGATTTCTCATTTCATGGAAGTATTCATCATTATTTTCTTAATTTTGATATTTGTGATCACCAAGGTTGAAGATGATATAAGTTAATTTTGGTACTGATGATTTTATTCATTTTTATCTGTAGAACCACATTAATTTTTTCTCTTTTAACAGATATAATTCATCAATATTGATTAATAATCCTTTTAGTGTAGAATATAGTTTTATATTATTATTTTTAATGTTCCACTTGTGATTGAATAATTTGTTTTTAATTTGGATCCGAGCAATTATGGAAAATGCATTTCCCTTGTTTCACTCTTTTTGAATAAATATGGAAATTATCTTTATAGTTGTAGACATATTTAATAATATTAATAATAGCATCTCCTCAAACATTGAGAGTTGAATTCAAACTCCTTAAATATTTTATGTACTAGAATTTTATATTACTAATTAATAGTGATTTTTGTAGTGTATAAATTTATATCAATTTATACATTATTTCTTGATTAATTTAATCCTTATAAACACTAGAAAAGGTTGTTTTTTTTATTCAAATATGAATTGGCTTACTATTGAGTTTTCTGAAGTAGTTTGGGACAATAGTCAATAATTACCATATATTAAGTCTCAGGTTATATAGTATTTCAATTAAGTGTTATTATAATCATCCAAGAATATAATATCACAGTTAGAAAAAATATATTATCATCCTATTAGAAATAATTATTTCTTATATATTGATAAAACCAATCCATTTCCCAAATAAATTTGAAATATTCAATCATGGTTAATAAATTATTCTAATGAAACATTCCCATAAACAAAAATATTGAGATAAAATAACAAAACAACAAAATTATTTATTAATAAATAAAATTCATGACATTGAGGTTATTATTTTAAGTTCATAGAAGAAATTAAAGGTGCAAATGAGTGGGTTGAAAAATATTTACATAAAATAATCAGTATTCTTGAGTGGGTGATTAGTGTTCCACTCTCCATATCATTTTGGGAACTCATTTATCTTGTTTTTATTACATATGATTTCTCTTTTCACCTTGTCCTTAGAATTTTTTGATGACTAATATCCATTTTATCCATTATATTATATGATCAAATAAATGAATTCAAATGTTTTATACACATAAGGATTAAAACCATTACTGATTCTTTTGAAAATACACATTCCACTCCCGTAATAATAACTAACCACATCATGTTACTATTGTATGTATTCTTAATGAAACCCACTTCTATATATAAATCATTTTAAATACACCATTCAAGAATTTTATGTTTATTCTTAATTTTTTAATGATGGTAATTATGTTTTCTTTTTTCATCATATTCATTGAAATTTTATTTATAATATGTTACCCTTCTAACCATTGGTAAATTAAGGTTTTAAACTATGGATTCACTATTATTAATATTCCATGATAATTTTTTGGGGAATAATAAAAATATTCCAAATTCAATATTCGGCTAATATTAGTTGTTCGTCGAGGTAATCATAACATTATTCCTTATAACTAATGTTAACTTAGAGTTTCATGGTTCCAACCCTCAGTAAAACAAAAATTATTAACATGAAAAAAATATGTATCATATGGGAATTTTCATAATTAATAACATTAATGGGATTCAAACAGATATCCTTTTACACATCTATATCACCATGTTAGTCAATATTTTGTTAAGTTGTACATATATATTTCCTAGATTAACCTCGGTTAGATAATGTCTGGTTTATATCATACACCTTAATGAAGTCCCTCAATGTAACCTGAAATTAAATCCTTAACATTTTTATATAATGTGCATGTGATCCAGAAATTTAGGTCCCCTAGGAGTGTCTTTATAGACACGTAATTCATGAGAGTCATAGCTTAGTCAATGCTCAAATGTCTATCATTTATGTGATTAAATTTAGGATTGTCTATACCAAAATACGATCAATATTCCAATATATTGACTTGAATGTATAGCTTGAAATCACATAATATCAACTTTTCCTATAAATTAAGATTATAACCTTTACTTTTCTTAATCCCTTAGACTACATGGTAGTGATTTCACTATGGTTATGTCATCCTAATATTTTTATATTACTATAACAATCAATAATACAAACTATATTGACCCAACCTATAATATATCTTATTTCATGATTATAAACACACTTTTACATAAATACATGTAAATGATATAGATATAAAGTGTCTTTGGATGATTAGGTATACAAAAAATCATCTTAATCATTAAAATATAATTTATATATTAACTCCATGTAGTTTTCCAAACTCCCATAGATCCTCTCAATCAATAAAGGATATCTTAGAGAATATAAATATATAAAACATGAGCTATAATTCAATTTATGGGAAAATAATTAGTAATAAATAATAATAATAATAATATAATTAAGAGGTATAAAATGATATCATAAATTAGATTAAAAAAACAGTAGACACATTTAAAATAAAAATAATATCTTACGATCATTAAATAATAAACAGTTGTAAAGACTTAATAATTATATCATAATCATAATTTAAGGGTCACACCAAAGAAAATAATCATAAAGTATAAAAATTTCCATTGTAGATTATGTTCAACCCAAAATATCGTAGATATAATTTCATGAGATATAAATAATTAACCAATAAATTATTGAGAAATATTATTCTAAAGAAACATTCCACATTACAAAATTTATACTTTTTTTGAAAAGGAGAACAGATAACATTAATGAAGAAGATCTGCAGCCATACAAAAGAATATCCATGAAGGGAAACTATCTAGCCAGAGCAGGTTGTCATCGAAGGGGCCTGAGGCTGCCAGTTAGTGGGCCGCATTGTTTCATTCCCTTTTGGTAAACGAGAAGGTGAAATAAGAAATGCCTTGGTGGAGCAAGCGAATCCTCCTAATGATGGAGCTAAATGGCTGGAGTCCGACGTCGTTGTGGTTAATACCATCGATAACGGTGAGGCAGTCAGACTCAATGATGATAGCATCACATCCCTGTTCCACAGTGAGCATCATCCCTGCAAGGATGGCAGAGGCCTCAGCAACTTCTGGTTCCCAGAAGGCATGATGTGATTCAAATTTTGCTGCAATGATTTTCCCCAGATGATTTCGGGCCAGGATACCAAGAGAAACAAGCCCTTCCTTGGGGAGAGACGCGTCCACGTTGAGATTAAGAATCCCTTCCATTGGGGGGTTCCAAAAAGGGGGACAAGAGGGGTTACACCTGGCATAAAGTTTCTATTATGGTCCTTCCAAAACTCAATCCCTGAAAAAGCCCTAGCAATCCAGAATTCAGGAGGTTATGAACATGGTTAAAAACAGCGTCATTATGCCAAACCCAAATGATCCAGGCCAGGGTGCAACGTGAACCTGCATTAAACGGTTACAGAGAGGAAAACCAATGCATCAGAAGATCGCGGAGGTCATAGGAAATGTCCAATGAAGTATCTAAAGTTGGGCCCCATTTATTCCAAATCTCCTTAGCTCCCGGGAAGTGTATGATAGCGTGAAAGGGAGTTTCTGGAACATTCGGGCAGAAAGGGTAGGAATCAGCACTAGCCATATTTCGGAAAGCGAGAATGCTCAGGGTAGGGAGGGTGCCCGTGCACACCTACCACCAAAATTATCGAATCTTTTGGGTGAAATTGAGATTCCAAAGCGATTTCCATGGTCCCTTAACACTATTGGCCGAGTGGATGCCTCAGGCAAGTCTGTAACCAGATCTCACCGTGTAATCACCTGAAAAGTCCTTGGTTTAGAAAAGATGGCCGGGGCCTGCATCTAGGACCCAGGGGATGCTCTAGATAATTCTTTGGTCTCTTTTGTTAAACCATTCATGGATATTTTCCAAACACCACCTCGGGCCCTGATCCGAGAGGAGGCAGCTGACAATGGCTTCTTCAAGACCTTGCTGGGTGGGGGATGTGGCTTACATACCATCCTTATCGACGAGCCATGGGTCGGGCCAGATGTTGACTGATGATCCATTCCCAGTCCCCCTTCCCAAACCTTTCTCCAGTAGATTTCGGGCCCCCCAAGTGATTTTCTATAGGAAGCTAGGATGGGGGCCAAGAGAGGAACCATGGAAGTCCGTGTGGGGAAAGTACTTAGCTCAGAGTACCCGCGCACAAAGAGATGATGGGTGGTTAATGAGGCACCAGCCTTGCTTGGCCAACAGTGCGTCATGGAAGATAAGAAGGTTCCAGAATCCCATACCTCCCTCCGACATGGGTTTGCAGAGTTTCTCCCATTCCATCCTGTGTGGTACATTCCTTCCATCATGTTTCCCCCACCAGAAGTTCGCAGTATGTGAATGGATCTGATTGACGATGTCTGCTAGGAGCTTAAATAGTGACATAAAATAGCTGGGGATAGATTGGATGACAACTGTAATGAGGGTTTCTTTTCCAGCTTTGGAGATGCGTTTTGGGGTCCAGCCTTGAATTTTTTTCTCAATCCCCTCCATCAGAGATGCAAATATTTCTTTTTTGTACCAGCCAATCACTGTGGGTAGCCCGAGATACTTCTGGTCTTTGTCGACCATAAGTATGCCTGCTGATACACAAAGTTTGTCTCCCTTGTAGAGAGGTACCCCTGCACTGAAGGATATTTCTGGCATGCCATGATTGATAGACTGTCTGGACACCCTCTCATACTGTTGGATCACATGGTTGATCACCAGCATTCATTTATAGTTTCTTTGGAGAAATGGAATCAGTCATCGGCGAAAAAGAGATGTGACACTGGTGGGATTTCACACCAGAACTTCCCACATGAATAGAATTAGAGGATGCATTCCTGGAAATAAGGTTAAGAAAAAACATCAGCTGCCAAGATGAAGAGAAATGGGGAGAGGGGGTCTCCCTGGGGAAGACCTCAGGTTGGGGTGAATCTTTTGGTTATCTCCCCATTGACCTTGATTCTGAATGAGATGATTGAGATGCTGTGAATGACAATATCTTTCCATTTAGTGTAGAAACCCATTTTCAGCATCATCGCTCTAAGGAACTACCATTCCACATTATCATAAGATTTTTTCATATCCCGTTTCTAGGCCATGGTTCCTCTTTTCGTTGTGGAACATGATTTCATAGAGTGGAACACTTCATGGGCCACAATTGCTTTATTCGTAATCAGTCTCTTGGGAACGAAGGCACTCTGGTTTTCAGAGATAATATCAGGAAGCCAAGGGAGCATAAGATTGACAAGGATTTTTGAGAATATCTTGTAAGAGACATTGCAGAGGCTGATAGGTCTAAAATCAGGGATTTCTAGAGGTTTCTTGATTTTGGAAACGAGGATGAGGACAGTTTTGTTGATGGCGACAATGCTTGTATTCCCCGCCCAGATAGTTTTTATCATTTTTCATATGTCGGGACCAATGATGTGGTAGTATTGTTTAAAAATTAGGGTATGGAATCCATCTGGTCCTGGGGCCTTGGTGGGGTGGATATTTTTCAAATCCAGGTGAATCTTGTCATTTTTCACCTATTTGGTAAGCTTCATATTGATCTCTTCAGTGATCACATGTCTAATGAAATCTTCCACTTCAGCAGACATGAATGGAGTTCCTATAGTGAAAAGGTTCTGGAAGTAACCAGTCAGAGCTTCATGGATACCACTGGTGTCAGAAATTTTTCTTCCATCAGGTTGTGATATACACGTGATAGAATATTTCTGATGCCTAGTAGAAGCTTTCTGGTGGAAATACCTTGTATTAGCGTCTCCTTCTTTAATGTGGATGTCATGCGCCCGCATAGCCTAGAAGCTTTCCTTGACTCACAGGGCCCTGTCTAACTCTCTTTGGGTGGCCCCAATCCTAGAGAGGTTTTCATTAGATGGGGGTGTTTTGAGAAGGTTGTGAAAATTCATTTCAAGGAAATCCCAATGCCTATTAGGTTGGTGGAATTTCTTATAACTCCATGATTTTAGATCCTATGCAACTTGTTGGAGATTGAGTCGAAAATCATCGGGAGAACTCTTCCATCTTGATCGGACCACCTCTTCACATTCCTGGTCTTTTTCCCAGAAGCTCTCAAATCTGAAGGGTATGTTGATATGTCTATTTAATTTGCCTTGCGTGCAATCAGTGAGTATTGGGAAATGGCCCGAACATTTAAGGGCCATGTGACCGATATGAATGATTTTGAACAGGTTGATCCAATCAGTAGAACCCGGGAATCTATCAGGATGCTCAGTGATGTGGGTGCCTTCAGTAATGTCACAGAACCAAGTAAATTGATTACCTGTGTACCCCAGGTCAACCAGGTTTTCTCTAGAGACCGTTTCCTTAAATTTTGACATCGAAGCTGAGGATCGAATGCTTCCATCCATATTTTCCTTATGGAACATAATCTCATTGAAATCAACTTCGAAGATAATAGGGCTCGGTAGGTCATGTCTCATCTTGCAAAGAAGATCCCATGACTTCAACTTATCACTATGGGATGTCCAGCCGTATAATCCCACAAAAGTCTAGGGTGGGTGACACTCTGTTTGGATAGTCACTGTCACATGGTGCAAGGAGAAGGAAAATATATGACGTCGATATTGTCCTTCCAAAGGAGACAGAGGCCACCAGAATGGCCTTGTCTAGGCACCGGGAAGAAGCATTGGAAGCTGCACTTTAGAGTAATACCATTTGTGTCCTTGTTTTCCAATATGGTTTTGGACAAGAAAACCATATCAGGGTGACTTTGGGCGCAATTGCGCTGAAGCATGCGAACCGTTCGTGGGTTGCCAAGACAACGACAGTTCCATCATAACATAATCATTTCTCTAGGTGGGGCTGGGTCCTTCCTGCCGCCACCTTTGGTTCCTCTGGACTAGTTTCTCCACATGTTATTTTCTATATTTTGGTTGGATTTCTCTCTGATTGGCCTGTTTCATTTCGTCTTTTCCTGACCCTAGGTTTAAGGTCTTCCACATGACCATCACTATCCCCTCGTTGCACTCTTCTCTATGTTCGACGGGTAATTTGGACCAGTATTGGAATTCCCATCATTCCATGAGCCTCCATTGTTGTAGTGCCTATTGCGGCTGATTGGGGGTCAGGGTCCGGATCTTGTGGTTCGGTGTGCATTGGAATTGCCTTTGCGTATTGTCTTGGAGGTTATTTTTTCTTCATTTCCAACCTTGTGGATGTTTTAGTATTTTCTTTTGGGGGGTAAGGATGGACTCCAGCTTCTCTCTGAGTGGGATGGTCAGCATTAGGAAAATCCAATGGTCCAAGCATAAGGACTTTCTCAGGTGTGGGTTCCGCCTGGCAGGCATGTGCCAACGTAAGACGGTCACATTCCTTTTGTTTTTCTGTCTAAGAGATGAAAGCATATTTATTCGTTTTGGCACGGAGCCAGGGGCCATATTGGAGAATGATGATACCAGAACTACTCTTATGTTTTTTGGTTCATGTTCTTTCCAGATGGCCAAGACGACCACAGAAGAAACAAGAGATTGGGATTTTATCGAACTCGAATGATATCCAAGTGTTGGATTCTTCAATTTTGAAGAACATTCCCCTCATCAGGGGCTCTGACACTTCACTTTCTGCCCTAATCCAAACCTCGGGGACCTAGTGTATTGGATCTGAGTAATCCCATTCAAGAAAGTGACCTAAATTGTTACATATTTCCTTCATGATTCATTCTGTTCTTGCATGGAATGGGATTCCTTTGATACGTATCCAGAAGGGGGAGCGGGTTAAATTCACTCGCTGGATATCATCCACGCCTTTTTATTCTTACATGAGGAGGAGTTGATTATCGAAGGACCACGGTCTGCCCCACAATATTTTGTCACTATCTTTCTCGTTGATGAACTCAAAGATGAGGTGGCTGATCCCCGCTTCCCGGATAGCCACTCCGGCATCAATTTTCCAGATATTCTGAAGGGTGTTTTTGAGAGCCCCCTGATTTACCAATATGTTTTCAATGAAATTTCCTACAATGAGCAGAGACATTTTTTTCACAAGTGTGTCCTTGTTTCTCTGAGCCTCGATCGCCACATTTTATTTTTCCGTCAAGGACAAACTCTTCCATTATTTAATCAAGTCATCATCCATAGAGAAAACCAAAATTTGAATTTGCAAACCTCATAATGGACCGATGCCTTGGCAAACAACCGCTTCCCTTGGACACTAAACTTCGACACTGGGTAAAATCTCCAGAAACGCCCTGAGTAGAAAGTCAACCCAGTCCAGTCTCACTTGATTCAAGGCCCGGTCAAGCAAGGATGTCCCCGGACCAGAAACCACTCCACGTCCCCTTATTCGTTCCACACAGCTGAGACATGCACCTCAACCTTTATGATCAACACTGCCTCTTATGTTTTCATGTCCAACAAACACGCATCGCGCACCCTCCAATCTATGCGGATCAACACCCCATGGAAGATCCTTTGATGCTTCACATAATTAATTAACAAGGAGATTCAATGTGTATAATTAATTATTGGTATCTTGAATAATAATGAATAAAAACATACCAATGGAGTAGTGTTGTGTGAAATTATAAAATGTTAATTTATAATGTGGAAAAAATATTACTTTTAAAAGAATTATTGTTGAAAAAAGGAAATCATGAAAAAAAATTTGTCATTATTTTTAATCAATTTATTATTTTAGATTCATTTTTAATTGGGGATTATCTATAGGATTCAAGAAATTCAAAGTTCCCTTCTACCTGGTTTACATAAATGTTAGAATTTTTGAGGGAATTAATGATTTATATAACTCAATAACTAAAAAGTATATTTGAAACATTATATTTATAAGGAAAATAAATACAATTATTGATGATATAAATGATAATAATATTACTTTATGTGTAACGAAATAAGATAGTTTATACTCATCGAGTCTCGAAGGAGGTCTGGATTTTCAAATACTATGTCTTAAAAATTCTTATGTTGAAAATAACACATTATAAAAAAATTTACAGTAAAATATCATTTGACATGAGGATAAGTA
This sequence comes from Viscum album, assembly GCA_963277665.1. NCBI lineage: Eukaryota > Viridiplantae > Streptophyta > Magnoliopsida > Santalales > Viscaceae > Viscum > Viscum album. Next base: position 1,095,677,206 of record OY728130.1, read on the forward strand.
AAATATTACTTTTAAATTATATGATAGATAATTATATTTCCAATTTAAATGATATTTATTATAGGGAAGGGAATTTTTGGCAGAGTGAAACCTTCATTTGACTATATATTAATTACTCATAACATTATTTAATTTTAAGTAACCTACCAAAATATAAATATGTTATACCATTTCAAATAATACATCAATCTCAATGTGAGACATTATAACTCATGAGATCCAAATTGGTCTTAAAATAGCATACCATTTTAGTGAAAACCTCAATTAATGCACAAAAAAAAGATTTGAATAAATATAATTTTTTCCATGATGACTAATAAATTACAAAATTATATATTATAGGGTATTAAAAAACAATAAAAATGAATATTGGTGCATATTATCAAATCATTCCTAAAAAAGTGATATATATGTAACCCATTAAACATTAATAACATTTTAAATAAAATTCATTGGAATATTGACAGTAAAATTTTCTTATACTTATGACTTCTTAAAATATGTATTTAGGTAAAATAAATTCATTTATAGTATAAACACAAAAAATAATAATATTACATTGGTCAACAACATTAAATCATTTCCTAATGAAGTGAAATTGAGATGAAAATCTCTACATATGTTTCAAATATTAATTCACTTGCATTTAACTTATTGAATAAATAAATTATATTGATTATATAGTTAAAAAAATAATTATTCATCAATATTTAATATTCCAAGTTCATTTAACTATCATATTTTATTTAATTACAATATTGATTTCTCTCCTGCATCAGCAAAATGATGATGTTCATCCAATTTAGTTATATCCCTATATGTATGTTTACCATGGTAGAAATAATATATAAATAGTTATAAATATTCTGAATATTAATTGTGTTATATGTATCTTGTTTATATACCAAATTTATTTTAATATTAAATCGTGACAGGTATACATGAAAAATGAAACTTGTCGGTCAAGGAGGCAATAGAATGCATCTATGAAGGATTTATGTTTACATTTATGAATTAGTGATGGACTAAAATGGTAAGTGTTAATTTAAAGATGAGAATAATATATATAATAATGATATCATATTAATTCAACAAATACATCTCACTTATCATCCATGAATGGTGGTGATGAAAAATAGAATACATCGCTTTATGATGTTGTTGGTATAGGCGTCACCCAATTAATGATTATCTTTTTATTAGTGTGTTTAGTGGTATAAATAATGGTTACACCAAAATATAATAACATATTATTAAAATGGTGATTTTTATTTTAGTATTTTAAATTTATATATTATATTTGGCAGATAAATTGTACGGAAAATTTGAGAAGAAGTTAATAATTCTGTTAGAGTCTTTGTCTTGTCTTAGAGACTTCCCTCAAAACTACAACATTAATATAACTTTAATACTGTAGAATAAAATATAAATGAAATTTAATTTTATGAGATGTATTTTGGTTAGAGTTTCCACGGAAATCTAAATGGGGTGTGAAACTATTAAGTTGTGGAAGTGACAAACTTTTATAAGTGATTAAATTGGGAGTTTTTTGGGATCACCCATCATCCTTCAATGATATCACTAGACAATTCCATGGATAATGTATCAAAAATTCATGGTAATAGAGTTTGGAGTGTTGTTGTGTTGAAAAAACCCCAAATAATATATTTCATATATTATTGAAATATGTTTCATGTAAATTATCATATATTTTTAACCTTCTTAATATATATATATATATATATATTACATTTGAAACTAGTTTTTTACTAAGAGAATTCTATTTTAGATAAACATTTGAGGTAATATGTAGCATCTCCTTACTAATATTACCAGTATTCTTATAATAATGTCATGAATTCTTATTTTCATAGATTGTGTAGGGTAGGAAATGGATTGGGAGGATACCTAAAATAGTGAAGTCATAGATTTTTTGGACTATAACCTCTAACTGAGCTTTTTTAAGGGCTTCCATAGGGATACAAGTTGTGTAACATGGTTACACAATGTGTAATTGTTTCTAGGATCATAACATGGGAAAGTTCAGGTCATGAGGATATTCTCACTATGAAATGTTACATTTTGGGACTATCCTTTACACATAGTGAGTTATTTAATGAAAAATTCTTAATTTTGATGTGATGTGTTTTTTAGAAATTTTAGATATTAACTTTTTCACAACGTGTAGTGGGATTACATATTATGTAATTCCCTGACTGTAGTTTTTTTAAATTGGTAGCCTGGTTGAGATATCTTTTTTTCACCTATCCAGTTTCATTTCACTAAACTGAAAGCCTTCCCCATGCGATCTTGAAGCTCTACAACCCTTCAAAATTCTCTCATTTGGTTTTTGATCATTACTACACTTGTAGTGTATTTTTTGAGTAGAGTTTCAAGGTCTTCTTCAACTTCATTCCTGTTGATGGTTTCTATTGTGAGTGTGGAGTTTTGGGAAAATATTATCCCCTTCCTAGTTTGAGAAAGTGGAAATGATCACTTGGAGGTGGATATGGTTATAAGACTTAGGACTTAGTGGGTTGTATCCTAAGGTACATGGGGGTTGTCCACTATTTTGGTACATTCTTTGGTGTACATTGGGATTCTTTATGAATTTTTTAATTATGTTATGTCACTCCTAGTGGAGTTTTCATTTTTATTCATACTGCATTGTTTCGTTTTCTTCTGCATTTTTAATAGAAAAATTGTACCTACATGCAAGTTTTATGATGCAAGTTTCTAGTAATTGAACCATAGGGATCGAAAACTCAATTCATTTCATGTCTGCACTAGCTCGGTTACTGGGTAACTCAGGTACATGAGATGGTTCATGGAAAAGTTGTATTAGAGCAGGATATTGAGCTCTTTCATGAAGTGAGTATGAGTTTTTGAAATCTTTTCAGGACTTAAGAGGTAGTAGTGATTGGGTTCCTGGACAACACTCACCTTAATGAACCTTAAGTCACTAGGTGTGTTTAGGGAAGGATGTAAATTCGATTATTTCTAGTATTTTCAAAATTATTATATTGATGGTGTAAAATGAAAATCTCATTGTTCTATCTGTTGGAAATAATTTCCCTTGTTTCTCAGTTTTAATGTTATTCTAATGTCTTACTTGTTATCCGATGATGTTGTGTAGCATCATGTATCTGAGAAGAGATGAAAATTATATCCTAGAAGAAGATTCTATTGAACAACATCAGTCTAATCATCTAATGGACCCAAATATAACTGAGGTGATTGTGTGCACTGTACAATATATTGGACAAGCACCATATCTAGTTACATTTTAGGATCCGACTGTAGACCCTTAGGGTAATGTTATGAGACATTTTTATCAAGAGTTACTTCACCAGAATCCACTGGATTTCAAATAATCTATTGACCCCCATCATTTTGAGGAATGATTGGGTATGATATAATGTTTTTTTAGTTCTTAGAGACATTTTATGAGATCAAGGTGAAATGTTTCACCATCATGCTAGAAGGACCAAGCATGAGATATTAAAACATGATGGTGATGGAAAAGAAACACTAGGGCTTAAAGTGGAAAGAATATACTGTTCTTTTCACTGACTAGTTATATCTATAATAAATGGTGTGGGATAAGTCTATAGAGTTCTTCAAGACTGAGAAGGCTGACATAACATTGAATCGGTATTCAAATTTATATTCTCATATGGTGATGTTTTCAGAAAAAGTTTTATCTAGTGATTGGATAGTGTCTCAGTGGTTCATGTTAAGACTTCAATCAGATATCTATTCTCTAGTCTTCCTATCAAATATTCTCACATATGATGATGTGTATGATAGGTCATTAATTATTTAGATGTACCTGGCAGGAATATCTGGCATGATGGGAGTTTCTTTTCTCCAAGTCGTGGTGTTACTTTCATGTTGGGTGAACAGAAATGTGGTGACTCTCACTATTGTTCTCTATGTCATAGTAATTCTAGACCTCCTATAGTTCTAGGAATAAGTTCATTTATTTTCTATCAGTGTTACAGACTAAGACATTCTAAGAGGGTTTGGATTGAGGTAGTAAATAATTGTAGCTCCTAAAGATGTTCATGAAACTTATAGAGTTACTTCTATAACTTTTCCACTTCATGTTGTGGGATAAGATCATTACGCCCTCTTAAAACTATGTGGAAATCAAATTCTTTAGTAATAAAAGGGTTCCTTCCATAGGAATCTAGAACAATGCTTCTTCATACAGTGGATGATTCTCTAGAGGAGGTGGATACAGGTTCAGCGACTATGAGAGGTACCACTACTATAGCTTTGTCATTAGTGACTTCTTTATCTAATACTTGTGCATCTCACTCATTTATTTAAACTAATATTTTTAATCTGCTTAACCATAAAATAGATATTTTACTTTTTGAAATTGATATTATTACAACCGTAGGTACAAAGAGAGAGTGGGGTATCCATAGTCATGCTGGTGTATTTTCTCTATCTGATGTTGAGCTAGCATGGAGTTTTCTAGTCCTCAAAATCAAATCTAATAACAACATTTTTTGGTTGGATTGGCTCATTTCCAATAAATCCTAGATTTATTGATAACTTTTATGGCTCTACCTTACTACACCTAATGGTTTACCTCTTCTCTTTTAAAGAGATTGGTACCCAAGGTTGAGCAGAGATTGAACTTCTCATATGTATTTGGGGAAAGTGACATCAGTTTTTTCTTTTGGTCTAGAGCAAAAATAATTTAGCACTGAGCTACCTCTCCCGGACATTGAGTTTCCTGACGCGTTCTCTATTTATTTATCCAGTTTTCCTCTGATAAGGGAGGTCATGTTTTCCATTGAACTAATGTCTAGGAATCAACCAATTTCAATTACCTCTTATAGAATTCATCCAGCTGAAATGAAACAATTTAAGTACCAATTGGAAAATATTCTTGAGAAAGTATTTATATGCCCAAGTGTGTCACCCTGGGTGGTGTTGGTTCTCCTCTCTAAAAAAGCTGATGGTTCCCTTCACTTAAGTGTTGAATACTGAAATATGAATTGAGTTTTGGTTATGAAAAGTAACTATTTCCATGGATTGATTATCTATTTGATCAATTTAAAGGGGAGAAGTGAGTTTCAATGATTGAATATTGATTAGGTTACCATTAGTTAAGGATAATTGAATTTGACAATAAGAAACACCCCTTTTAGAGCAGGTACGACCATTATTAGAACCTTATTATTACCTTTGTTCTAACAATTGATACTATAGTTTTCATGGATCTAATGAATAGTACATTCTATGAGTATCTAGAAACCTTTTTGATAGTCCTTGTGGATGAAATCCTCCTTTACTACATATCGGATGAGGATCATGTGCATCATCTACAAAATGTTTTTGGTTCCTTTCAGAAATGAATGATTTTTTGTCAAGCATTAAAAGTGTGATTTCTTGAATTAGGAAGTGAAATTCATGGGACATGTGGTCTTTAAATAGGGTATATTAGTTGATCCAATGATTCTAAAGGATATTATGGCTTGGTAGAATCCACATAATGTCGTTGATATATGAAGCATATTATTCCTAGCTGGATATTATCGTTAGTTAATAAAGAACTTCATGAAGTTGGCTTCTCTGATGACTGCTCTAACTTAGAAGGCGTGAAATTTTCATGGAATTAAAAGTGTTAGAGTTATTTTATTAAGCTAAAACAAATTTTGACTATTCCACCGGTGCTAAATCATCCAGTTTCTGGGTTGGGCAATGTGGTCATTTGTGATGAATCATGTTTAGGATTAGAATGCATTCTTATATAGGGTGATCATGTAGTGTCTTTTTTATCTTTTCAAATTAGGACACATGAGAATAATTATCATACCCATGACCTTGGACACTTATTTATGATTCATGTACATACGTGTTGGTGACATTACCTTTTCTAAGAAAGGATTACTATATTTCCAATTCACAAAAGATTGATTTATACCTTCTCTCAAAAATATTTGAATCTCCACCAAATGATTTTGGTGGAGTGCCTTAAATATTTTGACTTTGACATCACCTAAACCTTGAGGAGTGAAAATTTCATTACAGATGTATTGAGAATGAATATTCCAACCCATGTAGTGAAGGAATCTTTAAAAGAGAATAATTTGATGGCTCTCTTTGCGCAGTTTCATATTGGAGTTCCAGAGAAAGGGGTTGAAGATTATTAATCTAGCATTCAGCTGACATCCATTCTTATCAAGATTATTCTTTAGGAACAAGATAATAATGATTACTTCTATAGAATTAGAGACTCTCTTTATATTGAATAGATAGTTTTTATATGGTTTTTCTCCAAATAGGGGTTTATATGCTATCAGAATCTCTTCATTGTGACATTAGCATCAAGAGAGGCTATGATGTGGGATTTTTATAATTCCCAATTGATAGTGCACCCAGTAACCACTAAGATATTATATCACATGTGATGATTATTATGGTGGATAGGGTTGATAAGAGTAATTTCTGAGTTTTTCTAGCATTTCTATTTGTTTCTTCTTATGAAGGCTAAGCATTAGAATCCTTTGTATTTACTTCAACCAATTAATGTTCCATCATTGAAGTAAGATGAAGTCTCTATGGAATTTTTGGTTGGGTTTCCTCATACCCATAAGAAGAAGAATTTGATATGGGTTGTTCTCGACATGCTAATAGAGTTATATCACTTCACACCCATCCATGATACAACAATTATTGTGAACTAAGAAGTCTCAGCTTGAAATAGATTTTATTTTAGCACATTGTTCCCTATGATAATTTTTATTAAAGGTTACATATGTCCACTTCTCTATATTGGAGGGTCAATCGAGAGGCACTTGGATCTTTGGTCTGTTTGAGCATGGCATACCATCGGTAGTTGGATTTCCAAACATATTGACCTGTACAGATTCTAAAGGACATGCTTCACATGTGGGTTCATAACTTCAGTGGGGCTTGGGATGATCACTTTAGGTTGGTTGAGTTTTTTTATAACAATAGTTATTAGTTTGAAATTTGAATAGAACCTTTTCAGGCATTATTTGTATTCCCTTGTATATCAATATTGTGTTGGTCGGAGATTGGTGAAAGTTCCTTGGTTGGACAACGTTTGGTGAAAGAGAAAAAATATAAGATTTAGTTAATTAATCAAATAATGTTGACATATTATAGCTTATATAAGAATTTTTCTGATCATTACTATATAACTTTTAAGTTGTGAGTTTGTGACTAGGTGTTCTTAAAATTTTCCCCCCAGTTGGGTCATCAACGGATCAGGAGTAAAGGTAAGCTTGATCCACATTTTATGGGACCTTTAGAGATTTTTGAGTAGGGAGAGAAAGTATCATACCATTAATCAATTCCACTATATATTTCATCGATACAAAATGTTTTCCATATATCACAACTGAGAAATTGGTTATCTAACCCATATCGGTTTTTGAGATGGAGTGATCTGATGATTGAAACTGATTTATCATGGTCTAAGAACCTAGTTAGTATAGTAGATTCTGAGACCAAGGTACTTCATGGGAGGATGATAACATGGGTTCATATGCTATGGTAGCATGGTTCTAAGAATCATGAGATGTGGGAATGCAAGGAATTGATAAGGGATTTGTGGCCTTATCTTTTTGGCAAGGAAGTTTCTCCATAGGCATTCTGGGGGAAAAAGTCATTATGGTGGGGAGGTTGTAACATCACATTACCAACCTAATAGGTATATTTTTTAATATTTCAGTAATTTTCATTTTCATTTAATTGGTAGTGTTGAGAATAGATTGTAAGGATTTATATAATGGTGAAGTCGGTGGTTTTTTGGACTCTCTTCTTTAACTGACCTTTTATGTATGATGATAAAATGTTAAATTTTGTGTAACTAGGTTGCATAATGTGTAATGGTCATTGGGTGCATACCGTGAGAAGGTTCATGTCATGAGGAGATTCAAACTGGGAAATGATACACATCCAGACTAGACTTTACTTATCTAGATTCATTTAATTACTGATTTTTTAATTTAATGTGATGCCTTTTTCGGCTGTTTTGGATATTAAATATTTCACAACATGTAGAGGGATTGCACATCATTTAATACCCTATCTATTTATTTTGTAAATGGTAATTGTGGAAAATATAACTTTTTCCCTCCTCTGAAGTTTTTTTTCTCTTGACCGAAAGCCTTCCCCATGAGATCAATGATCTCTCCACGAAAATTGGATCCTCTCGTTTTGCATTCGGTCATTTCTACAGTTATTTATATTTCCCGGGTATAGTTTTGTGGCCTTCTACACATTTGTACTCATTGGTGGGTATTGTGGAAACTGTTCAGTTTTAGGATAATATTATCTCCTTTGATATTCTAGAAATGGGAAAGGATCGCATATAGGTGGACCCAGCTGATGAACTTTGGACTTTGTGGGTTGTGTTCATAGGGACATGGGATGTTTTATTGTATTTTTTTACATTGTTTTTAGGACTTTGGTCATGTGTATGCATTTCTGAATTCAGGTACATTACACCTAATGGATTTTTATTTTTTTATGCATACTACCTTGATTCTTTTCCATATGTATTATCAGTGTAAAAATAATTCCCACGTGCAAGTTGTATGATACCATGTTCTAGTCATTGACCAGTGGGGATCTGGAATTCACTTTGGGCTATATTAGGGTTGGCTCGGTTATTGGGATACTAGGGAACCCAGTCTAGTTCATGATAAAGGATAAATTAAAACAATTATATTTTTAATATAAATTTATTCTATATGTAACTTATTTGTAGTTATAAATGTGAATAAATATTTTATGAAATTACAATATATAATATATTTACAGAGTTTTTGTAGAAAAATAAATTGGTACCATTGTATGTTATTTAATATTATTACTTATTTTTTATAAATTTGATGAGATTTAATATATTTATTTGATGGTTTAAAAATTATAACTGAGTAATAATTTAGTTTAGGTCAATTTAATTTATTAAATAAAAAATTAAATCACATTAACATAATAATAATTTGAAATTTTTTAATCATTAGCACTATAATCAACACTTATCATAAAAATTTTATCATGTTAGATAAATATAAAAATGAAAATTATATCTAATGATGATATTTTGATTTAAATTATGATATAAAATTTATCATACTCAATTTATAAAAGTTATAATATATAATTTTTTATCATAAGAATATAAAACATTATTCAGTGTGAAATATTATGTATGTTTATGAAATCCTAAACTTGTGATTAATAAATTCAACAAAGTATTTTTTAAATCATTATATTTTGTATCAAATATATATATTTTAAGTAAATAAATTCTTGTAACACAAAGAGCCTCGCTTATTGTAGATGAAAATAACATAGTAATAAAAATAATTCAATGATCATTATAAAATTTCATTGAAATTATAAGTCAAATTCAATAGGATGAATGTCTATTTTGAGCTTACTAGGTTCTGATAAGCCAATAATGGTTTGTTGGTATTTCTCCATAGAAATGAGATTTTATGAAAAAATTGTAGTATTCAGGTTCCTCTATTATTAATTATAATAATCTATTATAATATGAGTAATTAAAATTTTATAAATTATCTTTTCTATATATATAAAACTATATGAACAGTTTGAGTTAATGAAATATATTTTTTAAAAAATTATTTTTCTTTCATAGAGACTCCAATGTTTAAAATTTAATATCATTTATCAATTTTGATAAATAAAAATCATAACAAATTATGAATTATTTAAATAGAATGAATAAATTATACATCTCACTATATGGATTAAAATATATCTAATGATTACTACTAGACAGATTATTAATATAATATAAGATTATGCTTCAAAAATGCATTCATTAAAACCATTTTTATTATCATTTTTTGTGGGTTTATTTAAAAATCCATTTTTCACACTTGTGTAAGTTGAATTTTTTATAACGAATTCAATATTTGGAACTGTCATAATTAAAATTATGTAATATAGTCAACTTAATATTTTTTCATAATGAATAGTATAAAAATTATATATTAATTAACCGGTTAAGGTTATAATGAGGTTATTTTGTTGTTAAATAAAATGATAAAGGTATGTCATCCAATTAAACCTATTAGAATACTATTTTATAGAGATATTTCAACATTATACTATCCCACATTATAAAAAATGGTCATTTTGGATCATTTTATATTGAAATGAATTTATTATTTTGGATTCATTTTAAAACATTCCATGTAATTCCCTCAAAGGCACCACTATAGACATATAAAGGGGAACACCATACCATCACTTATTTACACCTTTCAAGAAATAAAATATCAACTATAACCCAACAAAATAGCTCCATAACATTGTTATCAACATTCTAATAGGTTCTGGTCTTTACAAAAAAACAAACCTATAATCTTATATTAGAGATCCAAATGTAGTTTCTCAATGAGATTGAAATTTTCTTAATGAAACACATTATTTCAAATTAATATTTTACATCCTTCAAGTAATACATTAAAAATTATAATATAAGAAAAAAATTATATCCCATATACATACATTTTATTAATTTTGTGGCATAATATTTATCCATCTTCTCCTTAATAAAATGGGAAACAAAGCTATCGCTTAGGTGTATGGTCGACAATCACCTTACAAACCGATTTTATTTCTTTTACACCACTAAATGACATGAATATTTATAATTATGGAAATAATAAATATTATATGACAAAAATGGAATAATAGTAAATTTTATTCACCCATTAAAAGAATGAAATCACCAGATGTGCATATGTATAGCCCATCCTACTCATTATGTGATGAAATTCATTTTCCAAGTCAATCATTGGAAAATGCACAAAAAAATGTACCTATTGAGAAAAAAATGATATTTATAGAATTAATGTAATTCTATAGATGGCATATCTATATACTATGAAAAATAAACTAAGCATTAATGAAAAAACCATATGGGAAAAATATTAATTAAAACAAGAAACAATAAAAATAATGAAATATTATTAATAAACTACTGCTAAAATATTATAAGAGGCCCATATATGATATGATAAATACTAATTTGGTTATTTTATAAAATAATATTATTATTAAAAATAATATATAATAGGTTAATGAATTTTCAACTAGATGGATGTGTGATGTTGGGATTTCACCTCAATTTCTATTCTATTGAGTAATTTTTTTGTTAATATAGACCAATTAAATTTTACATGGTATATCTTTATTCCATAAACATGTTTTTCAAAAACAATTAAAAAATTAATTCCAATTACACAAAACATTTCCCAATTACAATATAAATCTTCTAAATTTTTTTAAAAATTATTAGAGAGGATTCTTTAAAAAAATTTCTACATGTTTTTTATTAATAAAACAATCCACATGAATACTTTTTAATGCATACGATGATAAAAAGATATCTGGCCATTGTAACCATTTTATAAAATGCAGCTTCATCTATATGATTTTATTAGTTTCACCAATATAAGTATTTTATGAAATATTTATTTACTATTATGTTTCCATTATCTTTATTCTACCAAAGTGAATGGTATTATTAAAAAACCTATATTCATAAGGAACTGATGGATTCCCCTCCTTTCATCATTAATTTTGTGACAGTTAACATTCCATTAAAAATAACTTTATTGTGATAAATTTTCATCAAAAAATATATTTCTCTTAGATATCCATTTGTATTCTATCATGGATATGATTATTTCAAAACATAGTACCATTTGTATAATTTTTTTTAAATTTTGAATGTTATTTGATTAAAAAGGGAGAAATTGAAAATTCATTATTCATTACTCAATACAAATACATTTCGATGGGGAATATTAATTCAAGTATTAATATAATAATTTCATATATGATGAATTCATATATATATAGTGATGGTTTGGTCCTAGAATTATATATCTCATCATTTCATTGGTATGTCTAATGGAACTTTGTATTTTTCAAAAATAAATGTGTTTTACCCATTGTTTTAAAGAATCTTTTCAATTGATTTGAAATTATATATATTATCATGTCAAATATCATGACATCCAAAATTTATAATTATCTTTATTATAAAATAAACCATTATTAAAAATGATATTTTCTCATTTATTTCATCTATGGAAGCATTTTGTGCACAATTTACTAATTAAATAAAATGTTTTTAATTTATTGACATTTCTATATTGATAATACCTTATCCATTCATTATAAAAATTTGTTGATATAATTGAATGTGTGGTCAATTATTTACACTGTAATTTGTATTCCTGAAATATTCTTTTGAACATAAACATTATTGATCATTTGAGGTCACCCATATTTTGGTATCTAGAGATATCTTTTATAATCCCTAGAAAAAAAATTATGGGAAAAATATATCGGGTAACATAACTCTATTATATTCTTTGAGTAAAATTAAATAATAGTATCATAATATTTTTTTAATAATGATATGTTGTTTTTTATATCAATACACACATATCCATAAAATACATGTGGATGTGGATTTGGAATTGTTGTACCTAGAACTAACAACACTGAAAATGGATAATTTAACATTGAATCAATAATCACCATATGCCTGATAATGGGCAATAACAAGTATCTATAATTATACTTCAGGGGTATATTTTTATTACTATTCCTATTTTTCATATATACCCTTATTAAAGATTTTTCAAATAATTATATTTGATAAAATACCATGTTTAGGAATCCGTGATTAATAATTCATATTTTTTTATTTATATTATAATTTATTCATGAATTACATTTATAGTTATGTTTTATAATTCAAATTTACTTAAGATAATTCAGTATATGACATTGAATAGAAGTTGCTCATGGAATACATAATATTATGAAAACTCATGGTCAATGTAAAAAATTTACCATCTAGTTAATCCAATATTGGTGGTATTGGATGTGGGAAAATAATAGGTATAAAAGGATATAATACCCATGTTATGATAAATTAACCGTCATAAATCGAGTTATTCTTTATTCCATGTCATTCTTCTCCTATTATGCATAACTTCTCATGGAAGAAGACCACATTAATTAGTTGGAATACTAATCCAAATATATTTAAGGAATGGATTGTCTCACGTGAAATGACATTTATGGACATATGATGTGATGAAAAGGAAATTATTATACTGAAGTATAATGTATAAATGGAGATAATAATCAATAGTGGTTATAGAACAAGAAAACTAGGGATGAAGAAAAAATCATATATATGGATGGAAAATGTTTTATGGAGACATTCTGGAAAAAATATTTCAACCTTTATTGGTGGACTTAAATGTAGATAATGTTCTTTACAGTAAATAAAAATTAATAAAAAAGTGTTGAATTGTTTTAGGATACCTTTCCAAGACCATATAGGTATGATATAGACTCTATATTCAATACAGAATGAAATATTTATTATTTATTTGAAGTGATTAATCCAAGTCTCTGAATGTTTCTAAATTCTAAAAAAAATCATTATATGATGAAATTGGTTAATTTACCATCACAAATTGAGAATGAAATATCTATATTATATATATTCATGTGGAATCAATTAAATACTATTTTTATGAACAATATAAAAAATAAAATGCATAATATATGAAAAAATGATATATTCTCTATCATATAAAAATTGTAAAAATAATCATCCTAGAAAATGATTGAATCGAATGGTTGTCTATAAAATATTTAATGAAAAGGATAATTTTTATCATTAACCTAATTGAAATAATTATCCCAATGCATTATAGTTCATAAAATACAATGAAATTAGGCATTATAAAAACCTATGTATCGTGTGTGACATTAATGCACCATATAAGAGATTGTGGGGAGAATAACAATATAATGTGATAACTGTTTCTGACGCTTTCCACCGAGGCGCGCACGCGCGTCCATCACATAAGGGATGACGCGCGGCTTGTAGCCCCGCATTCCCGATTTCCAAAGGTGGGTGGCATCCGTTCCTTATTCAGGGACGTCTGCTCCTTGATCGAAACTGGGATGATGGGTTGTCGGTTCTTCCTTCCATGGATTCCTCCGCGGATCACGTCACTTAGTCTGGGTCTCCCTCATAGATTTAAGATGTATTCGTGAATCTCGTTCTCGATGCCATATCTTCATGGACACCGGTTAATTACACTGCTTCCATCGAGATGCTCCAAGGGGTTGGGTCGAGGCATCAATCTTCAATTAGGAGAGTGGTCATGCTGAGGTGTCGTTGGCGTGTCCTGACGCTGGGGGATTGGCATGTCTATCTTCTATCTCTTATTATAGGGCTTCTTGAGTGTGTGGAATCCCGAGGCATCCCACATCGAACGTGGGGAATTATATTCCATAGGCTTGTATCTGAGGTTTTTATCAGTTTCCCATGTTTAATACGGGGTATACCACGAGTTTAACGTCCATTAGAGATGGATCAGACTGATCAGAACACTGAGAGTAGATCAGATTTAAGAACCCCCTGGAGGGAGCACCGATATTGGGTCCAGCACGTGGGCGGCTTCCCAGATGCTGTGGATTGGAGTGAAGTGGCATGATCCCACCGGGATGTGGTGACCCGGGTAAGAATCAAGATGGGTGATGGCTTTGGGCTTGAGTCTCGAGGAGACTTACAATGTATCCACGTGCCATGGAATCAAAGTCTGTGTAGTTAGATGATACGGTGGGACGCCCAAAGAGGAGACATGTGAGAATAACCGCATGGATGGAACCCAAAGGGAGTAAGGCCTCTGGGCTAGGGCACGAGCTTCTCGAGGCACGTCGGCTTGAGGGAGAGTTCAGGATGAGATGTGGGTGTGGGGATTAAACCTTGTGGAGTATTCCTATATACCATGCCTTAGCATGGATCAATGTCTCCGTAGTTCAGGTATACAGTTTAACATCATGCGGGACATGGGAATTTGGGGCATGTGCTTTGAGGCGGCCCAAGGTGGATATGGGGCTTAAGCTCTGAGATGACCCATGGTGGATACGGGGCTTACGCTCTGAGGCGGCCCAAGGTGGATATGGGGCTTATGCTCTGAGGCGGCCCATGGTGTTGGTAAACCAACACAAAGGGGTCGGAACGACTGAGTGGTGGGCTTGAACCTCGTGGAGGCTGCCTACGTATCCCTGTGATAGGGAATCAAAGTCCTTGTAGTTCGGGTGGTGAATTTTAACGCCATGCAGGATGGGTCAAACAGTTTAATGTCATGCTGTATGGCATACAGTTTAACATCATATGAGATGGGGGCATCTAGGGCTTACGCTTTGAGGCGGCCCGTGGTGCTGGAAAACCGACGTGAAGGGGGTCGGAACGACTAGGTTGTGGTCTTGAACAACGTAGAGGCTTCCTACGTACCATGCCTTATCACGGATCAAAGTCCTCGTAGTTCACTAGAGGTGGGGTCAGTGTCGGTTGTCACTCTAAGAACGCGTGAGTCATGATCGTTGTGAGAAACAAGAAGTTGCAGGGACCTGACGATCACATAGAAAAGGGTGCGTCCTTGAGAAGCAAATAGGGGCTTACGCGTTGAGCGGCCCATAGTGCTGGGACTTACTCTAGGATAGAGGTTTGGAATGCGACAAAGTGTAGAGGGAGAGAGATTTGGGACCGAACAAAAGAGATTCTTCATTCCCTATCACGCCCTCCAGTGGCCTTGGAAGTGGGGAAGTACGGAGGTTCATGGGTGCTACCATCTGCAAGAGAGGCTAGGGGCTTACACCAAGGTGGATGCCCTTCCCCCGAGGACAAACGCCACTCCGAGAGGGATGATATCATTCCATGTGAGGAGGATTCCATTCCCGTGGAGACGAGCGTCGTAAAGAATGTACGAGTCGGGGGGACCCTACGTGCGAGGTATGAGGCCAGATCACAGTTTAACGTCATGTGTTAAGGACGAGGTGCTTGGCAGTTTAACATCCTGCTGCTCAGAGGAGGTGGGTTCTCTCCACACCCCTATGAATTACATAATCGGTACCCTCTACACCTTGTAGGAGGGAAGGCATCGGTAAGGCAGTGGTGAAGGGGGGTCTCAGAGCGAACCATCGAGGGGTCCATGTTGGCGTGGCTATGCGAAGAAGCAATATCCGTTAGCATGCCAATGCGAAGAAGCATGAGGCAAATCAAAGCAACGTGCAACACCTCGCAAGAGAACTTGAGGTTACTTCGTACGAGCCTAGAAGGCCTCACGAAAAAAGAGTGCATGGCGTGCTTTCCCAGTATGGAGGACATCGAGCGCCTACGCAGGGAGGAACCCAGGGGGAAGGTGAGGGGTCCCGGGGTTTGCACGCAAAGAAAGGGTTTGCGTGGAAAACACCATGATGGCGCATAATTAGGACCGAGGGATTGAGCGTGGCTAGGAGGATCGCAAGAAAAAAACGTGAATTACGAACGAGTGGCAGAGGCTGAACCCTAAGGTAAGGCCACACCCAATGAAGGGATTGCGCGCACTTGAACCTTTTTGCGAGCAATGGAAGGAATTGAACACAAGCACGGAACCCTGAAGGGCTTGTAATTTTATTTAATACAGTTGTATTGCGCAAAAAGGCGGATCCTAGGGTGAGGTTGCGTGAAAAGGGACTATACCTGAAGGTCATCTTGCGTGCGCGGAAGTCCTATTTCATGCATGAGAGCCGATTCAAATTCTGAAACCCCAAAATGGAAGGGGTCCCCTCTATTTATGGGACTCCGACATCGCTTAATCTAAGAGGCGTGCGAAAATTTTCACGCCAGAGACGGTGGCACGAAAAGTTAATCGTGCGAGCGTGGGTGCGCCAAAATTGCACGTCAGCGCTGGGGACCTTTCGCGGATCCCAGAGTCCTTTCGCGCAACCCACATATTTCCACGCGCATCCTTCTTTATTTCGTGCAGCACTTCTAGGCCCCTTGGACCAGGCCTCTAGGTCCAAATAGGAATTTTCTTCATTATTTCGAAACTTTATTTCATAGTTATGGACTTTTCGGCGACTACAAATGCCCCCCCTCCCTCAGAATTGGATTGACGAGAGGTTGCAACGATCGGATTCTGAGGGAAATGCCGAAATGCTGAATTGTTTTACCGCATGGGCCATTTGCGTGCCACAACTGTGGTGGCATGCAAAACAAAGTTTTGGCACATAATCATCTTTCCGTGTGGCCCGAATCCTCCGGATTCACCTATAAAAGGGGCCATGGGTCCCCTGCTCTGTACGCAACTTTCTCGCGTGATAAGATCCAAGCTCTCATGCGTGAAATTGTCTCTGCGCTTTCTCGTAAAACATGCTTTGGAAGTGCGGAATAACTTCTGAGTTTCAACCGTATTTTACTCGCAAAGCCAGTATATTCCGCGCAGGTCGCTCCGATTGTGCGCTCAACATCGGAATTTCACGCAACTGATACAGATTTCGCGCAACTGAGCCAGATTCTGCGCGACTCATCCGCATTTCACGCAACTCTCTCAAAGCACTTGAGATGGACGCAAAACAAGTCGATGAGGAGGAATCCACCGCTCGCAGAGCTTAAATGGTAGAGAACGAGGAAGTTTATGGCACCAAGGTGGTTGTTTCCAATAACCATACCTTGTTTAGCCTACTAACCCCCGCCCAGAAGGAGTATCCTCTATCCGACAACCTTCTTCTATTGAACTTCGGCATCTTGGAGGAGGTTCCACTACCGGGCTTCGAGGTGGACACACCGCAGTCATGGATGACCTGGGAGGATGATCTTCCCTGATACAATATCACAAACAACGGTCATCCTGCCAGAGAGACCAGACACATGGATGTTTATGTCCTGAACCCGAGGACTAGGACCATTTCTTGGGGTGATCCTATTGTGGAGAGCTCTCTATCCCTCTATGCAAGCACGTTCCGTCAGAGCATCACAGAAGATACTAAGGGATGGCTGCAAGATTGGGTCTTGTGGTCCGGAGGCAAATTCACCACTGAGTGGGCCTGGGCATACTGGGTGTAACACACCAAGATTTTATGAAAAATATTTTTTTATTTTCATTAATGTCTTGTGTTGTATGCTACACCAAAAGGAGCTTGCACAACACGCATCCATGACTTGTCTTGCATTACACACAAGCGCGATCTTCCATGATAGCATGTGTTGTACGCAATACCGAGTTTCTCTAAACAACGATATGCTATTAAAATATTATTAAAACTATCCGTTATGAATAGTAATACCGAATTTTTGAAATTTTATAAATTTTATTTTTGAAAATGGACTTCATTTTTGGAATCGAAATATCGAAATTAGCCTCGGGTGAAATTTTGGTATTTTTCTGAAAACTTTCCTTTTTTGATGAATAGTGAAAACACTGAGTTACTATTTAAAACCCGACTTTTTATTTAAATAATTATTTATTTTATTTATATTTATTTTAGGTCAAAATTGATACATAATACCTAAATATGTTCAATTTAATTCATTGGAGACATTTTTTAATAATTTTAGATATATAAAAATTTTTATTGAACTTTTAACTGTCTTTTACCCACCTCCTAGGAGGATTTGCAAATTTACATAAAACTTAATTTTACCGCTTTTGTGAATGGAATTTCAAAAATCTGAGAGACACTGTTGATTTCAGTACGTAAAATGTGGTTCAATGAGATGAAAATAATTTTTGGTGAATAGTAACCTTTTACTTTTATTAACCACGGTTAAAAGTAAATAGGGTAATTAAGGTTAAAATGATATTATTATTACCCTAAAACATGTCCTAATTCTATTGGATAAGTGTAATTCGACCAAAAACAACATTAGGAATAATGTATGAAAATTTAGGCCCACTTGGATTAGATTAGGACATTTATTATTAATTTATTTAAAGAAGGGTTAAAATAGTTAAAATCAATGTTTAAAAAGTAAATAATTTTTAATATAGGGTTATACATAAGATAAATTCGACTATATATATTCATTAGAAAGATAAAAATCTTTCCTACATAATGATATTTTATTTTTAATTTTTAGACTTTAAATAATTTATTTTATTTATGACACAATGATGATGCAGTAATTATCTTATTAATGAAATATTGACATAATTGATATTATAAATATCCAAATAAATGTAATTTGAGACTTTTTATGAATTAAAAAACATTTATATATTAATATGACATGTTATTGTTGATTTACATAACTTTGTTCGAACTAATCATTCTGTTATTATTTTCACAAAAACCAATTACCAAATAGTGTCAAAATTGACATAAAATAGTTTTTAAAACAAATATTATATTATTAATTGTTATTATATTCTTAAAAATATAAGGTTCGGCAAAATGACTTAGATAAGGTTATATATACTAATAATAAAGAACTTGGGGTTTTTTTGGCCTGTTATAGTAAGTTTATTAACCTTATAGTGTAAGAACACAAAAAGACACGGTAAAAGTAAAATTATCTAACTTAAAGTTAAATATAAATGACATGGTTAAAATAGGAACCTAAACTTTTCTAAATTCTATTGGATGATAATATTTCGACCCATACCCACCTTAGCTTCGAAATAAATTAATTTGGAGCTATTTAAAACCGAATATGACTTTATAATAAAATAATATGTTTAGTTTTTCCTAAGGTGCCCCTCTCCTCCCTTATAAAAGGGAACCTCCTCCCTCTCTTCCTCACACCACTTTGAGCCTTAAATCTCGGAAAAACCCTGCCAATTTCACTTCTCCACTTCCCTAGAAACATCCTAGAGGATCTGGTCTTCTTCAAAGTCCAATATTAGTGCCTTAAGAGGAGGTTTCAAAAAGGAGCTTCCAAGATGAGGTAATGTCCGTTACCGATTCGTTTATCTTTATTTCTTCTTCCACTTTTTATTCTTTAGTTGTTTCATTATGAAGTAATAACATCAGTATCACTCATATAATGATATGTCATTATAATTATTAAACATCCCTATTTCACCATCTATCCATCCTACAAAAAACGAAATCACCACGCGTGCGTACGTACAGAATACCGTCTCCAGATCATGGTGTAATCTGTTTTTCCACCACAACCTTACATGGATGGGTATAATGGTGTAAATAAATAACTATATATGATTATTTTAAAGTTATATTTATTCTTAAACATTATACATACACTCCAATACAATTCCACGATCATGGGAATGATATCATCGCTCGTGCGTACGTACGGACTACCATCTCCACGAACGCGATGAGATTCATTTTCCATGATTAACCATTCAAGAATGATTATAAAATATATATAGTGAATACTAATTAAATATATGACATAATAATGATAATGGATTTATGTATTTATATATATGTATTTCATATACTCAATTCCATTCAATTCAATAAGGAAACGAAAACAGCGTTCATGTGTATGTACGGCCGTCTCCATGAACGATGTATTTCATTCCTTTTATCGATCTATAATATATATGTATATAATGAATATATATTATATATAAATCATGTTTTAAATTATGTAATTATTTAAATCAAGATATAAGTAATAATATCAAGAACGATGAGTCGAAACACATACGATAAATGAAACGATTTTACCCAAAACGCTCTTTAACATGGAATTTACAAAAGAACGGGTAACATAAAGTCATAAGTGAACCATATATGATATCATAACAATGAATATGATTCTGTAATAAGTCAATGACCTTATTTAAATCATTATACATGAGGTTCATATACATACGAAGCATATCAAACATAAGGTAAGGGATAAATTTTCAATCTCATTTTTATCCGAGATTGCTTATACGTAAGTATTTACTGGGGTTATGTTTATCATCCATGACCATGTTTTCTAAAAATGTTTTCATAAAATGTATACTATTCTTCCATGAATTTTTAATGTCATTTTTACCCTTTATTGACTTTTTACCACATTGTATGAATGGAATCTATCCTTTGGTTACCATATAAGGTACTTTTTGACTTTTCTGACAAAAGTACACGGAGAATGTTATTTTTAACTTATACGGCTTGAAAGGATTTTTACGGTTTCATAACACCTCATTTTCAAGAAGATTCATCTATAATATTGCATGATTATATTCAAAAAAAACCCTTTTCTTTTAAAATTTCATGGAATTTTGTGAATAGAAAATGATTTTAAAGAAGAAAGGATATTTTCTTCAAGAATTCATTTCAAGTGTTTTTCCAAAACTATTTTCCATCTAAGATGACATTATTTCATATGTGTATGTTTCAAGTAAAATGGCTCTATGATTGAAATAGTTTACATTTTCTTATGATGAAATGATATCAAACTTTTATGGATTATGTTACGATAGCCAAATGTTTACGAATCTCATTTTATTACATGGGTTATGCTATGATGTATGATTTATGATTTTGTGGCACATGAAAGAATTATTTAATTATGAGATGGGTGGGACCTATATATCCCTCCAATGCATTGGGTAAAGATTTATATCTCATGAGATAGACATGGCAGGAACGGTAAGTTAATCCAGTTCAGCATTACAGGACTTGAACGAGGAGTGAACTCGATTCAGAAAGGGACTATGTCCACTAAGATGGTCTTGGCAGCAATGCCTTGGCTACTATGTAAATCATGACATGTGCCGAATGGTTGCCACAATTACATGTATTATTCCCATTTTATCATGGTTGATGTTCTATTATGATATATGCCTTACGTACTTCCACGATTTATGTCTTTGCTCAAGATTTTGATGTTTAAATTTCATGTTCAAGTTTTGGCTTCCAAATGTTTATGGATTGTTTTATGTTATCTCTGTTTTCCCTTACTGAGCATTCGAGCTCACCCTTTTTATGTTTTATTTTCCCCAGGAAGTAAATAAAGGTTTTAGGTAAGGAAACAAAAATGGGAAGATCATTATGGGAGTTGTTGAAGATATTTCAACATGATTAGAAGTTTATATTCCGAGTTTCCAAAGACACTAAACTATCACGGTCCTTGTGTGTCTATTTTTGTTATGTATTACATATTCCAAAAAAGTAATGTAATGTCCATATACTTCAAGCTTCAGGTCTCTACACTGGGTTCGCCATAAGTGCGACTAATTCGGGGTCGATCTGCGGCACATTGGTCTGTTCGAGATGGTGTGGACCCCGCGGTTCCACTTCTACTGCCAACCTAATCTCGGACTGGAGCTGTTCACTCGATGGTCCCCTGACACCAACACATTCCATCTTCACCATGGGGAAGTTGGTATTAGTCTTTGGGATGTTCACTTCATCGGAGGTGTCCCACTAGAGGGCTAGCAATACAATGAGTTCCTTCCCCCAATGAACACCTGGGAGGATAGATCACGGACCCCCATGCTGACGTGGTACCTACTGGACCTGTCCAAAGAGAGGTTGTGGGTTAAGGACTTCCTGAAGGACATCACCTACAAGGACATGTTTAGCATGTTCCTGGAAAAGGACTTGGCGGTCAAGATTCCTGGACGGGGAAAATGATGCCCACCCATGGCTCAAAGGAACAAGAGCGGATCATACTGGAGGACCCTAGAGACGGGAAATACCAATCATGGGGCTACCGTGTTATTGAGGCCCGGGACCCGAATGTCCGATATGCTGGGTTCCTCGCCACCTTTATGAGTGGGTGGCTCCTGCCGGTGCGAGACACAAGAATGGGTGTCCGTCCACCAACCCTAGTGATGGCGGGCACCATGGCCACCAAAAAAAAGTTTCAATCTGGGCATCCCCATTCTGGATAGGTTGTACGCCATTGTGGGATACATCTCAAGAGGGGGTCGCCTCAGAGGGTGTGTGGCCCTTTCTAGATCTTCCATGGCTAGGTGGCGGCTCATCTTGGTGGGTACGCTTTCCCAAAAGTCATTCGTCTACCAGGCAACTGCCTGTGATCATCTCTACTAAACATTTATGGGGTCGTGCTGATGACGCTCAATGCGGAGGGGGTAAGGATCAGAATTGGAAACCACACTGACTTCAACTTCAGCCCATTCCTCACCACGATCAGCCCGATGGTAGATAATGGGCAACGCTCACTGGAGCAGCAAGAATACTTCTAGAGCTTCTGAGGTGGGGTGCTTGTGGTTCAGATTGATGGGAAGATTATCTACTAGCCTTAAGTGTCATCCCTGTTTTCCAGGCAGTTCGGGTGCCTCCAGCAAATGCCGAAGAGGGTCTTCATGGATGTTTGGGAGGAGAAGAATCTATGTGTCCTTTTCCAGATGTGGTTAATTTTCACCACTTATGGCTCTGGTGATGTCAATACCCTTCCTCCCACTGGGGTCGACACTGGCCTATCAACCGAGTATGTCGAACATTGGGCTATAGCGTACCCTAAGGGGATTTTGTGGAAGAGTGTTCGACATCTCGAGACTACCCGCGTGGAAACTAGCCGACGAGAGAGTAGGCAAGGTGCTGCTAGAAGGGGGGACCAGGGGCACGCCCGACGGCGAGGCCTGCACAGGCTGGGACCTCAGTAGAGGCGACATCACATGGTGTTGCAGCGACCTCATTGCCCGAAGGGGGGTCACACGATGCGGACAGAGAACTGCCCAGGAAGCAGATAAGATACCTGCTCGAAACTTCCCACGATGCAATCTTCCCAACATTGTGGTCGGCATGGATGAACCTGCGGAAATAAATGAGCATTGAAGTCCTCTAGCAGAAGATAATGCAGGATGGGATCCAACTGCCAGAGGTCGGGCTCATTCGGGTTACCGAGCGGGTGAATTTTCGTCGATGGTGTGCTTATCTGATGGCCATGGACACATATACGCGCCAACGAGGTCGGCGTGTGGAGCCACCTTTCATGGTGAAGGTGATTATCAGCCAAGAGCATGATCTGGAAATGATGCCGCTAGGAGAAGGTGACAGTGATGATGAGTCGGAGGGAGAGGAGGAGACCGCGGAGGACGAAGTATCTCAGGGAGGGTCCCATTAAGGAGCCTACAGGAGAGTGGCGAGATCGTCGGCTCTGACATGGACATAACTGAGATGCTCGAGGTCTATCTCTATCCATATTCATCCTCCTTCTTCTTCCATTATTTCTTGAAATTTCTGACCCATTTATCTATCTCACTCAGGAGAATATAGGTGCTAATCAGGCGTCCCCAATAGATGAATGGGAAGAGGCGCCGGTGGGACAGGGTGGGGCTCTGACACCTATCTTCGTACTGACAAGTGCTGAGGGGACTCCTACCATGATAGCTCTTGTTGAGGCCAGAACACTAGAGGCTGATGCTCTGGGTTCCTGTAAGTCCCTTGCCTCGCTATTGGTGATTACTGTCGGAGAACTCAACTAATCAGGATGTTCCTTGTACAGTGATCTCGGTGTTGGAGGCTCATCAGGCTGCTGAGCCCGGGCCGTCCGTGAGTGGACCAGTGGCGGATGTACCCCCTCCTCTAGAACATACTTCCCAATCTATGTCTGCCCCGAAAATTGGTGAGCAGGGGGCGGCAGACATCAATGGTGGTAACATTGGAGCGAGGCCGGAAGCTGACGAAAGCACCACCGCTGTCAAGGCAAGATAGGATGGTCACCCAGACATCGAGGGTCTTATTCCTCGTGAAGGAATCCCTGAGGAAGATCCTACTACTGAGCTGCTGGCTATCTTCCTTGTATATTGGCCCACTGATCCCGAGGAGATAGATGATTCAGACTCGGAAGCAGCCGAGGAGAGCCGGATGACACGGTGCAAAGGGTGGAAGTTTATCCGGCGTTTTCTCAGGCAGCCATAGATTGATTGGATAAGGCTGATGGGATCGCTCCAGACCTGGTTGCGTTTCCTGTGTGCCGGAGGGGATGACACTCAATGCCTTCATCTAATAGTCCGTGATTATAGGGCTGAGAAGATACATGAGAGCTGCCAGTGCACCGACGTTGCCCAGTGTCGGGAAGAATCAGTGAGCACCCAAGCATTCTTGAGGGAAGAGCAGGAGGTCTTACACCTCAAAGAGAAGGGGACAGAGAAGTAGGCCTTCATCGCAATGTGCTCTGAGCTTGTGGAGAAACTGACGGCCCTGTTGGCTGACGCCCAAGAACAACTGGTGGAGGTGAGTCACCAGCTAACTGTACTTCAGACTGAACGGGCGCATGCACAAGCTAGGATTGGTAAAATGCACTCTGCAGCTACTGATGAAGAGAGAGCCTTCAGGGAGAAAGAACCAGACCTGGAGGCCACCATCCAAAGGGTAGAAGCGTTGGACAGATCAACCCTAAACACCGATCCTTAAGGCCATGTTTTGGTCATGTCATGAACTTTTTTTCTTCTACTTCTCATCATTTTGAACCACTGTATAGACGGATCTATTTATCTGTACCCTTTGTTTAATACACTCAACCATAATCCCGAAATAGATAATAATTCACCCCTGGGCTCATGTGTGCCATACCTAGTGCGAGAAACAAAGGATACTCATTTTATCATTTTGTTTGACCGTGGGGTGTCAACCATGCTTCAGGCATCCGAAATCCGACCCGGATTTCTAAGGAGGAGAGGGAGGTCCAGCCCAAGGGAGGAGTCCTCAGACCGATCAATGTATTGTCTCCTAAACATGCTCTAACACACGAGCGGGGAAATGTCGGGGGAATTGGAATCAATCTGAACATTGGGAGATAAAAAAGATGAATCATGTTACCCAAATATGGAACACCATGGGAGGGGCATAGTGATGGAGGATATCTGTTAATCGTGGTGGAAACACAGCATCTATATCGCATTGGCATGAAATGGGGACAACAAATGAGGGATGACCGCTGACCATGTTCACAACATGGGGCCTCACTCAAATATCGTCGATCAGTATTTCAGAATGTTTCCCCAGGACAGCAGGCGGACCATAGGTCGATCATCCATATTGTTAAAGAAGGCAGACCAAAGGTCTATCATCCATATTGTTACAACAGGTGGACCACAGGTCAAGCATCCATACTGTTATGGGGTCCCATCAAATGTGACTAGTCTTCCGGAATGTTGGCCCATGATAGCAGGCGGACCATAGGTTGATCATCCATATTGTTACAAAAGGCGGACCAAAGGTCTATCATCCATATTTTTACACCAGGCGGACCACAGGTCAAGCATCAATACCATTAGGGGGTCCCATAAAACATGAAAGGGGATGAAGATATAAATAAAGGGGCTAACAAAGCGTGGAATGTGAAGTGGTGGTTTGTTCGAACAAAATACAACACTACAAAAATTCCACCACCGTGGTGGAGGCACATTAGGCAGACGTATTAATCTGGTCATGGATCATCCCTACATTAAGGTAGGACCTCTCTGGAGAGAGAACTATCACTTCCCAATCACTATGGGGCATCTCGAACTCATTCGAGGAAGATTTTGTAGTTACACCTATCCCCAATGAGTCAGGCCAAGGGGCCAATAGTGAGGAGGGATGGGATTTGGTCATCCTTGGGGGATGGACCTAAGACAGAATGTCTGGGTGTTCCTACGTATCTCATAAGGATGCGAATCAAGCCATATATAGTTCTTGAAAGGGTCTTAGATTAAAGATAATGAACTCAGACCAAGGATTGGTAAGGAGGTAGGGAGACACATGGTGAGGTTATTATGAAACCCAACATGAACGAGGATGAGGTCCCGCTCACCATGTGTTCCTTAGAAATGTGTTCTGGTCAAGGGACTAAGCACGCAAGTCTGGCTGGGCACATGGGGAAGTGCCCGGGCGCTCCTATGTATCCCATAAGAATGGGAATCAAGCCATACGTAGTTCTTGGAGGTGCCTTTTAACTTCGTGCAGGACAAGAAACAAGAGGGATAATTCTCATAACAGGGTGCACGTGGGGTGGATATTAAAAACCCGACATGAATGGGGATGAAGTCCTGCTCACCAAGCCACGTGGTCCCGTAGTCAAGGGCCCAAAGGCCGGACAGACACGATGAATTAGCAAACCTCAAGATGGACCCTTAGACAAGAGGTCTGGGCATTCCTATGTACCCCATGAGAATGGGGATCAAGCCTTTCATTGTTCTTGAAGGTTGCATGACACCGGAAGGTACCTATGCCAAAGATGAAAGGGGCTTGCGGGTCTAGTTCTCACACCAAAAGAATTGGCATCTGATGTATCTTGTTTTTCCTTGAAGGTGAATGGTTTTTCTTTTCTGGATCATCCTGTCTATGGTAGAAATTCCTGACATCTCCACAATAATCAAGAAGTATACAAGCGTTGAGAAATGGTATGGTAATTGACCAATACCCAACGTGATGTCCCCTATGGAGAGGTTGTCATAATGCAGTGTCATTTTTCTTCATATAGTCGGGACGATAACATCACAGTTTATGGTCATGTGATAGGACCAACTAGCACAGTTTAAGGTCATATGGCTTGGACCCGGGGGAATTCATGCGATGCGACAAAGCATACCTGATGTGGATGAGGAAATAAGGGCATACCATCTCCGCACGCGATTCCGGGAGAGGAGCCTCGGGCCAAGGGGTCGGCGGGGGTTTAAAGATCAAGGGGAAAGAGACACTAAAATCCAGCAGAGATGGGACTAAAATGCAATGTCTGGGAGACCCCTCGTATCCCGTGGGGATAAGGGTCAAGCTGTGCCTGGCTTTTAGAGAAGAAAAAGGCCTATAATCTTAGCGCTCAGATCGTGGACGCCCAAGAGACGTCGAAATGCGGCTCTGTCTGCCTGACGTTTGGAAGCACACTGAGGGTTTGTGCAAGGACTACTGAGATTCCACCATGACCCGATGGGCGGGAACATAATGTGAATCATCCAACCAACATTTAGGGACTGAAGGAGTCAGCGTGATGATGGAGGATTACTGCTTACCATGTTCCCAACACAGCATCCTGTCGTGTTAGCCTTGCGGACAAACATATGAGCATCAACCACTGACCATATTCGCAATGCGGGATTTGTATCAATTTTTGTTCTGATACCCTCAGGGGTGTTGGCCCTATACGGTAGGAGAGCTTTTAGGGGTTGTATCCAGACCGTTCTTGGGGGTCCCTCCAGGTGCGAAAGATAATGGGGGCGAATGAAGGGGAGCACGAAGCTTGAAAAGTGGATGAAACTTGCCTAAGATGAATTTGACACTTCAGGTCCTAGACCAGAGTACTCTGAACACATTAGCGGACCACTGAAAAGGGTCAAAGGGCTCAGTTTGAGAGTGGCCAGAATATGGAGGATTCTCGGGAGAAGAAGGCATGGTGCCAAAATCACTATACCGCACCTATATATCCCCCTCATAGGGAGGGACAGACCAGGAGGCCGAGGTGACCGAGAGATCGGGGGATCTCTTATGATATAGGGTTGGACCAGAAATCTAGGTGTTCGGGTGGTCCTAGGTATCCCATAAGTATGGGAATCAAGCCACACGTAGTTCTAAAAGCACATTTTAACATCATGTAGGACGATTAGAGGAATTTCATCTGGGAATGTGTATGGCATGGAGAGTAACCCAATGTGAATGAGGACATAATCCCACACCACACCGGACACTCCGGGTAAGGACTTGGGCTAAGGTGCCTAAGAAGGCCAAAGGCGCCTGAGGTTGGGCCTCAGTCAGGAAGGCCTAACCATCTTGTAGTTTAACATCTTGTAGTGAGGACGAGAAGAGAAGGAGGACACCTCAAATAAGGGCGGTATACGGTGCGGCGACTAACCCAATGTGAATGAGTACATAATCCCACACCACACCATGCAATCCCATTGGAGAGAGCCTGGGTCGGGGGCCCAAGGTTGGGCCTCGGTCAGGGAGGCCTCACCGGCTTGCATTTTAACGTCTTGCAGGACGAACATGTAGTTTAAGGTCATGCGGGACAAGAGGCAGTTTAGGGTCATGCGGGACCACACAGTTTAAGGTCTTGCAGAACCGTATTGTTTAAGGTCGTGCAGGACTGTAGGGCTCAAGCGATGTATTGATTTAGGAACATGGCATTGGTTGGAGGAGTTATACGCTCACCACCCATGGTCACCCGTGCGTATGCTCCATTGGGGTACACCTTATGAATAATTAAAGGTCCTTTCCATTTGAAGTCCAACATGGGTGGTTTCCTGCCGGGGATCATTGGCGCCCTGAGGGCCAAGACCAAATATCATTGCAGGAAAGAGCGGAGGCGAACCTTCTAGTTGACATCTTGAGCCATCCTGCTCTGATGCCTTTCCAGGTTGGGCAAAGCATAAATCCTATTCTCATCCAGCGCTTCCAATTCAGCTAGATAGATTTCAGCAACTCTATCTGGTGTCTGCTGGTCGTAGAACACTGTGCGCAATGAGGTCTATTGAACCTTGATGGGCAGGACGTCCTCACTTCCGTACACCCGGGAATAAGGGGTTACATGGGTGGAATAATGAGTCATAGTCCGATAAGACCAGAGGGTGTTTGGAAGATTATCCGGTCAACTCTTCTTGTTCTAACAAACCATCTTTTGCAGAATGTTAGAGAGGTTTTTGTTAAACGCCTCGATCTGCCCATTTTCCTATACATGATAGCGGGAGGTATGGTTAGAGAGAATGTTGTACTTGGTGTACAATTTCTTCAGCTTTGCCGCTCGGAAGTTGGTGTCGTTATCCGTGAGGATCGCGTGAGGTAGTCCAAATCGATTGACGATGTTGGAAATCATGAAGTCGGCGATAGAATGGGCTTTGACTTCCTTGAGCGGAATTGCCTCTGCCCACTTGGAAAATAAATCCATAGTGGTCAGAAAGAACCAGCATTGGGGGGCTATTTCCAGTGGGTAAGGTCCTGCAACATCCACCCCTTAGACTACAAAGGGCCAAGAATACTTGGTAATGTGGAGAGGATCTGGTGGTCGATGCACGAAGATAGCATGAACATGGCACGCATGGAACCTCTTGGCGAACTCATTGCAGTCAGGGATCTTGGAGGGCCAGAAGTATCCCAGTCTCCGAATCTTTTTTTATTTTTTTGAATAAATTATATAGAGTTGAAGTGTCTACATTGTAATTTTTATTATGTAATGTAATAGTTATGACCAGATTCTCTAAAATTATAAACCTGAAAAGATCCTCAGTGTTAAAGAAAGTAAATTCTGGATAAAAACTCAAAATTATGTTAGGTTTAAGGTTCATCCCTTATAATCTATCACCTGACAAAAATTTAAAGATATATGTGAAGGATGTAGTGACTCTGCCTGGGTTTCAACTTTCAATTGACTCTGATCATGATCATAGGTTCAAATCTAAATTTTATATGAGTCTTAAACATTCCTAGAGTACTAAATTGAATTTCATAATGTCATATCACCCCCAAAGACATGTCTAATCTGAAAGGAATATTTATATTCATGATGATAATCTGAGATCATTCTCTATAGAATTCAAATTTAGATGGGATTAGCATCTCTTACTGGTTGAGTTTTCATAAAACAACAGCTTCCACTAAATTATTCAGATATCTCCATATGTAGATCTATATAGAAAGGATGTAGAACTCTAACCTATTGGGATTAATTTAGGGAAAGGGAGATACATAGACCAGATCTTGTGCAAGAGATGACAAAAAATGGTCAATCCATCCAGAAACATATCAAAGATGTTCAAATTCAGCAAAAGGGCTATGTTGACAACCATCAATGGGACTTTTAGATCAACATTGAAGATCGATTCTTCCTTCGAATATCTCCATGGAAGATATTAATATGGTTTGTAGGAAAGGGAAGCTTAACCCAATGTACATTGGCCGCTTTGAGATCCTTGATCTCATAAGAGATTTGTCCTATCAGCTTGAACTTCCACCTAATATTTCTCAAGATCACGATGTGTACCACATATCACTCATGAAGAAGTACATATCTGATCCACCACACATACAGAGCAGCTAGACGATATATCTGGAAGATGATATCACATATGAAGGGCAGCCTGTAAAGATTTTGGATATGAGAGAAAAGGTTCTACCCTACTATACAATCCACCTTGTCAAATTGTTATAGAGGAACCAAAATTTTGAAGAAGCAACATGGGAATCGGAGGGGGTAATGAAGTTGAAGTACCCTCACCTATTTTTGTAAAATGAAATTTAAAGGGTGAACTATCAAAAGAAGGGATGAATATAATGACCCAAACTATTATCAATAGAATTTTTACATTCTTATTGTAATGTAACATATTATAAATCAGATAAAATCACATAGAGACAACAGTAAAATATTTATAAATAAATAATTAATGAAATAATTTGTATTTCTGTAAGTTAAGGTCCCAATACCAATGAAATAGTAAATTGACTTTAGAAATAGTAATATGA
The DNA here is from genome assembly GCA_963277665.1 of Viscum album. Taxonomy (NCBI): domain Eukaryota; kingdom Viridiplantae; phylum Streptophyta; class Magnoliopsida; order Santalales; family Viscaceae; genus Viscum; species Viscum album. Next base: position 1,095,708,418 of record OY728130.1, read on the forward strand.
ACTTTAGGAATAGTAAACCAAAAACATGAATAGTAACCACACACTTGAAATTATAAATAAAATTTAGGCATATTATAAGTAAAATTTGTGTCTATTTTTATCATAGTTTATGTAAACAAATGTTATAAAAATTATTAATTAAGTGTTAGTGTTTTTTAATTCATAAAAAAATTAATTACAATTTTATGATTAATTTAATAATTTAAATGAACATATATTTTCATAAAATTTACTAAATAAATTAATTTTTTTACGTCTTATGATTTTAAGATAATTTTATGATAACTTAATTAATTTTTAAAAGTGTTTTAATTTTTTTTATAATTTTAAAATTTATATTTTCCATGTAAATGATGATTTTAATTAAAAAATAAATTACTTAAATTTAGAAAATTATGTTTATAAAATGAATTTCCTTTTTTAAGTCTAGATGTAAAAAAATGGTTTGGGTGATTTTTTGGGATTTTTTTAAATACTTTAATTTTCAACGAGTAGCAATATACAATAATTTTCAAAAAATGCTAAACACATGAATGTTTGAGTCATTATTGTTGTAAGGATCATGTAAGAACCTTAATCTCAAACCATTGTTCAATATTTTAATATATATTGTGATAATACTCAAACTATTCATATTCTATAGCCAAAATAATAAACTAATGAATATAATATTGACAAAACAATCATCTCCTCCACTATAAATACCACCCCCACAACATCTTCTACTCACACCTATAAAACATTGATCATTTATTAAATTATACCAAATAATCTTAACTAGACCCAACCTCATGTCCAATATCTTTTGGTCTCATCAAAATACCTAGCCCAGGTTCCTTCATGATGATCTCAAGAAGATAATTCCATAGGTAAATCCACTCTCTTTTTCTTTTAATTTCCATTCAATTTCATTTTATTTTCTAATTCTATCTTCACCTACCTTAATGAAAATGGAATGATAATTATAATACAACAAATATAATGTAATTATATAATTTCAATAGTATATAAAATATTAAACTCCACCCTCATTCGCTTTGATATTAAAAATGGAATTGTCGTGTATGATGTTTCAGTTTACTAAAATCGTCGAGGATGCACTTTCATTTCCCATTAACACATTAAAGGAAATTAATGAGACCACTAAATAAAATTTTAACGTTTATTTTATTACCCACTTTACGTTTCAGAAATAACTTATACTCATAATTCAAAATGATAATTTGAAACAAGTTCTCCATGTCCGAAAAACCGCAAAAATTAACCGAAAATGGTCATCATTAACTATTTTCTAATGAGTCATCCCCATGGTATATAAAAAATACATTATAAGAACATTTTATCTTCTATAGTTTAATTAGTAACATATAATAACAATTCTATATTTTAATCCCCATTATAAACATACTTACATTCAAGAATACAAGTTAACTGATCTAGAAAATCATCAAAATGAATGTTCTTGAACGATAAAATTAAACTCTATAACTCATACTCCACTCCAATGGCCTAAAAGCCGTTATTTTTTATTGATTTTTGATAATCCACCATTCAAGGGGTGATGTGGAACCCTTACATGGCCCGTAGGTGAAGTATTATATGGACCATTGTCAATAGAGGAATTCATTGCCAGTAGGCTTCAAACATTACATACAACCTAGACTAACTACTTGGAACTACTCCTCCCCAGTATCTTCATCCTGAAATCAGCTCTCCACCTTTGCATGGATTTTCGTCTAGGATTCCCGTGCATGCACAGGCTTGTCCCGATGGTAGGTTCCATACACCCTCATTCTTGCAATCAGTTTAGCTTCTGCTATGGTGGAAGCTCCTTGCTCCTCCTTCTTCTGAATCTTTTTCCTTGTAGTTTGTATAGTTTTCATCTACACTTAAGGTGGCCTGAATTCCTTAAGGTGGCCTGAAGGCCTTACGGACTTGAAGGCCTAGGTGGCCCAATGTCCTTAAAGGACTCGGGGACTAAATTGGTGGCCCGAAGGCCCAAACAGGGGGATATTCCTGGCTATTACAGTGCCAAACAGTGCCTGCTACAGTTCCCGCTACAGTACCTTCTATAGTCTTGCACAGTTCCTGCTACAGTACCTACTATAGTACTGCTATAGTACTTCTATTGTAACCAAGAAATTAGACCCCACCTGGATTTGATCATGGGTCTCTTGGATGCACTTAAGGAGTCCTCACACACTGGATTGAGGCTCATGTGCTCTATAACTCATACAAAGTCCCATAATGAACACAATAAAACTATAATTTATCATATCAATATTAAAAGGATTATTTAATATATAATTAATAATTCTAATGTGAAAATACATGAAATTAACATGATGGAATCTTTTAGACAAAAGGCCATAGGAATTCCCAAACCCAACTCTCCTTCTAGGGGTTTTCCCACATTCACCATATTTTCTGTAAGAATATTCCTTAAATATAATTTCATCATAATTATATTACCTTTTATGGCATATAAATATTTTCAATATTAGTCTATGATAGTAAATTGTTTTCCAAAAAAACTCTCCCTTCAGAAATAAACACACCTTTTACTTCTCAAGATTGTTTCTATTGCTCAAGGCTAGTTATTTTTATATCTTGTATGTTATTCCCTCATTAATTTGGGAACACAAGGTTTATGAATTTGTCTTTATTAAGATAAACTTGTTACATTATATTGGTTATTATATTGTCAATTTGATATATATTCTATATAGAATGTATGTTATTTTAAATGTTATGATGGGATGGGTGTGCTTGGAATTATATAGGGAATTGAAAAAGTTATGATGTGACTGGTGTTACAAGAATTATATTATTCTACAATGAATTAGTTAATGTGATGAATCTATTTATTTAAAGTAAAATATTTTTGAACATGTTTTAATCTTTGTTGGAAACTTTTTGTGGTAGTTTACCATTTAGATATGATGTTTCTTTTGTATGAATTGCCCCTTTCCATGCATTTATCTAATGTTTCCTCTCTAAAATATGATCATTTCCTTATGTTATGATTATAATTATTATTCTATACTCATGTTTTATTGTCTCATGTTCTTATCTATCTCTTACTGGGCTTTTAGATTACCTTTTTTGGTGTATATCCTCAAGTGGCAACATGTAACAAAATAATTCAAGAGCCAATAAGAATCTAGGGAAGAGATAATTACACAAAAATTTATTTTTAATTTTTTAAATGTTATAAATTTCCCTATTTTTCCCAATACACATAATCTTTAGATCTCCTTTGTGTAATTATTTTATGTTTTTTTCCTAAAAATAATGTAATATGAAATGTAAGAAAAAGTAGGGTACCTATAATATTATTTTATATTTACAACATAACATTAGTAAACATTAGTAAAACTATATGATATACGAATAATGGTCATATTTAAAATAATTACATTTGTAATGACAATAATTATAATTACAATATTTCAATCCTATATATAGACTTACTATATAATTTTTTCATTCCTTTCTCAATTCACAGGGTACAGTTCTTATTTCCAAATTTATATAATGGTTTCTCATTTCATGGTATTTTTCATCATTATAGGTTTTGGATGGAAATTATTAATCTTTAATGTTGATGATGATCTATGAGATTTCATATTCATGAATATTTTATTATTTATTTTCTATTTTCCCAAATTTTATTATCAAATTTTAATTAATATACTTCATCCATTGTGAGTAATAATCCATAGTGAATAGAACCAATTTTTATGTACTATTATTTTAATTACCCACTTATTATTTAATAATGTATATTTAGTATGTATCATATATTATTGGGTAAATATACTAATAATGATCCAATTCATTTGAATTAATAAATAAAAATAATTTAATATTTTATAAATCCTCGGTAGTAGTAATAATAATAATTCATCATAAAAATGTGGAATTGCATTCACCCCCCCCCCAACGAATCACTTACTAACAAATTAAATTATTAATATAAAAAAACTATAGCTAAAGTGTTTCAATATTTAATTTATTGAGTTATGTCTACATTAAAAAAAATGAAACTTATATTTTCCCATATAATAATATGATACATCATTATATGTTTACTAAAACTATTTGATCAAAGGAACTATCATTATTTGGTCTTGAGAGACTCTTTAAATAATTTTCAAATAAGTGGTATTTATTATATTCCTTTCTTATTATATCATATGTTAATATAATGTGATATCTTTATTCAAAATAGTTTTTTCTCAAATCATAAAGAACTAATCCATTTTCGAAATCAAATTATATTTATCAATGAATGATAGTAATATTTTTATACAGCACATTCCCATAAAAATATACTTGTGATATAATAATCATCTGACTCTGTGTTTTTACAAATAATTCAATATCAATACACCAAGGAAATTTTTTTACGTTCATATAATCCATTATAGGTACAAAGGAGTTGGTTTAATAAGATAACTATATTATACTCATAGTTTATTAGTGGGTGATTGATGTTCTTCACACAATATCATTTTCAGAAATCACATTTGAAGTTGTGATTGCATATGAATTCAATTATTCCCAGGTCCATGTATGTTATTGATAACTATAGTCATTATTGACCACTAGAATATGAAATTTATATAGATAATTACCATATATTTAAAACACAATGTTTATGAAAATTAGTGGTTCTCTTGGAATTGCATATTCAAATCAGATCATACAAACTGTCATTTTTATATTCATATGGTAATTTAATACTGGATAAACCACTCTCCCAATAAAAAAACATTTTCTTGTCCCCTCAATTTTATTTCCTCGGTTTTTTATCCCATATTTTTTACAGAATGTAATTCAGTCTTCTTTTAATAATTATAATCATTTACATAATTTTAATGAACCTTTATCCTTCTCTTCTTAGGTTAACAATGGTTTTAATCAATAGTTATATTGTAAAACATTTTTTGGGATAATCAGTTGGGAATCACCACTAGATTACTTTTTTAAACTTTTTTACTAATTTTTTGATCATTGAGGTAGTCATCATATTGTCTCTTATAACCAAGGGAAACTTAATTCCATCTATTTCTATAAATCAATAAAACGAATAACATTACTTATTAAAATTTAGTATCATCGAGGAATTGTAATAATCATTTGTAAGAAAGGGATTCGACCATAAAACCATTTACCTTTTTATATCATTACATTATCCATTATTTTATTTATATTTCTCTATATAAATATTAGAATATAATACATTACCATGAGATGGGTAATCATATAATTATAAATGTATTCCCACATTGTGACAACATTATCAATAATTTAGAGTGGTTTATATAGAGTATATGACCAACCAACAAATATCCTAGAAGATTTTCCATCTTGGTGTGTATAAATATACCCAATAATTTTGCATTAGAGTCATGATATAGTCAATGAAAACCCCACAGCCTTTTGAGTGGTTAGCCCTTTTTGAGACTCTAACGTATCCTCATAAACTCTACAGTATCGAAGCATTCTTGTATTTCATGGGAATTCACATTCATAATAAATTTACATCATATTATAATGTTATAATATGCTTTGTATTGTCCCTTGTTTTCCCCTAGGCGTTCAATAATATTTAAACATTATTAACTCAAAAAATAGCTATCCCTTTCTCTGATATGAAATTTTGAAAACTAGTCCTTAGTGATAAATTTTTTATTGATTCATAACATTATTTTTCAATAATAAATGAAAAGGAACTATGAGTATATATTATTATAATAATATTATAAATAATCATAATTCATAATTAAAATAAATATAATCTTTATTTAACAAAAAATTTACTACATCTTCTAAATACCTTTTAAAAATACATTTTATATAATGTGGTGAAATATTTAAGGAAAATAGTAAGCTAAAAAATTTAGTTACAAATAAAGAGGGTAATAAAGCATAACATGAGAATAATGAGTAATAACATGATATCATTGTGATGATGATACTAAGAATGTAGCCTGGAATAAGAATATGATATCATAAGATCAAGAAATTAAAAATTAATTTTAAATAATATTAAAATATAATTTGAAAAAAATTAAATGGTCCCTCCCAAGATAATGATTATAACAAAGACAAATTCCTATTGTGGAGTAGGTTAACAAGATAATCCCATTAACAAATATTGAGATATAAAACATTACATAATGAAATAGTAGTATATATAACTTTGGGACCAATCCTGACATAATTAAAATCATACATGTGTGTTACAAAAGATTAAAATTAACTATACAAAATTATTTATCATGATCAAAACAAAGTGAATAAGGACGGTTCAATTATTATAATTTGAGAAATAAGTAAAGGGTAAATAATGTGGATACCCAAAAGAAAATTTAATTAAATAATTTATATTATTAATAATGACAATGGAACATGTGTCTTCAATATGAATCAAATGTATAAAATTCACGACATGGATCTCGGTTAAGATTGACTTAAAACCCACAAGGGTTGGGACTTGTTAAACAAGTTAAGGATATTTTCAAATGGTCCTAATACCATATGGTTATCTAGAGAGAATTAAATTAATAAAAAAGTATGCATCAACATCATATTATTATATTATTATAATTTATTCATAATTTAAAATAATTTTAAATTAGTTATTATCGATATGTGTCAATAAATAAGAATTTTCCATTAAACCATGATTATATAAAAGTGATAATTTTTAATGATACAAAATACATGTATAATCCTATAAATGAAAAGGATATTTAAAAATCAATAATTATAAGGGATATATATTGTCAATTAATGTATACATGAAAGAAAATGCCTAAAATTAATATAAATAAAGAGATTGTATAACCATCAAATCCCAAAGGTAGTCATTAGGATCCATTATGCTATGTTAATAAACATTTGTTGATAATAATAAGTCATAAAATTGATAATAAAAAATAAATTTGAAAATAGGTAGAGTACATTATTGTTCCCTAGAGATAAAACATTATTATATTTCCAATTTAAAAGGAGAACATTGAGGAGAAAGGAATATTATAGAATAAAACCGAAGCAATCATTTAAATGGATTATAATTATTCATTACATAGTTGCATTATAAAAAAATAATAGATAAAATTAGTAAAAAATATTTGAATAAATTTCATTTCAAATAAATAAAATATGTTCTACATTAAGAAATAAAAGATGAAAATGAACAATAAATTTTATAACTCAAGTAACCAAATTGAATTATAAAATAAAATTATATTTCATCTATGAATCAATAATAGTACACATAAACAAACAGAATCAGTTGGAGTGATGTATCAAATTTGAATAATAATTTTTTAAACTATATGTATTGGTGTTTTTAAATTCACCATAAATATGAAGAATAGTGTACAATATCAAATAAATCTTCAAGGAAGGGTGGTTTAGAATAACCCCCTTTGAGTTTAGTATATTTTCAATAAAATATAGTTAAAAGATTTAACCTTAAATGGATTTGTAAATCACATGAATAAAATTCAAGATTATGATAAAATACATTAATCTTTAGTATATACACCACATAAATTAAAATTTTGTGCATAAGTTATCAACATGTCTTAATAAAGTGAAATTAAGATGAAAATTGTTACACATGTCCCAAATCACTATAGAGTATAACAAAACATCTAGAATAATTAATTCAATTTAATTACATATTATAACAAGAAACATATTCATATATATGTCATATTATGATTTCCTTTAACTGTCACATGTTATTTATTTAGGAAATTGTTTTCTATCCTGGGTTGGATAACTTGGGTTTTTTAGTCAAGTCCTTCAAAACTCTCTAAATATGTAGAACATGGTTGAAATAGTATAAAAATAGTTTCCAAATAAACCTAATATTAATCATTTTATAAAAACAATTCTAAATTATTGAAAAAAATTATTATTACTTTTAATATGTCGTTATGAAATATGAAACGCATTGCTCGTTGAGTAAATAGTTATCACATATACATGAAAATATATTCTTATTGGTCAATTTAAAAAATATAATAAATTTAAATTAAATATACAATTTATAATACATATATATATTTTAACTATCATATTTTTTAATCATGTTAATCCTTTTAGTCAACCAAGATTAGAGATTATGAAAAAATAGAAGACATCACTTTGTGGAGGTGGTAATTAGTGAAACACAATAACAAGGCTTTTAATTTTTTTAGAAGAAGAATTTGAATAAATAATGGTAATTACATTAATTTTACAAGTATTTAATTGTGATAATGATATTTTTTCATTATATTATTTGGTATTTGAGTGATATTGTATAAAAATATGAATGATTAAAAGTTGTTGACAATTAAATACATATAGTGGAGACATGATCATCACATAGACATTTCTTAAGAAGTTAAGGCCTGAAGATGAAATCTAGATAAATTTTTCTTATTGATAAGAAATTAAATTCATTTAAATTTAGATGGGGTATATATTAAAAATAAGTTTTAATTTTAAGTGTTACTATGGAGAGGTGTAATTGGCATCCTTTTATAAGTTTGTAAAATTACAATTTTGGGGATACCCTTAAACATAACATGATATCATGACACAATTCATATGTGAATTCCTAAAAATCGTAATAATGGGGTTTGGAATGATCTTGGAAAGTGAATGGCTCAAAAAAAATACATTTTACAAATTTTTAAAAAAAAATTTAATTATTTATCCATTTTTTTCAACATCTTTACATTTTCATTGTTATATTGGATTTCAATTTGAAAAAATGTGATTTATATGTTATATATATTAATAATGTAACAAATATTAAGAAAAATATTTTTTTTTTCAAAATTTCATCTCCATTAAATACAATTCATTTTATAAATATTTTTTTATAAATATATTATTTATAATATATAGAATATAAAAACAAATTTCCCAAAAAATGACTTTTAACCACAATTTTTTCTTTAACATTAATTTATAATAACTTCTAATTGAATGTTTTCTAATAATATTAAATTTATGTTAAAATATAATATTGCAGTAATAAAATAAGTTAAATTAATTTGTTTTATTAAATAAAAACATAACTGATATTAATAAATCAATAATTGAAAGTATGTTTACCATTTTAGCATTAATTAACACTAAACATAGTTACATTTTCATTATTACTATACATAAAATCAAATACCTTATCAAATGTAGACATGTTTCACAAAAGTAAGAAATTCAATTTATTCTATTTTACATTTAAAACCGGAAAATTGTAGTTTTTATTATATTCAAGTAAAATAGTTTATATATTGAAATATTACATTTGTCTAAAAATAATAACCATATGTTTACAAATTCAACATTATAATATTCAATTTTTTAAATAATTTTTACATATATTTTTTGTAAAAAAAATTTTATTCATAATAATTAATGTCATCCACAAATTTTAAATATCATAATTTTTAATAAAAGTTAGTATTTTTAAAATTCCTTAAAAGATTTATTATTTCTGAAAAATAGTCAAAATTTCATATTATATTAATTTTATTATTATCATTTAAATTATTAATTTATTTATAGAAACTTAATTATATACATTATATATAATTTATTTAAATACAAAAAAATATAAAAAATTTACTTTTTATGAAAATGTTTTTTATAATCATTATGTGTTGTTAATATTATTTCTTATTGGATTCTTAATTACATGATGTTGATATATTAGGTTATATATATTAATATTTTGAGGGATTCAATTTACATTACAAGGATAACTATCAAATATATATCAAAATCAGTCCTAAAATAAATACTACTATTATAATAAATATGCATTAACATATACCATTATTTAATTATTTATACTCGAAAATTTAATTTTCAGCCCTCAATTGTTATTGAAATATATTTACAAAATTTTTTAAATATATTATTTTTTAATTTTATAATAATATAATTATTATTTTTAAGTAAATGGTAAATATATCTATTTTTTAAATATATACATAATATTTCAATGTCATAATTTTATATCATTATGTGTTATATTATTTCAAATTTACCACTTAACATTACTCAACATCTATATAATAATATTATATATGAATAAATTACATAAATTGAATGATAATTGTTTAAATATCCATAATTACAATTACCATATTTCATTGTTTTATATAGATTTACTTAATCACTCATTCATTCCACTCTCATTTTGTAAGGAACATTTCTTTGTTTCACATTTTCCATAGTGATTTCTCATTTCATGGAACTATTCCTCATTATTTTCTTAATTTTGATATTTGTGATCACCAAGGTTGAAGATGATATAGATTATTTTTTGTAGTGATGATTTTATTCATTTTTATCTGTAGAACCATATTAATTTTTTCTCTTTTAACAGATATAATTCATCAATATTGATTAAGAATCCACTGATTATAGTATATAGTTTTATATTATTATTTTTGTAATGTTCCACTTCTGATTGAATAATTTGTATTTAATTTGGATCCCCGTAGTTATGGAAAATGCATTTCCCTTCTTTCACTCTTTTTGAATAAATATAGAAATTATCATTATAGTTGTAGACATAATTAATAATATTAATAATAGCGTCTCCTCAAACATTGAGAGTTGAATTTAAACTCCTTAAATATTTTATGTACTAGAATTTTATATTACATATTAATAGTGATTTTTGTAGTGTGTAAAATCATATCAATTAATACGTTATTTGTTGATTAATTTTAATCCTTATAAAAATAGGAAGAGTTTTTTTTCTTCAAATATGATTAGGATTAATATTGAGTATTCTCAAGTAGTTTGGGAAAATAGTCAATAATTATCATATATCGAGTCTCGGGTTATATAGTATTTCAATTAAGTGTTATTATAATCATCCAAGAATATAATATCATAGTTAGAAAAAAGAAATTATCATCCTATTACAAATAATTATTTCTTATATATTGATAAAACCAATCCATTTCCCAGATAAATTTAAAATTTTCAATCAGGGTTAATAAATTCCTCTAATGAAACGTTGCCATAAACAAAAATATTGAGATAAAATAACAAAACAACTAAAATTATTTATTAATAATTAAAATTCATGACATTGAAGTTATTATTTTAAGTTCATAGAAGAAATTAATTGTGGAAATGAGTCAGTTAAATAATATTTACATAAAATAATCAGTATTCTTGAGTGGTTGATTAGTGTTCCACACTCCATATCATTTTGGGAACACGTTTATCTAGTTTTTATTACATATTATTTCTCTTTTCACCTTGTCCTCAGAATTGGTTGATGACTAACATCCATGTTATCCATTTTATTATAGGATCAAATTATGAATTAAAATGTTTTATACACATAAGGATTTAAACCGTTACTGATTCATTTGAAAATACACTTTCCACTCCCATAATAATAACTAACCACATCATGTTACTATTTTATTTATTCTTAATGAAACCCACATCTATATATAAATTATTTTAAATACACCATTCAGAAATTTTATGTTTATTCTTAATTTTTTAAAGATGGTAATTATGTTGTCTTTTTTCATCATATTCATTAACATTTTATTTATAATATATTACCCTTCTAACCATTGGAAAATTAAGGTTTTCAACTATGGATTCACTATTAATAATATTCCATAATAATTTTTTGGGGAATAATCAAAATATTCCAAAGTCAATAATCATCTAATATTAGTTGGTCTTCGAGGTAATCATAACATTATTCCTTATGCATAATATTAACTTAGAGTTTCATGGTTCCAACCCTCAGTAAAACAAAAAAAATTAACATGAAAAAAAATTATGAATCATATGGGAATTGACATAATCATTAACATTAATGGGATTCAAACAGATATCCTTTTACCCGTCTACATCACCATGTTAGACAATATTTTGTTAAGTTGTACATATATATTTCCTATATTAACCTAGGTTACATAATGTTTGGTTTATATCATAAACATTAATAAACTCTCTCAATGTAACTTGAAATTAAATCCTTAACATTTTTATATAAAGTTCATGTGATCCAGAAATTTAGGTCCCCTAGGAGTGTCTTTATAGACACATAATTCATGAGAGTCATAGCCTAGTCAATGCTCAACTGTCTTTCGTTTGTGTGATTAAATTTAGGTTTATCAATACCAAAATACGATCAATATTCAAATATATTGACTTGAATGTATAGCTTGAAATCACATAATATCAACTTTTCCTATAAATTAAGAATATAACTTGTACTTTTCCTAAACCCTTAGACTACATAGTAGTGATATCACTATGGTTATGTCATCCTAATATTTTTATATTACTATAACATTCAATAATACAAACTATATTGACCTATCCTATAATATATTTTATTTCATGATTATAAACACACTTTTACATAAATACATGAAAAGGATATAGAGATAAAGTGTCTTTGGATGATTAGGTATACAAAAAATCATCTTAATGATGAAAATTTAATTTTTATATCAACTCTATGTAGTGTTCCAAACTCTCATAGATCCTCTCAAACTATAAAGGATATCTTAGGGAATATAAATATATAAAAATTGAGCTATAATTCAAATTATGGGAAAATAATTAGTAATAAATAATAATAATAATAGAATTAAGAGGTATAAAATGATATCATAAATTAGATTAAAAAAATAGTTGAAACATTTTAAATAAAAATAATATCTTCTGATCATTAAATAATAAACATGTGGAAAGACATAATAATTATATCGTAATCAAAATTCAAGGGTCACACTAAAGAAAATAATCATGAGGTATAAAAATTTCCAATTTAGATTATGTTCAACCCAAAATTTCTTAGATATTATTTCATGATATATAAATAATTAACCAATAAATTATTGGGAAATATTATTCTAAGGAAATATTCGACATTACAAAATTTATACTTTTTTTTTGAAAAGGAGAATAGATAACATTAATGACGAAGAACAGCAGCCATAAAAAAGCATAGCCATGAAGGGAAATTGTCCAGCCAGAGCAGGTTGTCATTGAAGGGGAATGAGGCCGCTAGTTGGTGGGCCGCATTGTTTCCATTCCTTTTGGTAAAGGAGAAGGTGAAATCAGAAATGCCTTGGTGGAGGAAGAGAATTATACTAATGATGGAGCCAAATGGCTGGAGTCTGGCGTCGTGGTGGTTAATAACATTGATAACGGTGAGGCAGTCAGACTCAATGATGATAGAAACCCATCTCTGTTCCACAATGAGCATCATACCTCCAAGGATGGCAGAGGCCATAGCAAATTCAGGTTCCCAAAAGGCATGATGTGATTCAAATTTTGCTGCAATTATTTTCCCTAGATGATTTCGGGCTAGGATACCAAGAGAAACAAGCCCGTCCTTGGGGAGAGACTCGTCCACGTTGATCTTAAGAATCCCTTCCATTGGGGGGTTCCAAAAAGGGGGGCCGGAGGGGGTTACACCTAGCATAAAGTGTTATTTATGGTCCTTCCAACCCTCAATCCATGAAAAAGCCCTTGCAATCCAGAATTTGGGAGGTTTATTAACATCGTTAAAAATAGCGCCGTTACGCCGAACCAAAATGATCTGGGCCAGGGTGCAACGTGAACCTGAATTAAATGGTTACAGAGAGGAACACCAATGCATCAGAAGATCGAGAAGGTCAGAGGAAATGTACAGTGAAGCATCTGAAGTCGGGCCCCATTTATTCAAAATCTCCTTAGCTCCCGGGCAGTGTATGATAGCATGCAAGGGCATTTCTGGAACATTCGGGTAGAAAGGGCAGGACTCAGCACTAGCCATATGTTGGAAAGCAAGAAGGCTCAGGGTAGGGAGGGTTCCCGTGCACACCTTCCACCAAAATTGGTTAATTGTTTGGGGGACATTGAGCTTCCAAAGAGATTTTCATGGTCCCTCAACACTGTCGGTCGAGTGGATGCCTCAGGAAATTCTGTAACTGGATCTCACCGTGTAGTCACTTGAAATGTCATTGGTCCAGAAAAGATGGTCGGGGCCTGCATCTGGGACCCGAGGTATTCTTAGGATAATTATTTGGTCTCTTTCATTAAACCATTCATGGGTCTTTTCCAAACACCACCCAGGACATGCTCAGAGAGGAGGAAGCTGACAGTGGCGTCTTCCAGACCTGGCTGGGCCGGGGATGTAGCCCGCATACCATGCTTATCGACAATCCATGGGTCGGTCCAGATGTTGACTGATGATCCATTCCCAATCCTCCAGCCCAACCCTTTCTCCAGTAGATTTCGAGCCCACCAAATTCTTTTCTAGAGGAAGATAGGACGGGGGCCAAGAGAGGAAGAATGGAAGTCCATGTGGGTAAAGTACTTAGCTCGGAGTACCCGCGCACAAAGAGATGATGGACGGTTAATGAGCCACCAGCCTTGCTTGGCCAACAGTGCATCATGGAAGAGAAGAAGATTCTCGAATACCATCCCTCCCTCTAACTTGGGTTTGAAGAGTCTCTCCCATGCCATCTAGTGGGGTCTATTCCTTCCATCATGTTTCCCCCACCAGAAGTTGGCAGTATGTGAATGGATCGGATTGACGATGACCACCAAAAGCATAAACAGTGACATAAAATAGCTGGTGATAGATTGTATGACAGCTTTAATGAGGGTTTCCTTGCCATCTTTGGAGATGCGTTTTGGGGTTCAACCATGAATTTGTTTCTCAATCATGTCCATCAGAGATGAAACGATTTCTTTTTTGTACTGGCCAATCACTGTGGGTAACCCGAGATACATCTGGTGTTTGTCAACTATATGGATGTCTGCTAATACACAAAGTTTATCTATCTTGGAGAGAGGTACCCCTGCGCTGAAGGATATTTCTAACTTTCCGTTATTGATAGACTATCTGGACACCCTCTCATACTGCTGGATCACATGGTTGATGACCCTGCATTAATTTATAGTTTCTTTGGAGAAAAGGACTCAGTCATCGGAGAAAAAGAGATGCGACACTGGTGGCCTTTCACGGCAGACCTTTCCCCATGAATAGAATTATAGGATGTGGCCCTGGAAATAAGGTTATGAAAAAACATAAGCCACCAAGATGAAGAGAAATGTGCAGAGGGTGTCTCCCGAGCACAGGCATGTGGTTGGGGTGAATCTTCTAGTTAGATCCCCATTGACCTTGATTCTGAAGGAGATGGTCGAGATGCAGTGTGTGACATTATCTATCCATTTAGGGTAGAAACACATTTTCAACATCACTACTCTAAGGAACTGTCATTCCACTTTATCATAGGCTTTTTTCATATCCAGTTGCTAGGCCATGGTTCCTCTTTTCACTATGGAGCGTGATTTCATCGAGTGGAACACTTCATGGGCCAAAATTTCATTATCCGTAATAAGTCTCTTGGCAATGAAGGCACTCTGGTGTTCGGATATAATATCAGGAATCCAAGGGCGCATACGATTGACAAGTATTTTTGAGAATATATTGTAAGAGACAATGCATAGGATGATAGGTCTAAAATCAGGGATTTCTAGAGGTTTCTTGATTTTGGGAATGTGAAAGAGGATGGTTTTGTTGATGGAGGAAATGCTTTTATTCCTCACCCAGATGTTTTTTATCATTTTTCAGATGTCAGGACCAATGATGTTCCTGTATTGTTTAAAAATTAGGGCATGGAATCCATCCGGTCCCGGGGCCTTGGTGGGGTTGATATGTTTCAAAGCCAGGTGAGTCTCGTCATTTGTCACCTCTTTGGTATTCTTCCTATTTATCTCTTCAGTGATCACAGGTCTAATTCAATCATCCAATTCAGCGAACATGAAAGGAGTTTCTGTAGTGAAAAGGTTCTGGAAGTAGCCGGTCAGAGCTTTGTGGATACCATTGGTGTTAAAAAAATTTCTTCCAACAGGTTGTGATATACACGTGATATAATTTTTCCATTGCATAGTAGAAGCTTTTTTGTGGAAATATCTTGTATTAGTGTCACCTTATTTAATGTGGATGTCCTGCACCCACATAGCCCAAAATCTTTCCTTGACTCACAGGTCCCCTTCTAACTCTCATTTAGTGGCCCCAATCCTGGAGAGTTTGTCATTGGATGGGGGTTGTCTGAGAAGGTTGTGCAAATTCTTTTCAAGTAAATCACAATGCCTATTAGGGTGGTGGAATTTCTTATAAATCCATGATTTCAGATCATATGCAACTTATTGGAGATTGGGGCCAACATCATTGTGAGAACTCTTCCATCTTGATCAGGCCACCTCTTCACATTCCTGGTCTTTTGCCTAGAAGCTCTCAAATCTGAAGGGTCTGTTGAGTTGTCTATTCTGTTCGCCTTGCGTGCAATCAATGAGTATTGGGAAATGGTCCAAATAGTTAAGGGCCATGTGACCGATATGAAACATGTTGAACAGGTTGATCCAATCAGTAGAACCTAGGAATCTATCAAGACGCTTAGCAATGCGGGTGCCTTCAGTAATGTCGTGGAACCAAGTAAAAGGATTACCTGTGTACCCCAGGTCGACCAGGTTCACTCTAGAGACTATGTCCTTAAAGTTTTACATCGAAGATGAGGACCGAATGCTTACTCCCCTATTTTACTTATAGAACATAATCTCATTGAAATCACCTCCGAAGAGAATAGGGCTTGGTAGGTCATGTCTCAGCTTGCAAAGAAGATCCCATGACTTCACCTTATCACTATGGGATGGCCAGCCTTAGAATCCCACGAATGTCCAAGGTGGGTGACACATTGTTTGAATATTCTCTTCCATATGGTGTAAGGAGAAGGAAAAACTTTTGACGTTGATATTGTCCTTCCAAAGGAGACAGAGGCCCCCAAAATGGCCTTGTCTAGGCACCGGGAAGCAGCCTTGGAAGACTAAATTTAGAGCAATACCATTTGTGTCCTTGTTTTCCAATATGGTTTCGGACAAGAAAACCATATCAGGGTGACTTTGGGCACAATTGCGCAGAATCATGCGAACTGTTCATGGGTTGCCAAGCCCATGACAGTTCCAGCATAACACAATCATTTCTCTAGGTGGGGATGGGCCTCTCCCGCCGTCGCCTTTGGTTCTTCTAGACTAGTTTCTCCATGTTTTGTTCTCTATCTTTTGGTTGGATTTCTCTCTAATTGGCCTGTTTCATTTTGTCTTTTCTTAACCCCAAGTTTAGGGTCTTCTTTGTGACCATCACTGTCTCCTCATTTCACTCTTCTCCATGTTCAATGGGTAATTTGGCTCAGTATTAGAATTCCCATCATTCCATGGGCCTCCATTGTTGCAGTGCCTATTGCGGATGATTGTGGGTCAGGGTTCGGATCTTCTAGTTCGGTGTGCATCATAATTGCCTTTCCGTATTATCTTGGTGGTTATTTTTGATTCATTTCCGACCTTGTGGATGTTTGAGTATTGTCCTTTGGGGGGTAAGGATGGACTCCAGCTTCTCTCTGAGTGGGATGGTCATCATTCGGGAAAACCAATGGTCCAAGCATAAGGGCTTTTTTAGTTGTGGGTTCAACCTAGAAGGCATGTTCCAACGTTAGACGGTCACGGTCCTTTTGTTTTTTCCATCTCAGAGATGAAATCATATTTATTCGTTTTGGCATGTAGCCAAGGGCCATATTGGAGAATGATGTTACCAGATCCACTCTTATGTTTTTTTGTGCATGTTCTTTCCATATGGAAAAGGAGACCATAGAATAAACAAGAGATTTGGATTTTCTCGAACTCGAATGATATCCAAGTGTTGGATTCTTCAATTTTCAGGAACATTATCCTCATCAGGGGCTCTAACACTTCACTTTCTGCCCTGATCCGAACATCGGGGCCCTAGTGTATTGGATCTAAGAAATCTCATTCAAGAAAGTGACCTAAATTGTTACCTATTTCCTTCATGATTCGTTCTGTTCTTACATGGAAGGAAATTCCTTTAATACGTATCCAGAAGGGGGAGTGGGATAAATTCACTCATTGGATATCGTCCCCCCCCCCCTTTGTATTCTTCCATGAGGTGGAGTTGATTATCGAAGGACCATGGTCTGCCTCGCAAGATTTTTTCTCTATATTTCTCGTCAATGAACTCAAAGATGAGGCGGTTGATCCCCACTTCCCGGATAGCCACTCCAGCATCAATATTCTAGATATTCTTAATGGTTTTTTTGAGAGCCCCCTGATTTACCAATATGTTTTCAACGAACTTCCCTATAATGAGTAGAGACATGTCTTTTTCAAAAAGTGTGTCCTCGTTTCTCCGAGCCTCGATCACTGCATTTTCTTTTTCTGTCAGGGACAAACTCTTCCATTGATTAACCAAGTCAGCATCCATAGGGAAAACCAGAAGTTGAATTTGCAAACCTCCTAATGGACTGATGCCTTGGAAAACCCCCGCATCCCTAGGACACTAAACTTCGACAGTGGGTAAAATCTCCAGAAACACCCTGAGTGCAAAGTCAACCCAGTCCAGTCTCACATGATTCAAGTCCCAGTCAAGCAAGGAAGTCCCCGGACCGAAAACCTCTTTAATACCCCCTTATGTGGTCCACACAACTAAGACATGCACCTCATCCTTTACGATTAACACCACCTCTTAAGTTGTCATGTCCAACAAACCTGCATCGCGCGCCCTCCAGTCTTCGCGGATCAACACCCCATGGCAGAACCTTTGCTGGTTCACATAATTAATGAACATGGAGATTCAATGTGTATAATTAATTACTGGGATCTTGAATAATAATGAATAAAAAATACCAATGGAGCAATGTTTTGTGAAATTATAAAATGTTAATTTATAATGTGGAAAAAATATTACTTTTCAAAGAATTATTGTTGAAAAAAGGGGATCATGAATAGTTTTTTTCATTATTTGTAATCAATTAAAGATTTTAGATTCATTTTTAATTGGGGATTATTGATAGGATTCATGAAATTCAAAGTTCCCTTCTTCCTGGTTTACAAAAATGTTGGAATTTTTTAGGGAGTTAATGATTTATATAAATTAATAACTAAAAAGTATATTTGAATCTTTATATTTATAAAAAAATAAATACAATTATTAATGATATAAATGATAATAATATTACCTTATGTGTAATGAAATAAGATAGTTCATACTCATCGAGTCCCGAAGGAGGTCTGGATTTTCAAATATTGTGTCTTAAAAATTCCTATGTTGAAAATAACACATTTTAAAAAAATTTACCGTAAAATATCATTTGATATTAGGATAAGTAAAATATTAATTTTAAATTACATGATAGATAATTATATTTCCAATTTAAATGATATATATTGTAGGGAAGGGAATGTCTGTTCAAGGAGTGAAACCTTCATTTGACTATATAATAATTACTCATAACATAATTGAATTTTAAAAGTGGTAGAAAAATCAATAGTAAAGAATATTTTAATTTAAGTAACCTACCAAAATATAAATTTGTTATACCATTTCAAATAATACATCAATCTCAATGTGAAACATTTTAACTCATGAGATCATAATGGGTCTTAAAATAGCAGACCATTTTATTGAAAACATCAATCAAAGCACAATAAACAGATGTGAATAAATATAAATTTTTCCATGTTGACTAATAAATAATAAAATTATATACTATAGGGTATTAAAAAACAATAAAAATAAATATTGGTGTATAGTGTCATATCATTCCTAAAAAAGTGATATATATGCAACTCATTCAACATTAATAATTTTTTAACTCAAATTTATTGGAATATTGACTGTAAAATTATCTTATACTTATGACATCTTAAAATATTTATTTAGGTAAAATAAATTCATTTATAGTATAAACAACAAAAAAATAATATTAAATTGGTCAACAACATTAAATCATTTCCTAATAAAGTGAAATTGAGATGAAAATATCTACATATGTTTCAAATAGTAATGCACTAGAATTTAACTTATTGAATAAATAAATTATATTGATTATATAGTTAAAAAAATAATTATTCATCAATATTTAATATTCCAAGTTCATTTAACTATCATATTTTATTTAATTACAATATTGATTTCTCTCCTGCATTAGTAAAATTATGATGTTTAGCCAATTTACTTAAATCCCTATATGTATGTTTACCATGGTAGAAATTGAATATAAATAGTTCTAAATATTCAGAATATTAATAGTTTTATATGTAACTTGATTATATACCAAATTTATTTTAATATTAAATCGTGACAGGTATACATGAAAAATGAAACTTGTTGGTCAAGGAGGCAATAGAATGCATCTACGAAGAATTGATGTTTACATTTATGAATTAGTGTGGGAGGAAAAAGTTAAGTGTTAATTTAAATATGAGAATAATATATATAATAATGATATCATATTTATTCAACAAATACATCTCACTTATCATTCATGATTGGTGGTGATGGAAAATAGAATACATTGCTTTATGATATTGTTGGTATAGGCATCACCCAATTAATGATTTTCTTTTTATTAGTGTGTTTAGTGGTATAAATAATTGTTACACCAAAATATAATAACATATTATTAAAATAGTGATTTTTATTTTAGTATTTTAAATTTATATATTATATTTGGCAGATAAATAGTAAGGAAAATTTGAGAAGAAGTTAATAATTCTGTTACAGTCTTAGTCTTCTCATATAGACTTCCCTCAAAGCTACAACATTAATATAACATTAATACTGTATAATAAAATATAAATGAAATTTAATTTTATGATAATTATTTTGGTTAGAGTTTCAACAGTAATCTAAATGGGGTGTGAAACTATTAAGGTGTGGAAGTGACCAACTTTTATAAGTGATAAAATAGGGAGTTTTTTGGGATCACCCATAATCCTTCAATGATATCACTAGAAAATTCCATGGATAATGTATCAAAAAATTCATAGTAATAGAGTGTGGAGTGTTGTTGGGTTGAAAAAACCCCAAATAATATATTTCATATATTATTGAAACATGTTTCATGTCAATTATCATATATTTTTAACCTTCTTAATATATATATATATATATATTACATTTGAAACTAGTTTTTTACTAAGATAATTTTATTTTAGATAAAAACTTGAGGTAATTAGTAACATCTCCTTACTAATATTACATGTATTTTTATAATAATGTCATGAATTTTTCATTTCATAGACTGTGTAGGGTAGGAAATGTATTGGGAGGATACTTAAAATAGTGAAGTCATAGATTTTTTGGATTGTAACCTCTAACTGAACTTTTCTAAAGGATTCCATAGGGCTACATGTTGTGTAACATGGTTAAAAATGTCTAATTGTTGATAGGTTCATAACATGGGAAAGTTCAGGTCATGAGGATATTCACACTGTGATATGTTACACGTTGGGACTATCCTTTACACATAGTGTGTTATTTAATGAATAATTATTCATTTTAATGTGATGTGTTTTTTGAACTTTTAGATATTAACTATTTCACAACGTGTAGTGGGATTACATATTATGTAATACCCTGACTATAGTTTTTTTAAATTGGTAGCACGGTTGAGATATCTTATTTTCACCTGTCCAGTTTCATTTCACTAAACTAAAAGACTTCCCCCATGCGATCTTGAAGCTCTACAACCCTTTAGAATTCCCTCTTTTGGTTTTCAATCATTACTACACTTGTAGTGTAATTTTTTAGTAGAGTTTCAAGGTCTTCTTCAACTTCTTTCTTGTTGATGGTTTCTATTGTGATTGTGGAGTTTTGGGAAAAGATTATCCCCTTCCTAGTTCGAGCAAGCAGAAATGATAACTTTGAGGTGGATCTAGTCATAAGACTTAGGACTTAGTGGGTTGTATCTTAAGGTACATGGGGGTTGTCCCCTATTTTGGTAAATTCTTTGGTGTATAATGGGATTCTTTATGCATTTTTTAATTATGTTATATCACTCCCAGTGGAGTTTTATTTTTTATTCATACTGCATTGTTTCTTTTTCTACTGCATTGTTAATAGAAAAATTGTACCTACATGCATGTTTTATGATGAAAAGTTCTAGTCAATGAACCATAGGGATCGAAAACTCCCTTCGTTTTATGTCTGCACTAGCTTGGTTACTGGGTAACTTGGGTACATGAGATGGTTCATTTAAAAGTTGTATTAGAGGAGGATATTGAGCTCTTTCATGAAGTGAGTATGAGTTTTTGAAATCTTTTTAGAACATAAGAGGTAGTAGTGATTGAGTTCCTGGACAGCACTCACCTTAATTAACCTTAAGTCACTAGGTGTGTTTAGGGAAGGATGTCAATTAGATTATTTCTAGTATTTTCGAAATTATTATATTTATGGTGTGAAATCTAAATCTCATTGTTCCATCTGTTGGAAATAATTTCCCTTGTTTCTCAGTTTTAGTGTTAGTCTAATGTCTTACTTGTTATCTGATGATGTTGTGTAGCATCTTGTATCTAAGAAGAGATGAAAATTATATCCAAGAGGAAGATGCTATTGAACAACAACGATCTAATCCTCTAATGGACCAAAATATAACTGAGGTGATTGTGTGCACTGTACAATATCTTGGACAAGCACCACATCTAGTTACATTTTAGGATCCGACAATAGACCCTTAGGGGAATGTTCTGTGATATTTTTATCAAGAGTTACTTCACCAGAATCCACTGGTTTTCAAATAATCCATTGACCCCCATCATGGTGAGGAATGTTTGGGTACGCTATAAAGTTTTTTTAGCTCATAGAGACATTGGATGAGATCAATGTGAAATGTTTCACCATCATGCTAGAAGGACCAAGCATGAGATATTGTAACATGATGGTGATGGAAAAGAAACACTAGGGCTTACAGTGGAAAGAATTTAAGGTTCTTTTCACTGACTAGTTATATCTATAATAAATGGTGTGGGCTAAGTCTATATTGTTCTTCAAGATTGACCTGGATGACATTACATTGAATCAATATTCAAATTTCTTTTCTCAGATGGTGACATTTTCACCTAAAGTTTTATCTAATGATTGGATAGTGTCTCCGTGGTTCATGTTGAGACTTCAATAATATATTTGTTATCTAGTATTCCTATCAAATATTCGCACATATGATGATGTGTATGATAGGTCATTAATTATTTAGATGTACCTGGCTGGAATTTCTGGCATGATGGGAGTTTTTTTCTCCAAGTGGTAGTGTTACTTCCCTGTTGGGGGAACAGAAATGTGGTGACTCTCACTATAGTTCTATATGGCATGGTAATTCTAGAACTCCTATAGTTCCATGAATATGTTCATTGATTTTCTATCAGTGTTCCAGACTAAGACATTTTAAGAGGTTTTGGATTGAGGTAGAAAATAATTGTAGCTCCTAATGATGATCATGACACTTATATAGATTCTTCTATAACTTTTCTTCTTCGTGTTGTGGGATAAGATCATTAAGTCCTCCTAAAACTGTATGGAAATGAAATTCATTAGTAATAAAAGGGTTCCTTCCATAGGCATCTAGAAAAATGCTTCTTCATATAGTGGATGATTCTCTAGAGGAGGTGGATATAGGTTCGGCGACTATTGAGGGGTACCACTACTATAGCTTCGTCACTAGTGACTTATTTATCTAATACTAGTTTATCTCACTCATTTATTTAAACCAATATTTTTAATCTGCTTAATCATCATATGAATCTTTTATTTTTGGAAATTTATATTACTACAACCCTAGGTACAAAGAGAGAGTGGGGTATCTATTGTCATGTTGGTGTATTCTCTCTATCTGATGTTGAGCTAGCTTGGAGTTTTCTAGTCCTCAAAATCAAATCTAATAACATCATTTTTTGATTGGATTGGCTCATTTCCAATAAATCTCATATTTATTGATAACTTTTATGGCTATACCTTACTACACCTAATGGTTTACCTCTTCTATTTTAAGGAGATTGGTACCCAAGGTTGAGCAGAGATTGAACTTCTCATATGGATTTTGGGGAAAGTGACATCATTGTTTTCTTTTGGTCTAGAGCAGAAATATTTTAGCACTGAGCTACCTCTACCAGACATTGAGTTTCCTAATGTGTTCTCTTTTTATTTATCCAGTTATCCTCTGATAAGGGAGGTCATGTTTTCCATTGAACTAATGTCTATAAATCAACCAATTTCAATGACCTCTTATAGAATTGATCCAGCTGAATTGAAACAATTTAAGTACCAATTGGAAAATATTCTTGAGAAATTACTTATATGCCCATGTGTGTCACCCTGGGTGGTGTTGGTTCTCCTCACTATGATGGTTCCCTTCACTTAAGGGTTGAATACTGAAATATCAATTGAGTTTTGGTAATGAAAAAGTATCTGTTTCCATGGATTGATTATATATTTAATAAAATTAAAGGGGAGTGTAACATCCCAGGTAATTAAAGAATAAATAATTTTCATATTTATTAATATTAGAGAATTAAATATGAATTTTAATTAAAAGGGGTTGCTATGTTCGATGGCGTACCCGATACGCAACGATGAGTTTCTTTGAAACTTACGTAGCACACTAGTAATATAATAATATTATGTTAGTTAACAAGTAGCCGTTGTACTGGCGGG
This sequence comes from Viscum album, assembly GCA_963277665.1. Classification (NCBI taxonomy): domain Eukaryota; kingdom Viridiplantae; phylum Streptophyta; class Magnoliopsida; order Santalales; family Viscaceae; genus Viscum; species Viscum album. The sequence continues at coordinate 1,095,732,986 of OY728130.1, forward strand.
AATGAATAGAAATCACTAAAATATGAATAGATATGTTTTTAGATGTTTTTACATTTACCCAATAAAAGATAAAGGCTTAAAATACGGAAAGAGTTCAATTTTAGGCTTTTATACTCAAATTTTCACTAAAGGTTCACTTATCACCTTTTAATGGTGAACCATCATTAAATATAGTTTTGATCACTCTTATACATTCTTTTGGACCAAATAAAACTTTTATTAAGAATCGGGACATCAAATTTTACTTTGTGTAATTTTTGGTACCTTTCTGATAAAGTTCATTTTTTTATGAATAGTGTAAAATGTTGCATTTTAATTCAAAACCTCTTTTTGATCTAATTTATTTATATGATTAGATTATCTTTTGAATTGGTTTTAAAGTGAAATTAGAATATATTTTTACCATTTTATCCAATGGTGGTCATTGGAATCAATTTCAATTTGAAATTAGACTTAAACTGGTATCAATCTTTTGATACTTATTGTTTTGTAAAAACACGCTATTTGCTCTGGCAGCGGGAATTAATTATTAAATTAATTAATGTGACTTATATGATTTGAATTTTGTAAAATGGACTTCATTTTTGAATTCGGGATATCAAATATAGCTTAGAGGGAATTTTTGGTAATTTTCTGAAAAACTTCAATTTTTGATGAATAGTGAAACCACTAAGTGGTAATCAAGCAAACTGATTTTTCGGTTAAATGAAATTTTACCACTAATGTGTGCTGAATTTTGAAAATCTGACATACATGGTTGTCATTAAGAAGTAAAATGTGGTTCAATGAGATTAAAATAATTTTTTGGTGAATAGTAACTTATTAAGTTTTTAATCGCGATTAGTGGTAATTAGTGTAGTTTATGGAATAAATAATGCTTTAATAATATAAAATGACCTAGAAACATGTCCCAACCTTATTGGTTGTGTCATGGCCGACCAAGACAAGCCATGGGTCAACTTGGGGACCCCATGGATCCACTTTTGTTGGGAAATGACATAAATTACTTTTTATTTAATGTTAAAGTGAAAATGACACAAACATAATATGTTTTGCAAAAACAATTTTTAATTGGGGTTATACAAGTCCAAATTTTGATTATAAGTATTCAATGGAAAGCTAAAACGATTTCCTACATCATAGTAATTTTTTTATAATTTTTAGACATTAAATAAATTTAATTATTTATGACATAATAATGATGCAGCGATGACATCATTATTTGACGATTTACATAAAATGGAAAGATAATATAAAATCTATGAACTACACATGTCCAAACCCAATTGGATGAGTGGATTTCGAACCCTTATCACCTTAGACACGAATTCTATCAATGTGGGACCTTTTAAAACCGAAACACATTTTCAAATAATGTAATGCTTCTTTACTTTCCAAAAGTGCCCCTCCTCTCCCCTTATAAAAGGCCCCCACCTCTACCTCATTTCACACACTCTTCAAGCCATTGGCTCGGCCAACCCCTGCCCATTTGCTCTCTCCACATCCCTCTCCTCATCCTAGAGGATTCCCTTTGGGCAGAATCCTTTCAAAGGAAGCCTTTAGGCTCAACTCAAAAGGAGTTACACTTTTTAAAGGTAATTCATTCTCTCATGTTCATTTGTTTTATTTTGCTTCTCCAACCCCCTAAACTCTTTTTATTTACTTCTTTTGTAACAACACCAGTATCTTAAATATACTAGGATGTTGTTATAAGATTTATTTTATCTACACTCTCACACAACTACATCAAATGGTTAAAGAACATACGTTTTCTGTGGATGGCGAAATTCTGCCTCCCGAAACGATGATTGTTCAATACTCATTTAACACCTTCAAAGGTGGCCATTATGATGTCACTATTTTTATATATGATATGTAATATGTTTATGTTTTACTTATGCTTCTGTATTTTTCATTTGTGTCTTACCTTTATGGCTTCCATTATGGTTATACGCGATATCTTCATTTAAGGAAGTGCGGACTACTGCCCCCTCAAAGTGATTCGATTCGTTAATGCCATATGTGGGACGTGTAAAGGATGGATTTAAAGTTATTATATATGATGTTATACTGGAATTATAATATACCTATATATATGATTATCATTTATTTCCATTAAAGTATGAGATAGAAATGAAAGTAGCGTTCATGCGTACGTACGGACTACCGTCTCCATGAACGGTGCATTTCATTTCTTATCCCCAAATGTAATGTACTATTAAAAGTACATGTATATAACGGATATATATAATTAATGATATATCTAAATGATGAATATAATTCTGGAATTAAAATATACATACCTCTCATTTAGTTTTAATTCCATTAATATGACAAAGAAATGAAAGTAGCGTTCATGCGTACGTACGGCTTACCGTCTCCATGAACGGTGCATTTCATTTCTTACCTCTAAATGATTATGTAATATTTTAAATACATGTATGTACTGGATATATATGACATATATGATATCTACATCATGAATACCATTCTGGATATAATGAACCTTTGACCAAATTAACAACATGTAAGTGTAAGAAGCCTATTTTTGACTTAAGAACCAAATACCGACAAAATGAACATTATTAACTTAAATGATTACATGATGTTCATAACATGGTATAAAAGGAATAATGAACTTGAAAAAGATTAATAAGCAAGTAGAGATTAACTCAAGTTTATTATTCAGGAGTTTAAAGAACGGTCGGGTCAAGTCGGATACGAGGTATGGGACTTCGTCTCAATCTCCTTTCGTTGAGGCATATTTTATTTTATACACAACTTTCTTTTATACGGTGTATAAACCCCTTTGACATTTACGTTTATTCAAAATGAATCTTTTTTATACGAAGCGTTTACTAAACGACAAAAGGGAATGTTTTTTTTCGTACGTATGCAGCGACAACGACTTCTCCGCCGTCGTAACCGTTATTTGAGTTTCAGCTTCCTCTACAAGCCATACCTTCTTTTTTAAAAGAAAAATAAATACCATGTTTTACGTTGGTATTGAAAATGGTTTTCATAATGTTTTTATTATATCAATGTGTTGTATTGATATCTCGTGATTGAAATGTGGAAATGTTATGTTTCCTTTATGCATGTTTTATGGGATATGATTATGTTATGGTCCTTCGGCATTATTATGAAGACGGGTGGTTCCGTGATAAACTAAGGGCGGGTGAGCCCGTTATAGCTCTCCAATGCATTGGGTAACGCGAAGGAGTGAAACGTTTAGGTTTCTCCGAAGAGATTTTTAGGGAATATACTGTGATGGGTATTCCAAACGTAACCAAGAGGGTTACTCCCTACGTAAGAATGTTATGAATACCTCAAGTTACCTTTATGTCTTATGATTTATATGATTTATTCATGTTTTTATGAGGTATGTTAAAGTGCCTATGTTTTATGGGTAAAGTATGATTTCATTCTTATGTATATATGAACTCATGTTTCCTTTCCATGTTGTTTTTTTTATAACCCATACTGAGTTTTTATGCTCATCCCAAGTTTTTGAAATGTTTTTCACAGGTCAAGGGAAAGGTACATGATAAGATGATAGAGTCAAGGATGTGTCAAGAAATAATCCATGTTTTATTTTAAATGTGTTTCCATTGATGGGAATGAAGAATACTATCTTTATGTAACCACTTTGTTTATATGTGGAAAGTAATGCAAGTCTTATGATCTAATTCTCTAAAACTCTAAACCCGAAAAGATCCTCAACGTGTAATCTTGTAATAACTCAAGATTAAGTAAGGTTTAAGGCTGGGGCCTTATAGTTGGTATCAGAGGTTGGTTTAGACAACTTTAGGAGTTAGAAAAGTGTTAAATTATAATATGATTGAAATGATATAGCATTTACGGATTACCATGTTGCTTCGCCTAAGATATTTCCATGTTCAGAATGATTTTCCGTAGGGGAAACAAAGCAGCTATGTTGGGACGACATCAGGAGGAAGACAGCCTTCCAAATCAGCAACCTGAGATGGTCGGAATCGGGACTGAACAGTTTTTTGCAGTAATGGCGCAGTTGACTCAGGCGATAAATGGTGGTGGTATCCATGCACGAGATCAGCCAGATCAACCGCAGAGGAACATGTCAGTGGTGGAACATTTCATGAGGCAACATCCCCCATCATTCAGAGGATCATCTGACCCTGTGCAAGCTGAAGGGTGGATTAAAGCACTGGAGAAGATTTTCGATGTCATGGGGTGTTCAGACAATCAAAAGGTTAGTCTTGGTATTTATCGTCTGGAAGGTGAAGCAGATCAGTGGTGGTCTATGGTTAAAAATATCAGGGATGCTGATGAGATTGATGCTCTTGACTGGGATGAATTCCAAGGTATGTTTCTTGAGAAGTATTTTCCTAAGGCTGTTCGACTTAGGATGGAAAAGCAATTCTTGGAATTGAGGCAAGAGGAAGACTCAGTGGCTGCCTATGAAGAATGGTTCACTCGATTGGCAAGGTATGCTCCCAATTTTATCCGGGACCTTGATAGTAAAATCAATCGTTTTTACTCAGGATTAAAGCCAAAGTATCGAAGGGCATTAGCTTCTCGAGAGTTTAAAAGTTATGAAAAGCTTGTTCGATGTGCTGAGAAGGTGGAAATGGAGTTTGCCGATGACCAAGTGTCCTATAACAACCAGCAGAAGAAGAGACCGAGGTGGCAGGAGAAAGGTAAGAATTCTTCAAAGAAGTCTGATGGTAAGAAAACTAAGTTTCCAGTTTGTGATAAATGTGGAAAAAGGCATGCTAGGGAATGTCTTCTGAATTCTGGGAAGTGCTACCGATGTGGTAAGATGGGACATAAGGCTCGTGATTGCACTGAAAAGGATCAAGGTGAAGGTAAGAATAAATTTGATTTACAGTTAGTGAAATGTTATAAGTGCAATGAGATGGGTCACTATGCAAACGAGTGTCTGGCAAGGAGCTTGAGTGATGGGAAGCAGTTAGACTACAAGCAGAAAGGGGTGGTGAAATCCTTTGCAACTACTTCAGCAGATGTTGGGCCATCGAATGAAGTGGTGTCAGCTCCAGGGAGCTCAGTATTTTTCGAAGATTGACTTGAGGTCGGGGTACCATCAGTTGAAAGTAAAAGAAGCAGATGTTCCGAAGATTGTGTTCCGTACTAGATATGTCCACTATGAATTTGTAGTTATGCCTTTTGGGTTAACCAATGCACCTTCTATATTCATGGAGCTTATGAATAAAATTTTCCATGAGTTCTTGGATAAGTTTGTGTTTGTGTTTTGAGGTTTGTGAAGAGGTTGTGTGTGCCTTCTGATTCACAGTTGAAGAGAGAGTTGTTATGTGAAGCTCATAGTTCTCCGTTTTCAGTTCATCCGGGCAGTACTAAGATGTATAGAGATCTGCGGGAGTATTACGGGTGGGATGGAATGAAAAGAGATATAGCTGATTTTACTGTGAAGTGTTTGACTTGTCAGCAGGTTAAAGCTGAGCGGCAGTTACCGAAAGGGATGCTTCAGCCTTTACCAGTGCCAGAGTGGAAATGGGAGAATATATCCATGGACTTTGTTGTTGGATTACCGAAGACATCTCGAGGTAATAATGCAATCTGGGTTATTGTTGATCGCTTGACCAAATCTGCTCATTTCCTTGCTATACGAGATACTTTCTCTCTTGATCAACTTTCCCGTTTGTATCTTAAAGAGATAGTCAGGTTACATGGAGTTCCCCTCTCCATTGTATCAGATCGTGATCCCAGGTTTACTTCTAACTTTTGGAAAGGCCTTCAGAAGTCATTGGGTACTGAATTAAATTTTAGTACAGCTTTTCATCCTCAATCAGATGGGCAGTCAGAACGAACAATTCAGACATTGGAGGATATGCTGCGAGCTTGTTCTATGGATTATCAGGGAAGTTGGGACCAACATCTTTCTTTGGTTGAGTTTTCATATAATAACAGTTTTCATTCCAGTATACAGATGGCACCATTTCAGGCATTATATGGGAAGCGGTGTCGAACTCCAGCTTTCTGGGATGAAGTGGGTGAAAGAAAGTTGATGGGACCAGAATTGGTAGAAGAGATGGTAGAAAAAGTTCAGCTGATTCAGAAACACATGAGAACAGCTCAGAGCAGGCAGAAGAGTTATGCGGGTAACCGGAGGAAGGATCTATCTTTCGAGGTAGGTGATCATGTTTTTCTCAAGGTTTCTCCTTGGAAAAGTGTGATGAGATTTGGTAAGAAAGGAAAGTTGAGTCCAAGGTTCATTGGACCATACGAAATTCTGGAAAGAGTTGGATCAGTTGCATACCGAGTGGCTTTACCTCCGAGTTTATCTCAGGTACACAATGTTTTTCACGTTTCGATGTTGAGAAAGTATATGCCAGATCCATCTCATGTTTTGAGTCCAGAGGTAGTTCAGCTGGAAGAGAACCTATCTTATGAGGAACAACCGGTCCAGATTCTTGACCATAGGGATCAAGTGTTACGGAATAAGGTGATTCATCAGGTAAAGGTTTTTTGGAAAAACCATGTGATTGAAGAGGCAACGTGGGAATCTGAAAATGCTATGAGGGATAAATACCCCCACTTATTTTGATAAGTGAATAAAATTGCGAGGATGCAATTCCCAAAAGGGGGGAAGGATGTAACATCCCAGGTAATTAAAGAATAAATAATTTTCATATTTATTAATATTAGAGAATTAAATATGAATTTTAATTAAAAGGGGTTGCTATGTTCGATGGCGTACCCGATACGCAACGATGAGTTTCTTTGAAACTTACGTAGCACACTAGTAATATAATAATATTATGTTAGTTAACAAGTAGCCGTTGTACTGGCGGGAATGAATAGAAATCACTAAAATATGAATAGATATGTTTTTAGATGTTTTTACATTTACCCAATAAAAGATAAAGGCTTAAAATACGGAAAGAGTTCAATTTTAGGCTTTTATACTCTAATTTTCACTAAAGGTTCACTTATCACCTTTTAATGGTGAACCGTCATTAAATATAGTTTTGATCACTCTTATACATTCTTTTGGACCAAATAAAACTTTTATTAAGAATCGGGACATCAAATTTTACTTTGTGTAATTTTTGGTACCTTTCTGATAAAGTTCATTTTTTTATGAATAGTGTAAAATGTTGCATTTTAATTCAAAACCTCTTTTTGATCTAATTTATTTATATGATTAGATTATCTTTTGAATTGGTTTTAAAGTGAAATTAGAATATATTTTTACCATTTTATCCAATGGTGGTCATTGGAATCAATTTCGATTTGAAATTAGACTTAAACTGGTATCAATCTTTTGATACTTATTGTTTTGTAAAAACACGCTATTTGCTCTGGCAGCGGGAATTAATTATTAAATTAATTAATGTGACTTATATGATTTGAATTTTGTAAAATGGACTTCATTTTTGAATTCGGTATATCAAATATAGCTTAGAGGGAAGTTTTGGTAATTTTCTGAAAAACTTCAATTTTTGATGAATAGTGAAACCACTAAGTGGTAATCAAGCAAACTGATTTTTCGGTTAAATGAAATTTTACCACTAATGTGTGTTGAATTTTGAAAATCCGACATACATGGTTGTCATTAAGAAGTAAAATGTGGTTCAATGAGATTAAAATAATTTTTTGGTGAATAGTAACTTATTAAGTTTTTAATCGCGATTAGTGGTAATTAGTGTAGTTTAAGGAATAAATAATGATTTAATAATATAAAATGACCTAGACACATGTCCCAACCTTATTGGTTGTGTCATGGCCGACCAAGACAAGCCATGGGTCAACTTGGGGACCCCATGGATCCACTTTTGTTGGGAAATGACATAAATTACTTTTTATTTAATGTTAAAGTGAAAATGACACAAACATAATATGTTTTGCTAAAACAATTTTTAAGTGGGGTTATACAAGTCCAAATTTTGATTATAAATATTCAATGGAAAGCTAAAAAGATTTCCTACATCATAGTAATTGTTTTATAATTTTTAGACATTAGATAAATTTAATTATTTATGACATAATAATGATGCAGCGATGACATCATTATTTGACGATTTAAATAAAATGGAAAGATAATATAAAATCTATGAACTACACATGTCCAAACCCAATTGGATGAGTGGATTTAGAACCCTTATCACCTTATCCACGAATTCAATCAATGTGGGACCTTTTAAAACCGAAACTCATTTTCAAATAATGTAATGTTTCTTTACTTTCCAAAAGTGCCCCTCCTCTCCCCTTATAAAAGGCCCCCACCTCTACCTCATTTCACACACTCTTCAAGCCATTGGCTCGGCCAACCCCTGCCCATTTGCTCTCTTCACATCCCTCTCCTCATCCTATAGGATTCCCTTTGGGCAGAATCCTTTCAAAGGAAGCCTTTAGGCTCAACTCAAAAGGAGTTACACTTTTTAAAGGTAATTCATTCTCTCATGTTCATTTGTTTTATTTTGCTTCTCCAACCCCCTAAACTCTTTTTATTTACTTCTTTTGTAACAACACCAGTATCTTCAGTATACTAGGATGTTGTTATAAGATTTATTTTATCTACACTCTCACACAACTACATCAAATGGTTAAATAACATACGTTTTCTGTGGATGGCGAAATTCTGCCTCCCGAAACGATGATTGTTCAATACTCATTTAACACCTTCAAAGGTGGCCATTATGATGTCACTATTTTTATATATGATATGTAATATGTTTTTGTTTTACTTATGCTTCTGTATTTTTCATTTGTGTCTTACCTTTATGGCTTCCATTATGGGTATACGCGATATCTTCATTTAAGGAAGTGCGGACTACCGCCCCCTCAAAGTGATGTGATTCGTTAATGCCATATGTGGGACGTGTAAAGGATGGATTTAAAGTTATTATATATGATTTTATACTGGAATTATAATATACCTATATATATCATTATCATTTATTTCCATTAAAGTATGAGATAGAAATGAAAGTAGCGTTCATGCGTACGTACGGACTACCGTCTCCATGAACGGTGCATTTCATTTCTTATCCCCAAATGTAATGTACTATTAAAAGTACATGTATATAACGGATATATATAATTAATGATATATCTAAATGATGAATATAATTCTGGAATTAAAATATACATACCTCTCATTTATTTTTAATTCCATTAATATGACAAAGAAATGAAAGTAGCGTTCATGCGTACGTACGGCTTACCGTCTCCATGAACGGTGCATTTCATTTCTTACCTCTAAATGATTATGTAATATTTTAAATACATGTATGTACTGGATATATATGACATATATGATATCTACATCATGAATACCATTCTGGATATAATGAACCTTTGACCAAATTAACAACATGTAAGTGTAAGAAGCCTATTTTTGACTTAAGAACCAAATACCGACAAAATGAACATTATTAACTTAAATGATTACATGATGTTCATAACATGGTATAAAAGGAATAATGAACTTGAAAAAGATTAATAAGCAAGTAGAGATTAACTCAAGTTTATTATTCAGGAGTTTAAAGAACGGTCGGGTCAAGTCGGATACGAGGTATGGGACTTCGTCTCAATCTCCTTTCGTTGAGGCATATTTTATTTTATACACAACTTTCTTTTATACGGTGTATAAACCCCTTTGACTTTTACGTTTATTCAAAAGGAATCTTTTTTATACGAAGCGTTTACTAAACGACAAAAGGGAATGTTTTTTTTCGTACGTATGCGGCGACAACGACTTCTCCGCCGTCGTAACCGTTATTTGAGTTTCAGCTTCCTCTACAAGCCATACCTTCTTTTTTAAAAGAAAAATAAATACCATGTTTTACTTTGGTATTGAAAATGGTTTTCATAATGTTTTTATTATATCAATGTGTTGTATTGATATCTCGTGATTGAAATGTGGAAATGTTATGTTTCCTTTATGCATGTTTTATGTGATATGATTATGTTATGGTCCTTGGGCATTATTATGAAGACGGGTGGTTCCGTGATAAACTAAGGGCGGGTGAGCCCGTTATAGCTCTCCAATGCATTGGGTAACGTGAAGGAGTGAAACGTTAAGGTTTCTCCGAAGATATTTTTAGGGAATATACTGTGATGGGTATTCCAAACGTAACCAAGAGGGTTACTCCCTACGTAAGAATGTTATGAATGCCTCAAGTTACCTTTATGTCTTATGATTTATATGATTTATTCATGTTTTTATGAGGTATGTTAAAGTGCCTATGTTTTATGGGTAAAGTATGATTTCATTCTTATGTATATATGAACTCATGTTTCCTTTCCATGTTGTTTTTTTTTATAACCCATACTGAGTTTTTATGCTCATCCCAAGTTTTTGAAATGTTTTTCACAGGTCAAGGGAAAGGTACATGATAAGATGATAGAGTCAAGGATGTGTCAAGAAATAATCCATGTTTTATTTTAAATGTGTTTCCATTGATGGGAATGAAGAATACTATCTTTATGTAACCACTTTGTTTATATGTGGAATGTAATGCAAGTCTTATGATCTAATTCTCTAAAACTCTAAACCCGAAAAGATCCTCAACGTGTAATCTTGTAATAACTCAAGATTAAGTAAGGTTTAAGGCTGGGGCCTTATAGGGAGAAGTGGGTTTCAATGATTGAACGTTGATCTAGTTACCATTAGTTAAGGATAATTGAATCTGACAATAATAAACACACCTTTTAGAGAAGGTATGACCATTATTAGAACCTTATTATTACCTTTGTTCAAACAATTGATACTATAGTTTTCATGGATCTAATGAATAGTATTTTCTATGAGTATCTATAAACATTTTTGATAGTCTTTGTGGATGAAATCCTAATTTACTACATATCGGAGGAGGATCATGTGCATCATCTAAGAAATGTTTTTTGTCCTCTCAGAAATCAATGATTTTATGACGAGCATTAAAAGTGTGATTTCTTGATTTGGGAAGTGAAATTCGTGGGACATGTGATGTCTGAAATGGGTATATTAGTTGATCCAATGATGCTAAAGGATATTATGACTTGGGATAATCTTCATAACGTCTTTTAGATATGAAGCATCTTATTCCTAGATGGATATTATCGTCAGTTAATAAAGAACTTCATGATGTTGGCTTCTCTGATGACAACTCTAACATAGAAGGGGTGAAATTTTCATGAAATTAAAAGTGTTAGAGTTATTTTATTAAGCTAATTTTTTTTGACTATTTCACCGGTGTTGAATCATCCAGTTTCTAGGTTGGGAAATGTGGTCATTTGTGATGAATCATGTTTTGGATTAGGATACATTCTTATATAGGGTGATCATGTAGTGTCTTTTTTATCTTTTCAAATTAGGCCACATGAGAATAATTATCCTACCCATGACCTTGAACCCTTATTTATGATTCATTTACATATTTTTTGGTGACATTACCTTTTCTATGAAAGTATTACTATATTTCCAATTCACAAAAGATTGATTTATATCTTCTCTCAAAAATATTTGAATCTCCACCGAAGGATTTTGGTGGAGTGCCTTTAATCTTTTGACATTGACCTCACCTACACCTCGAGGAGTGAAAATGTCATTAAAGATGCATTGAGAATAAATATTCCAACCCATGTAGTGAAAGAATCTTCAAAAGAGAAGAATTCGATGGCTGTATTTGTGCAGTTTCATATTGGAGTTCCAAAGAAAGGGGTTGAAGATTCTTAATCTAGCATTCATCTGACATCCATTCTTATCAAGTTTATTCCTTAGGAACAAGATATTAATTATTAATTATATAGAATTAGAGACTCTCTTTATGGTGAATAGATAGTTTTCATATGGTTTTTCTCCAAATAGGGGTTTCTATGCAATCAGAATCGCTTCGCTGTGACATTAGTATCAAGAGAGGCTATGATGGGGGATTGTTATAATTCCCAATTGGTAGTACACCCAGTAACCACTAAGATATAATATGACATTCAATGATTATTATGGTGGATAGGGTTGATAAGAGGAATTTCTGAGTTTTTCTAGCATTGCTATTTGTTTCTTCTTGTGAAGGCTAAGCATTAGAATACTTTGTGTTTACTTAAACCACTTCTTGTCCCATCATGGAAGTGAGATTAAGTCTCTATGGACATTTTGGTTGGGTTTCCTCATACCCATAAGAAGAATAATGTGATATGGGTTGTGCTCGACATGCTAATAGAGTTATATGACTTCTCACCCATCCATGATACAACAAATATTGAGAACTATGAAGTCTCACCTTGAAATAGATTTTCTGTTAGCACATTGTTCCCCATGCTAAAGTTTATTAAAGGTTACATATGTTCACTTCTCTCTATTTGAGGGGCCATCGAGAGTCACTAGGATATTTGGTCCGTTTGAGCATGGCATACCATCGGTAGTTGAATTTCCAAACATAGAGACCTGTACAAATTCTAAAGGACATGCTTCGCATGTGTGTTCTTGACTTCAGTGGGGATTGGGATGATCACTTTGGGTTGGTTGAGTTTTTTTATAACAATAGTTATTAGTTTTAAATTTGAATAGAACCTTTTTAGGCATTATTTGTATGACCTTGTAAATCTATATTGTGTTGGTCAGAGATTGGTGAAAGTTCCTTGGTTGGACCAAGTTTGGTGAAAGAGACGAAATATATGATTTAGTTAATTAATCAAATAATGTTGACATCTGATAGCTTATATAATACTTTTTTGGATCATTACTATATAACTTTTATTTTATGAGTTTGTTACTAGGGGTTCTTAAAATTTTCACCCCAGTTGGGTTATCAACGGATCAGGAGTCAAGGTAAGCTTGATCCTCATTTTATGGGACCTTTAGATATTGCTGAGTCAGTGGAGAAAGTATCATACCATTTATTAATTCCACTATAGATTTCATCTATACAAAATGTATTCCATATATCACAACTAAGAAATTGGTTATCTAACCCATGTCGGTTTTTGAGATGGAGTGATCTGATGATTGAACCTGGTTTATCTTGGACTAAGAACCTAGTAATTATAGTAGATTCTGAGACCGAGGTACTTCATGGGAGGATGATAACTTTCGTTCAGATGCTATGGTAGCAGGGTTCTAAGAATCATGAGATGTGGGAATGCAAGGAATTGATAAGGGATTAGTGGCCTTATCGTTTTGGCATAGAATCTTCTCCATAAGCATTCTGGGGGAAAGGTCTTTATGGTTGGGAGGTTGTAACATCCCATTACCAACCTAATAGGTATATTTTTAAATATTTCATGAATTTTCATTTTCATTTAATGGGTAGTGTTGAGAATATTTTGGAAGGATTTATATAATGGTGAAGTCGATGGTTTTTTGGACTCTCTTCTTTAACTGACCTTTTATGTATGATGATAAAGTGTTAAATTTTGTGTAACTAGGTTTCATAATGTGTAATTGTCATTGGGTGCATACCATGAGAAGGTTCATGTCATGAGGAGATTCAAACTGGGAAATGATACACATCTAGACTAGACTTTACTTATCTGGATTAATTTAATTAATGATTTTTTAATTTAATGTGATGCCTTTTTCAGCTGTTTTGGTTATTACATATTTCACAACATGTAGTGGGATTTCACATCATGTAATACCCCATCTATTTATTTTGTAAACTGTATGTGTGGAAAATATAACTTTTTTCCTCCTCTAAAGTTTTTTTCTCTTTACCCAAAGCCTTCCCCATGAGATCAAAAATATCTCCAAGCATTTTTGATCCTCTCATTTTGCATTCGGTCATTTCTGCAGTTTTTTCTGTTTCCTGGGTTTAGTTTTGTGGCCTTCTACACATTTGTTCTCATTGGTGGGTGTTGTGGCAACTGTTCAGTTTCAGGATAAGATTATCCCCTTTGATGTTCTAGAAAGGGGAAAGGATCACATATAGGTGGACCCAGCTGATGAACTTTGGAATCTGTGGGTTGAGTTCATAGGGACTTGGGATGTTTTCTTTGATTTGTTTACGTTGTTTTCAGTACTTTGGTCATGTTTATGTATCGTTGAATTCAGGTACATTACACCTAATAGATTTTTATTTTCTTATGCATACTACCTTGTTACTTTTCCTTCTGAATTATTCGTGTAAAAAATCATTCCCACATGCAAGTTGTATGATACCATGTTCTAGTCATTGACTAATGGGGATCTGGAATTCACTTTGGGCTATATTAGGGTTGGCTCGGTTATTGGGATACTAGGGAACCCAGTCTAGTTCATGATAAGTGATAAATCAAAAGAATTATATTTTTTTTATAAATTTATTCTATATTTAACTTATTTGAAGTTATAATTGTGAATAAATATTCTATGAAATTACAATATATAATATATTTACAGAGTCCTTATATAAAAATAAATTGGTACAATTATATGTTATTTAATATTATTTCTTATTTATTATAAATTTGATGAGATTTAATATATTTGTTTGATGGTTTAAAAATTATAACTGGGTAATAATTTAGTTTAGGTCAATTTTATTTATTAAATAAAAAAATAAATCACATTAACATAATAATTAGAAATTTTTTAATCATTAGCACTATAATCAATACTTATCATAAAAATTTTATCATGTTAGATAAATATAAAAATGAAAATTATATCTAATGATGATATTTTGATTTAAATTATGATATAAAATTTTTCATACTCAATTTATAAAAGTTATAATGTATAATATTTTATCATAAGCATATAAAATAGTATTCAGTGTGAAATATTACCTATGTTTAAGAAATTCTAAATTTGTTATTAATAAATTCAACAAATTATTTTTAAAATCATTATATTATGTATCAAATATATAGATTTTAAGTTAAAAAAATTCTTGTAACAAAAAGAGCCTCACTTATTGTAGATGACAATTACATAGTAATAAAAATATAATTCAATGATCATTGTAAAATTTCATTGATATTATAAGTCAAATTTGATAGGATGAATGTCTATTTTGAGCTTACTAGGTTTAGATAATCCAATAATGAATTGTTGATATTTCTCCATAGAAATTAGATTTTATGAAAAAAATTATAGTATTCAGGTTGCTCTATTATTAATTATAATAATCTATTATAATACATGTAATTAAAATTTTATAAATTATCTTTTCCATATATATAAAACTATATGAACAGTTTGAGTTAATGAAAAATATTTTTGTAAAACTTATTTTTCTCTCAGAGATACTACTATGTTTAAAAATGAATATCGTTTATAAATTTTGATTAATAAAAATCATAAAAAATTATAAATTATTAAAATAGAATGAATAAATTTTACATCTGACTATATGTATTAAAATATATCTAATGATTACTACTAGACATATAGTTAATATAATATAATATTATGCTTCAAAAATGCATTCATTTAAACCATATTTATTTACTTGTTTTGTGGGTTTAATTAAAAATCCATTTTTCACACTTGTGTAAGATGAATTTTTTATAAAGAATTAAATATTTGGAACTGTCATAATTAAAATTATGTAATATAGTCAACTTAATATTTTTTTCATAATGACTCGTATAAAAAGTAAATATTAATTAACTTGTTAAGGTTATAATGAGTTTATTTAGTTGTTAAATAAAATGATAAAGGTATGTTTTCCAATTAAACCTATTAGAATACTATTTTATAGAAATATTTCAACATTATACTATCCCACATTATAACAAATAGTCATTTTGGATTAGTTTATATTGAAATGAATTTATCATTTTGGATTCATTTTAAAACTTTCCATGTAATTTCCTTAAAGGCCCCCTTATAGACATATATTGGGGAACACCATACCATCACTTATTTACACCTCTCAAGAAAAAAAATATCAACTATAACCCAACAAAATCTCTCCCTAACATTGTTATCAACAATCTAATAGGTTCTGGTCTTTCCAAAAAAAAACCCTTTAATCTTATATAAGAGATCAAAATGTAGTTTCTCAATGAAAATGAAATTTTCTTAAAGAAACACATTATTTCAACTTTATATTTTACATCCTTCAACTAATATATTAAAATTTCAAATATAAGAAAACAATTATATCCCATATACATACATTTTATTAATTTTGTGGCATAATATTTATCCATATTCTCCTTGATAAAATGGGATACAAATCTATCGCTTAGGTGTATGGTGGACAATCACCTTACAAATCGATGTTATTTCTTTTCCACCACTAAATGACATGAATATTTATAATTATGGAAATAATAAATATTATATGACACAAATGGTATAATGGTAAATTTTATTCACCCATTAAAGGAATGATATCACCATATGTGCATATGTATAGCCCATCACCCTCATTATGTGATGAAATTCATTTTCCATGCCAATCATTAGAAAATGGACATAAAAATGTACCTATTGAGAAAAAATGATATTTATATAATTAATGTAATTCTGTAGATGGCATATCTATATACTATGAAAAATAAACAAAGCATTAATGAAAAAAAAACCATATGGGAAAAAATATTAATTAAAATAAGAAACAATGAAAATAATGAAATATTATTAATAAACTATTGCTAAAATATTATAAGAGGCCCATATATGATATGATACATACTAATTTGGTTATTTTATAAAATAACATTATAATTAAAAATACTATATAATATGTAAAATAATTTTCAACTAGAGGGATGTGTGATGTATGGGATTTCACCTCAATTTCTATTCTATTGAGTAATTTTTTTTTGTTAATATAGTCCTATTAAATTTTACATGGTCTATAGACTACCACTTTTTTTATTTAAAAGAAATTAATTTTTATTCATTTTTTACTATTTTAATTTAACTTTATTCATTTGAGGTGTTAGAATTTTAAGGATACAAAAGAGGTAAAAACCTATTTTATAATCTTTCATTCTATTGGGATGTTTTTACTCTTATTGAAGGAAACATATCATTTATCCTCCATATGATCTCATAAAAGTCATTAAAAATTGATATTTTTGGAATTTATAGATTTTCATTGATCTTTTTCTTTCAATTTTACATGAATTATTAAATAGAATGTTTAAAAGGGAAAATTATTCCATTTTTTATTAAATGAGATATATCTTTATTCCATAAACATGTTTTTCAAAAAAATTAAAAAATTAATTCCAATTACCCAAAATATTTCCCAATTACAATATAAATCTTCTAAAAAATTTAAAACATTATTAGAGAGGATTATTTAAACTATTTTCTAAATGTTTTTTTATTAATAAAACAATCCACATGAATACTTTTTAATGCATATGATGATAAAAAGATATCTAGCCATTGAAACCATTTTATAAAATGTAGCTTCATCTATATGATTTTATTAGTTTCACCAATATAGGTATTTTATGAAATATTTATTTAGTGTTACATTTCCATTATCTTTATTCTACCAAGGCGAATGGTTTTATTAAAAAACCTATATTCATAAGGAACTGATGTTTTCCCCTCATTTCATCATTAATTTTGTGATAGTTAACATTCCTTTAAAAATAACTTTATTGTGATAAATTTTCATCATAAAATATATTTCTCTTAGATATCCATTTTTATTCTGTCATGGATATGATTATTTCATAAACATAGTACCATTTGTATAAACTTTTTTAATTTTTAATGTAATTTGATTAAAAAGGGAGAAATCGAAAAATCATTATTCATTACTCAATACAAATACATTTTGATGGGGAATATTAATTCAAGTATTAATTTAATAATTTCATATATGAGGAATTCATATATATATATAGTCATGGTTTGGTCCTAGAATTATATATCTCATCATTTCATTGGTATGTCTAATGGGACATTGTATTTGTCCAAAATAAATGTGTTTTACCCATTGTTTTAATGAATCTTGTGAAATTATTTGAAATTATATATATTATCATGTAAAATATCATTACATCCAAAATTAATAATTATCTTTATTATAAAATAAACCATTATTAGAAATGATATTTTCCCATTGATTTCATCTATGGAAGCATTTTGTGCACAATTTACTAATTAAATAGAAATGTTTTAAATTTATTGACCTTTCTATATTGATAATACCTTATCCATTCATTATGGAAATTTTTTGATATATTTGAATGTGTGGTCAATTATTGACACTGGAATTTGTATTCCTGAAAGATTCTGTTGAACATAAACATTACTGATCATTTGAGGTCACCCATATTTTGGTATATGGAGATCTTTTTTATAATACCTAGAAAAATGATTATGGGAAAAATATATTGGGTAACATAACTCTATTATATAATTTGATTAAAATAAATTAATAGTATCATAATATTTTTTTAATAATGATATGTTGTTTTATATATCAATACACACATATCCATAAAATACATGTGGATGTGGACCTGGAATTGTTGTACCTAGCATTAAAAACACAGAAAAGAGATAATTTAACATTGAATCAATAATCAACCTATTCATGATAATGGGAAATAATAAGTATCTATAATTATACTTCATGGGTATATTTTTATGATAAATACTATTTTTCATATATATTCTTATAAAAGATTTTTCAAATAATGATAATTGATAAAATACCAAGTTTAGGGATCCGTGATTAAAAATTCATATTTTATTTATTTATAATATATGTTATACAAGAATTATATTTATAGTTATGTTTTATAATTCAAATTTACTTATGATAATCCAATATATGACATTGATTAGAAGTTTCTCATGGAATACATAATATTATGAAAACTCATGGTCAATGTAAAAATTTACCTTTTAGGTAATCCAATATTGGTGGTATTGGATGTGAGAAAATAATAGGTATAAAAGTATATAATACCCATGTTATGATAAATTAACTGTCATAAATCGAGATATTCTTTATTCCGTGTCGTTCTTCTCCTGTTATTCATAACTTCTCATTTTAGAGGACTACATCAATTAGTGGGAATACTAATCCAAATATATTTAAGGAATGGATTTTCTCACATGAAATTACATTTATGGACATATGATGTGATGAAAAGGAAAATATTATACTGAATTACAATGTATCAATGGAGATAATAATAAATAGTGGTTATAGAACAAGAATACTAGAGATGAAGAACAAATCATATATATTGATGGAAAATATTTTATGGAGACATTCTGGGTAAAATATTTCAACCTTGATTGGTGGACTTAAATGTAGATAATGTTCATTATAATAAATAAAAATTAATAAGAAAGTGATGAATTTTTTTAGGATACCTTTCCACGACCATCTAGGTATGATATAGACTCTATATTCAATATAGAATGAAATATTTATTTTTTATTTGAAGTGATTAATCCATTTCTCTGAATGTTTCTAAATTCTAAAAAAATCATTATATGATGAAATTGGTTAATTTACCATGACAAATTTCGAATGAAATATCTATATTATATATTTTCGAGTGGAATCAATTGAATAATATTTTTTATGAACACTATAAAAAATAAAATTCATCATATATGAAAAAAGATACATTCTCTATCATATAAAAATTGTAAAAATACTCATCCTAGAAAATGATGGAAGGGAATGGTTGTCTATAACAAATTTAATGAAAAAAGATAATTTATATCATTAACCTAAGGAAAATAATTATCCCACTACAATCTAGTGCTTAAACTACAATGAAATTAGGCATTATTAAAACCTATGTATCGTTTATGACATTAATGCACCATAGAAGATGTTGTGTTGAGAATAACAAAATAATGTGATAACTGTTTCCGATGCTTTCCACTGAGGCGCACGCGAACGTCCGTCTCATAGGGGAGGACACGCGGCATATAGCCCCGCATTCTAGATTTCCAAAGGCGGGAGGCATCCATTCCCTATTCAGGGATGTCTGTTCGTTGATCAAAACCGGGATGATGGGTTGTCGGTTCTTCCATCCGTGGATTCCTCCTCGGAGCTCGTCACTTAGTCTGGGTCTCCCTCATAGATTTAAGACGTATTTGTGAATCTCGTTCCCGGTGCCACATCTTCATGGACACCAGTTAATTACACTGCTTCCGTCGAGATCCTCCAAGGGGTCTGGTCGAGGCATCAACCTTCGGTTAAGAGAGTGGTCATGCTGAGGTGTCATTGGCATGTCTTGACGTTGGGGGATTGGCATTTCTATCTTCTGTCCCTTATTATAGGGCTTCTCGAGGGTGAGGAAGCCCGAGGGATCCCACATCGAACGCGGGGAATTGTATGCCATCGGCATGTATCTGAGGTTTTTCTCAGCTTCCCATGTTTAATAGGGGGTATATCGCGAGTTTAACATCCAACATAGATGGATCAGACTGATCATAACACTGAGAGTGTATCAGATTGAAGAACCCACTGGAGGGAACCCCGATATTGGGTATAGCACGTGGGCGGCTTCCCAGATGCTGTGGAGTGGAATGAAGTGGCATGATCCCACGCGGATGTGGCGACTCGAGTAAGAATCAAGATGGATGCTGGATTTGGGATTGAGTCTCGAGGAGACTTCCTACGTATCCCTGTGGCATGGAATCAAATTCTGCGTAGTTCGATGATACGGTGGGACGCCCAAAGAGGCGACCCGTGAGAATGGACGCATGGATGGAACCCAAAGGGAGTAAGGCCTCTGGGCTAGGGCACGAGCTTCCCGATGCTTGTGGGCTCGAGGGAGAGGTCAGGATGAGATGTGGGTGTTGGGCTTGAACCTCGTGGTGTATTAATACATACCATGCCTTAGCACGGATCAAAGTCCCCGTAGTTCGGGTATACAGTTTAACGTCATGCGGGACGGGGGCATTTGGGTCTTACGCTTTGAGGCGGCCCAAGGTGGATATGGGGCTTACGCTCTGAGATGGCCTAAGGTGGATACAGGGCTTATGCTCTGAGGTGGCCCAAGGTGGATATTGGGTTTACGCTCTATGCCGGCCCAAGGTGTTGGAGAACCGACACAAAGGGGTTGGAACAACTGAGTAGTGGGATATAACCTCGTGGAGGCTTCCTACATATCCCTGTGACAGGGAATCAATGTCCATGTATTTCGGGTGGTGCATTTTAACGTCTGGCCGGATGGGGCAGACAGTTTAACATCGTGTTGGATGGCATACAGTTTAACGTCATACGGGATGGGGGAATCTGTGGCTTACGCTCTGAGGCGGACCGTGGTGCTGGAAAACCGACATGAAGGGGGTCGGAACGACCGGGTTGTAGTCTTGAACATATTAGAGGCTTCTTACGTACCATGCCTTAGCACGGATCAAAGTCCTCATAGTTCACTGGAGGTGGGGTCAGTGTCAGTGCTCACTCTAAGCTCACGTGAGTCATTCTCAGTGTGAGAAACAAGAGGTTGGAAGGACCTGACAATCACGTCGCAAAGGGTGCATCTGTGAGAAGTGAATAGGGGCTTATGCGTTGAGTGGCCCATGGTTCCAGGACTTACTCCAAGATGGAGTTTTGGAATGTGACAAAGCGCAGAGGGAGAGAGATTTGGGACAGAACAAAGGAGACGCCTCATTCCCTATCACGCCCTCCACTGGCCTTGGAAGTGGGGAAGTACGGAGGTGCATGGGTTCTACCTTCCGCAAGAGAGTCTAGGGGCTTACACCAAGGTGGATTCCCTTCCCATATGGATGAACGCCACTCTGAGAGGGAGAATATCATTCCATGTGAGGAAAATTCCATTTTCGTGGAGACGAGTGGCGTAAAGAATGTCTGAGCCGGGGGGACCCTGTGTGCGAGGCACGAGGCCAGATCACAGTTTAATGTCATTTGTTGAGGACGAGGTGCTTGGAAGTTTAATGTCCTGCAACTCGGATGAGGTGGATTCGATCCACACCTCTATGAATTACATAACTGGTACCCTCTACCCCTTGTGGGAGGGAAGGCACTGGTAAGTCCATGGTGAAGGGGGGTCTTAGAGCGAACCATTGAGGGGTCCACATTGGCCTGGCTATGCGAAGAAATGATAGTCGTTAGCGTGCCAATGCAAAGAAGCATGAGGAAAAGAAATGCAACGTGAAACACCTCCCATGGGACCTTCAGGTTACTTCGTATGAGCCTAGAAGTCCGCACGGAAAAACAGTGCATGGCGTGCTTGCCCAGTATGGAGGGCATCAGGCGCCGACGTAGGGAGGCACCCGGGGGGCAAGGTGAGGGGTCCCGGGGTTTGCGCGCAAAGAAAGGGTTTCAGTGGAAAACGGCGGGATGGCGCACAATTGGGGATGATGTATTGCGTGTGGCTAGGAGGATCCCAAGAAAAGGACGTGAATTTCATGTGAGTGGCACAGGCCTAACCCTATGGTAAGGCCACACCCAACGAAGGGATTGTGCGCACTTGAAACGTTTTTCATGCAATGGAAGGAATTGCATGCAAGTGTGGAACCCTGAAGGGTTTGGAAATTTATTTAAGCTAGTGGGATTTCCCACAATGGTG
Organism: Viscum album; assembly: GCA_963277665.1. Classification (NCBI taxonomy): domain Eukaryota; kingdom Viridiplantae; phylum Streptophyta; class Magnoliopsida; order Santalales; family Viscaceae; genus Viscum; species Viscum album. The sequence goes on from OY728130.1 coordinate 1,095,755,399, forward strand.
GATCCCGGGGTAATGTTTCATGAAAAGGGTCAGTACCTGAAGGTCATCTTGTGCGCGCAGAAGTCCTATTTCACGCACGAGAGCCAATTCAAATTCCGCAACCCCAAAACGGAAGGGGTCACCATTTATTTATAGTCCTCCGGCATCGTATAATCTAGGAGGCGCGGGAAAATTTGCACACCAGAGATGGTGGCACGAAAATTTAACAGCAAGGGCGCGGGTGCATAAAAATTGCACGTCGGCGCTGGGGACATTTCACAGATCTTGGACTCCTCTCGCGCGACCCGCATATTTCCGTGCACATCCTTCATTATTTCATGCAGCACTTCCAGGCCCCCTGACCTAGCCTCTGGGTCTGAATATGACTTCGCTTCTTCATTTGAAAACTTAATTTAATAGTTACGGACTTCTCGGCATCTAAAAATGCCCCCCCTCAGAATTGGATCGGTGAGAGGTCGCAACGATCGGATTCCGAGGGAAATGCCGAAATGCTAAAGTGTTAGATAGTGTGGGCCCTTTGCATGAAAAAACTGTCATGGCTCGCAAATCAAAGTATCAACATGGAATCTTCTTTCAGCGTGGTACGGGACCTTCGGATTCACCTATAAAAGGGGCCATGGGACCCCTGCTCTGTGCGCAACTTTCTCGCGTGATATGCTCCAAGATCTTGTGCGTGAAATTGTCTCTACGCCTTCCTGTAAAACATGATTTGGAAGTGAGAAATTACTTCCATGTTTCAGTCGTATTTTACATTCAAACCCGGTATATTCCGTGTCGGTCGTTCCGATTGTGCGCTCAACTTCGGAATTTCGCGCAACTGATCCAGATTTTGCACAACTTAGCGTGATTCTGCGCGACTCAACCAGATTTCGAACAACTCTCTCAAAGAACTTCTAATGGACACAAAACAAGTCGATGAGGGGGAATTCGCCGCTCTCAGAGATGAAATAGCGAAGAAAGAGGATGTTAATGGAGCCAAGGTGGTTGTTTCCAATAACCATACCTTGTTCAGCCTACTAACCCCCACCCAGAAGGAGTATCCTCTATCCGACAACCTTCTTCTATGTAACTTGACATCTTGGAGGAGGTTCCACTATCGGGCGTCGAGGTGGACACACCGCGGTCATGGGTGACCTGGGAGGATGTCCTACCCCGATACAATATCACCAACAACGGTCGTCCTTCCATAGAGACCAGACACATGGATGTTTATGCCCTGAACCCGAGGACTAGGACCATTGCTGGGGGTGATCCTGTTGCGGAGAGATCTCTAGCCCTCTATGCAAGTACGTTCCGTCAGAGCATCACGGACGATACTAAGGGATGGATGCAAGATTGGGACTTGAGGTCGGGAGGTAACTTCACCAGTGAGTGGGTATTGGCATACTGGGTTCTCCATAAGTGCGACCAATTCGGGGCTTAGCTGCGGCACATTGGTCTGTTCGAGGCGGTGTGGACGTTGCGGTTCCACTTCTACCGCCAACCTAAGCTCGGGCTGGAGCTGTTCACTCGATGGTCCCCTAACACCAACACATTCCATCTTCACCATGGGGAAGTTGGTATTTGTCTCTGGGACGTTCACTACATCGGAGGTATCCCACTATAGGGCTACCAATACGATGAGTTCCTTCCCCCAATGAACACCTGGGAGGACAAATAACGGACCACCATGCTGATGTGGCACCTGTTGGACCTGGCCAAAGAGAGGTTGTGGGTCAAGGACTTCCTGAAGGACATCGCCTACAAGGACTGGTTCACCCTATTCCTAGAGAAGGACCCGGCGGTCAAGATACTGGGAAGGGGAAAACAGTGCCCAACCACGACTCAAAGGAGCAAGAACGGATCATACTAGAGGACCCTGGAGACGGAGCAATACTAATCGTGGGGATACCGTGTTATTAAGGCTCGGGACCCGAATGTCCGATATGTCGGGTTCCTCGCCACCTTTATGAGCGGGTGGCTCCTGTCGTTGCGGGACACAAGAATGGGAGTCCGTCCAACAACCCTAGTGATGGAGGCCACCATGGCCGCCAAAAAAAGGTTCAATCTGGGGGTCCCCATGCTGGATAGGTTGTACGACATTCTGGAATGCAACTCAAGAGGGGGGTTGCCTCAGAGGGTGTGTGGCCCTTTCCAGATCTTCCATGGATGGGTGGTGGCTCATCTTGGCATGTACACTTTCCCAAACGTCGTTATTCTGCCGGGAAATAGACTATGACTATCTCTGCTAAACATTGTTGGGGTCGCGCTGATGACGCTCAATGAGGAGAGGGTAAGGATCATAATTGGAAACCACACCAACTTCAACTTTTTCCCATTCTTCACCCTGATCAGCCCAATGGTAGATAATGGGAAAGGCTCACTGGAGTAGCAATAAAACTTCCAGAGCATTCGAGGTGGGGTGCGTGTGGTTCGGATTGATGGGAAGATCATCTTCAAGCCTTAAGTGTCCTCCCAGTTTTCCAGGCAGTTCGAGTGCCTCCATCAAATGCCAAAGAGGGTATTCACGGATGTATGGGTGGAGAGTAATCTATGCATCCTTCGCCATATGTTGTTAATGTTCACCACTTATGGCTTTGGTGATGTCATTACCATTCCTCCCACCGGGGTCGACATTGGCCTATCAACCGAGTTTGTCAAACTTTGGGTTATAGAGTACCCTGAGGGGATTTTGCGCAAGTGATTTCGGGAACTCAAGACTAACTGCGTGGAAACTGGGAGATGAGAGAGTAGGCAAGGTTCTGCTAGAAGGTGGGGACTAGGGGAAAGCCAGGAGGTGAGGCCAGCACAGGCCGGGACCTTAGTAGCGGGGACATCGCATGGTGTTACAACGACCTCGTTGCCCGAAGGGGGGACACACGATGCGGACAGAGAACTGCCCGGGAAGCAGATAAGATACCTACATGAACCTTCCCACAATGCAATCTTCCAGAAGTTGTTGTCGGCATAGATGACTCTGTGGAAATCAATGAGCGTTGAAGCCCTCTGGAAGAAGATAATGCAGGATGGGATCCAACTGCCAGAGTTCGGGCTCATTTGGGTAAGCGACCCTGTGAATTTTCGTCGACGGCATGCTTATCTGACGGCCATGGACACATATGCTCGCCAACGAGGTCGGCGTGTGAAGCCACCTTTCCTGGTGAAGGTGATGCTCGGCCAGGAGCATGATCCGAAAATGATGTCACTGGGAGAAGGTGACAGTGATAACAAGTCGGAGGGAGAGGAGGAGACAGGGGAGGAAGAAGTATCTGAGGGAGGGTCCCACCAAGGGAGCCTGTAGGAGAGTGGCGAGATCGTCGGCTCCGACATGGACATAACCGAACTTCTCGAGGTCTGTCTCTATCCTTATTCATCCTTATTCATTGTCTATTCTCTCTTGAAATTTCTGACCCATCTCTCTATGTCACTCAAGAGCATATAGGTGCTAATCAGGCGTCCCCAATAGAGGAATGAGATGAGGCACCAGTGGGATAGGGTTGGGCTCCGATGCCTATCATCGTACTGAAAAGCGCTAAGGGGTCTCCTGCCATGATAGCTCATGTAGAGGCCAGAACACCAGAGGCCGATGCTCTGGGTTCCTGTGAGTCCCTTTCCTCACTACTGGTGATTACTGTTAGAGAACTCAACTAATCAAGATGTTCCATGAAAAGTGATCTCGGCGTTGTAGGCCCATCGGGCTGCTGAGACTGGGTTGTCCGTGAGTGAACCAGTGGTGGACATACCTCCTCCTCCGAAACATATTTCCAAACTAAGTCGACCCCGACAATTATTGAGCAGTGGGGGCAGACATCAATGGTGCTGACATTGGAGAGAGGCCGGAAGCTGACGAAAGCACCACCGCTGTCAGGGTGGGAGATGTAGGTCACCTAGACGTCGAGGGTCCTATTCCTCGTGAAGGCATCCCTAAGGCAGATCCTGCTTCTGAGCTGCAGGCATTCTTTTTTGTATACTGGCCCGTTGATCCCGAGGAGATAGATGATTCAGACTCAGAAGCATCCGAGGAGAGTCAGATGACATGGTGCAAAGGGTGGATGTTTATACAGTGTTTTGTTAGGCAGCCTCAGACGGATTGGCTGAGGTAGATGGGATCGCTCCAGACCTGGTTGTTTTTCCTGTGTGCCGGAGGGGATGAAGCTCAATGCCTTCATCTAATAGTCTGTGATTGCATGGTCGAGATGATACATGAGAGCAGCCAACGCACCGACATTGCCCAGTGTCGGGAAGAATCAGCGAGCACCCAAGAATTATTGAGGGAAGAGCAGGTGGTATGATTCCTCAAAGAGTAGGCGACAGAATGGAGGCCTTCATCGCAACGTGCTTTGAGCTCATGGAGCAACTGACGACCTAGCTGGCTGACACCCAAGAACAACTGGTGGAGGCGAGTCACCAGCTAACCGTACTTCAGACTGAATGAGCGCAGGCACAAGCTAGCATTGGAAAACTGTGCTCTATAGCTGCTGATGAATAGAGAGCCTTCATGGAGTGAGAAGCTGTCCTGGAGGCCACTAGCAAAAGGGTAGCAGCGTTGGAAAGATCAATCCTAAACATTGATCCTTAAGGGCCCTATTTTGGTCATGTCATGAACTTTTTTACTTCTACTGCTCAACATTTCAAACCAATGTATGGAAGAATCTAATTATCTGTACCCTTGGTTTAATACGCTCAACCATAATCCCGAAATAGATAACAATTCACCCCTGTGCTCATGTGTTCCATACCAAGTGAGAGAAACAAAGGATACTCATTTTATCATTTTGTTTGACTGTGGGGCGTCAACCAAGATTCAGGCATCCGAAATCGGGCCCGGATTTCTGAAGAGGAGAGGGAGGTCCAGCCGAAGGGAGGAGTCCTCAGACCGATCGATGTATCGTCTCCTCAGTATGCTCTAACACACGAGCGGGGTAATGTCGGGGGAATTAAAATCAATCTGAACATAGGGAGATGAAAAAGGTGAATCACGTTACCCAAATTTAGAACACCATGGGAGGGGCATAAAGATGGAGGATAGCTGTTAACCGTAGAGGAAACATAGCATCCATATCGCATTGGCATGAAATGGGGACAACAAATTATGGTTGACTGCTGACCATGTCCACAACACGGGGCCTAAATAAAATATCGTCGATCAGTCTTCCTAAACGCTGGCCCAGGACAGCAGGCGGACCATTGGTCGATCATCCATATTGTTAAAGCAGGTAGACCAAATGTCTATCATCCATATTGTTACAACAAGCGGACAACAGGTCAAGCATCCATACTGTTAGGGGGGTCCCATCAATCGTGACCAGTCATCCAGAATGTTGGCCCAGGACAACAGGTGGACCATAGGTCGATCATCCATATTGTTATAGCAGGCAGACCAAAGGTCTATCATCCATATTGTTAAACGAGGCAGACCACGGGTTAAGCATCCATACCGTTAGGGGGTCCCATCAAACATGAAAGGGGATGAATATTTGAATAAAGGGGCACGCAAAGCGTGGAATGTATAGTGGTGGTTTGTTCGAACAAAATCCAACACTCCCAAAATTACACCACCGTGGTGGAGGCACATTTGGAAGACATATTAATCTGGTCATGGATCATCCCTACATTAAGACAGGACCTCTCTGGAAAGAGAATTGTCACTTCCCAATCACTATGAGGCATCTTGAACTCATTCGAGGCAGATATTGCAGTTACACCACTCCCCAAAGAGTGAGGCCAAGGAGGCAACAGTGAGGAGGGATGGGATTTGGTAATCCCTGGCGTTGGACCCAAGACGGAATGTCTGTGCATTCTTATGTATATCATAAGGATCAAAATCAATCCACATGTAGTTCTAGAATGGGTCTTAGTTTAAAGTCTTAGAACTCAGACCAAGGATTGGTAAGGAGTGTGGGAGACACATGGTGAGGTGATTACGAAACCTGACGTGAACGAGGATGAGGTCCTGCTCACCATGTGATCCTTAGAAATGTGTTATGGTCAAGGGACTGAGCACACAAGTCTGGAAGGGCCCATGGGGATGTTCCTGGGCACTCCTACGTATCCCATAAGAATGGGAATCAAGCCATACGTAGTTCATGAAGGTTCCTTTTAACGTTGTGCCGGACAGGAAACAGGAGGGCTAATTCTCATAACAGGGTGCACACAGGGTGGCTATTGCAAACCCGACATGAATGAGGATGAAGTCCTGCTCACCAAACCATGTGGTACCGTGGTCAAGGTCCCAAAGGCGGGACATATATGATGAATTAGCGGACTTCAAGCAGGACCCTCAGACAAGAGGTCTGGGCATTCCTACATACCCAATAAGAATGGGGATCAAGCCACGCGTAGTTCTTGAAGGTGACACGGCATAGGAAGGTACCTATTCCAAGGATGAAAGGGGTGTGCGGGTCTAGCCCTCGCACCAAAAGAAGCAGCATTTGATGTTTCTGGTTTGTCCTTGAAGGTGAATGGTTTTTCTTTTGTGGATTGACCTGTCTAGGGTATAAATTCCTGACATCTCCACAATAATCTAGCCGTAAACAAGCATTGACAAATGGTATGGTAATTGACCAATACCCAACATGATGTACCCTATGGAGAGGTCATCATAATGCAGTGCTGTTTTTCGTCATGCGGCTGGGACAATAACCTCACAGTTTATGGTCATGTGGTAGGACCAACCAGTACATTTTAATGTCATATGGCTTGGACCCGGGGGAATGCACACGATGCGATAAAGCATACCTGATGTGGATGAGGACATAATCTCATACCATCTCCATGCGCGATTTCGGGAGAGCAGCCTTGGGCCAAGGGGTCGGTGGGGGTTTAAAGATCAAGGGGCAAGAGACGCTAGCTTCCAGCTGAGCTGGGCCCAAAAAGCAATGTCTGGGAGACCCCTCGTATCCCATGGGGATGAGGTTCAAGCTGTACATGGCTCTTAGAGAAGACCCAGGCCTATAATCTTATCACTCGAATCGTGGGATCCCCAAGAGACGTTGTAACACAGCTTTGTCTTCCTGACGTTTGGAAGCGCACTGAGGGTTAGTGCAAGGGGTGATGATATTCCACCTTGACACGATGGGGTGGAACATAACGTGAATCACCCAACCAACATTTTGGGCCTAAAGGAGTAGGCGTGACGGCGAAGGATTACTGCTAACCATGTTCGCAACACAGCATCCTGTCGTGTTAGCCTTGCAGACACACAAATGAGCATCAACCAATGACCATATTTGCAACACGGGATTTGTATCAGTTTTTGTTCCAAAACCCTCGGGGGCGTTGGCCCGTGACGGTAGGAGAGCCCTTAGGCATTGTATCCAGACCGTTCTTGGGGGTCCCTCTAGGTGTGAAAGATAATGGGGGGGCGAATGAAGGGGAGTACAAAGCTTGACAAGTGGACGAAACTTTCCTAAGTTGAATCTGACACTTCAGGTCCTAGACCAGAGTACTCTGAACACATTAGAGGACCACTAAAAAGGGTCAAAGATATTAGTTTGAGAGCTTCTAGAATATGGAGGATTCCTGGGAGAAGAATTCATGGTGCCAAAATCCCTGTACCGCACCTATATATCCCCCTCATGGGGAGGGAAAGACCAAGAGGCTGAGGTGACTGGGAGATCGGGGGATCTATTTAGATACGTTGTTGGACCTGAAATCTAGGTGTTCATGTGGTCCTACGTATCCCATACAGATGGGAATCAAGCTACACATAGTTCTAAAATCACAGTTTAACATCATGTCCGGCGATTAGAGGAATTTCATTCAGGAATTTGTATGGCACGGTGAGTAACCTGACGTGAATCAGGACGTAATCCCACACCACACTGCACACTCCATGTAAGGACTTGGGCTAAGAGGCCCAAGAAGGACAAAGGCACCTGAGGCTAGGCCTCGGTCAGGGATGCCTATCCGGCTTGATGTTTAACGTCATGCAGTGAGGATGAGAAGAGGAGGAGGACACCTCAAATAAGGGTAGTATACGGTGTGGAGACTAACCCGACGTGAATGAGGACATAATCCCACCCCACACCGTGCAATCCCACAGGAGAGAGCCTGGGCTGGGGGCCAGAGGCTGGGCCTCAGTCAGGGAGGCCTAACCGGCTTGCAGTTTAACGTCTTGCAGGACGAACGTGCAGTTTAAGGTCACACGGGATCAGAGGTAGTTTAGGGTCATGCATGACCACATAGTTTAAGGTCGTGCAAAATCCTACAGTTTAAGGTCGTGCAGGACTGTAGGGCTCAAGTGAAGTATTGATTTAGGAACTTGGCATTGGTGGGAGGAGTTATACGCTCATGATCCATGGTCACCCATGAGTATGCTCCATTGGGGTACACATTATGAACAATGAAAGGTCCTTCCCATTTGGGATCCAACATGGGTGGTTTCCTATCGGGGATCATTGGCTCCCTAAGGGCCAAGACCAAATCGCCTTGTAGGAAAGAGCGGAGGCGAACCTTCTTGTGGAAATATCGAGACATCCTGCTCTGATGCGTTTCTAGGTTGTGCAAAGCACGAAGCCTATTCTCATTCAGTGCTTCCAATTAAGCTAGACAGATATCGGCAACTCTATTCACTGCTTTCTGTTCGTATACCGTTGTGCGCAATGATGGAAACTGAACCTTGACAGGCAGGACGGCCTCACCTCCATACACTAAGGAATACAGGGTTACCTAGGTGGAATTACGATTAATCATCCGATAAGCCCAGAGGGTGTTGGGAATCTTATCTGGTCAACTCTTCTTGTTCTGACCAACCATCTTTTACAGAATGTTAGAGCGGGTTTTGTTAAAAGCCTCGATCTTCTCATTTTCATGTGCATGATACTGGGAGGTATGGTTAAAGAGAATGTTGTACTTGGCGTACAATTTCTTCAGCTCTGCCGCTCGGAAGTTGGTGTCGTTATCAGTGAGTATTGCATGAGGTAGTCCAAATAAATAGATGATGTTGGAACTCATGAAGTCAGTGATAGAATGGGATTTGAATTCCTTGAGAAGAATTGCCTCTGCCCACCTGGAAAATAAATTAGAATAAACCGGCATTGGCGGGCCGTTGCTGGTGGGTAAGGTCCTACAACATCCAACCCCCAGACTGCAAAGGGCCAAGAATACTTGGTAGTGTGGAGAGGCTCCGGTGGTCGACGCATGAAGTTAGCATGAACATGGCATGCATGGAACCTTTTGGGGAACTCGATGCAGTCATGGATCATGGAGGGCCATAAGTATCCCAGTCTCTGAATCTGGTGAGACAAATTTGACCCGGCTTGATGGGCGCCACAGGAAGCAGCATGAACCTCTTGCATGACCTGTGAAATCATGACTCCCTGAAGGAAATATATGAGAACACCATCAAATCCATGTTTGTAAAAAATCTGCTCAAGGATGGGACCGCTCTAACGGGTAAACTGTAGTGCGAGGTGTCAGATTCAATCACGCTCAATGCGGTCTGCCAGAAGATTACCGTGATGAAGGTATTCAACCAAGGGTGTCCTCCAATAGAGAACAATTTCAATCACCATATCTAAAGTACGCAAGGTTCCTGATGTAGGGGCACCAGTGGGAAAATAGTTTACCCGTGGGCCATGATCGTCCTCTAAGGTAACAGGAGCAATGACTCTCCGGTACGCCACGTGGATAATTAGGTCATCTTGTTTGGGCTCTACAAGCGACGCGACCAAGCTGTACAAAGCATCTTCTCGACCATTCTATGACTGGGTAAAATGAACGACCTCTATCCGAAAAGGGAACATGGCCATTAGATTAAGGGTGCACTCCAAAAATGGCACGAGTTCTGTCTTCCTGACAACATATTCTCCATTGACCTTCTTGATGACTAGCTCGAAATCCCCTTTCACATGAAGATGGGGCATGCCAATCTCGAGGCCCAGCTCGAGGCCAGTAATGAGTGCATGATACTCTGCCTCATTGTTGGTGTAACCCTACGACAACACGAATGAGTACGGCAGAACAGCTTGCTCTGAGGTGATGAAGACAATTCTCAAGCCCACTCTATTAAGCCTAGGATCGTTGAGTCTCTTACCGGTGGGGCTCCGGGAGGCACCGTCAATGTAAATTTTCCAACAAGGGATGGAATGATCGACAGAGAGGATTGCCTCATCCAGAAAACCTAAGTCCAGTGGCTGATCCGTGGAGGTTGGGTGGGCATCTAGAAAATATGCCAATGTGTTTCCTTTAATAGCCTTCTGAGGCACAAACATGATGTCGAACTGCTGGAGGATCACTGTCCACCACGCTAGTCGTCCAGTCAACATAGGTTGGTTCAAGATGTACTTCAACGGGTCTACCCAAGAGACCAGTTGTACCTCGTGGTGCTGCAAGTAGTGCCGCAATTTCTGCACAGCAAATACGAGTTCCAGGCAGCTCTTCTCGATGGGGGAATACCTGATTTCTATGTTGAGGAGCACACGGCTGAGTTAGTAAAGGCTATTCATTGTTCCCTCATTTTTCTTCTGGGCGAGAAGTGCGCCAAGGGACCGTTCCAGGGTGGTCACATAAAGGACCAGCGGCTTTCCAGAGACGGCTGGCATCAAGACCGGAGGCTGGAGAAAATATAGCTTGATTTTCTCAAAGGCGGTCTGACACACTCCATCCCATTCATTAGTTGCGCCTTTCTTCATGATACAGGAAAAGGGCTTACACTTTCTAGCCAGATTCGTGATGAATCGGTGTATGTAGGCTAAGTGGACTTGGAGACCTTGAAGCTCCCAAATATTGCTCGAGGGAGGCATCTGACTAATGGTCGTGATCTTCTCTGGGTCTATCTCAATGCCTCGGTATCTGACGACAATGCCAAGGAACTTGACGGGGGTGACCCCAAACGAACACTTCAACAGATTCATCTTCAGGCGGTGGGAACGAAGGAAATCGAACACTTTCTCAAGGTCCTTGAGATGGTCCTAGCGCTCGCGTGATTTGAATACCAGATCATCCACGTAGCATTCCACCAACGTTCCTAGAATCATCTTGAATATATGATGCATGGCCCCCTGATAGGTGGCACCAGCATTCTTCAGGCCGAAGGGCATAACCCGATAACAGAAAGTACCTTGGAGCGCCCTGAAGGCAGTGGACTCCTCATCCTCGGGATCCATCCTAATCTTGTTGTACCAGGAATACCCATCCATGAAGGAGAGGGCTTGGAACCTGGTCGTGGAATCAATCAACAGCTCTGTCACTGGAAGGGGAAAATCATCCTTCGGACAGTGGCGATTGAGATCGCAGAAGTCAAACAGACTCTGATTTGTCAGTTCTTGTTCTCTACTGGCACAACATTGGCTAGCCACCTGGGGTACTGAACTTCCTTAATGGAACTGTCTTTGATAAACTTGTCAACTTCAGCCTCAACCATGGAACCGTGAGAAGGGTGAATCTCTCTGGGAGGCTTCATGAACCCACGATGGTTTTCCAGGAGGCCAAGGAGATGGACGACTACTTGAGGATATAATCATGGCATCTCATTATAACTTCAAGAGAACACATCACGGTGTTGTCTAAGGAATTCCACATACTGCTGCTGCTCCTCAAGGAGCATGGCGGCGGTTACCAATGTGGGTCTCGGGTCCTCCTCGCTATAGAGGTTCACCTGTACCAACTCATCAACCATGGTGGAGATGCCTTCCTCAAAGTTGGGGGGAGCGTCCTCTATATCCCCTTCTCCACTAATGGAGGGATATTTTATAGGGGGAGTTGATTTTGGGCAACCAGACTCTGATGGGGATCTGGTTCCATCTTGGGTGGCAATGGTCATCATATCAGGAGACTCATGCGCCACTGAGACCATAACAATGATGGCAGTTGATCCAATCTCATCTGGTCTTCGGCCCAAGGGTCCACGCTTGATGACATCAAAGAAGTAGTTGTGCATTGGCTTGAGCCAGTTAATTCCAGCCCGGTGGAAGAGACACATATGATGTACTTTCGTTTCCATGATCCTGACGTCCCTATACCGTATGGGGGTCGGAGGTTCCGGGATCACCTGAGCCTGGTTGGTGTAGGAGTACGAGGTGATTTTTCGCCGTCGCTTGGACCTGGAAATATACATTCCTCTTTTACCTGAAACGAAAAAGGATTTCCTCATATCAGGGGTCGTAGCCTCCAACTGATGGATTGGGAAGACGTAAGCGTCATTCAAACCTGCCCAAGGATCAATTGTGTTAGTGATGGGCTTGATCTCACCTATCAAAATCTATTTATCCTTGCTCTTGTAATAGTCTCTGTCCAGATAATGGGCTTCACAAGAGGCGAAAGGAGACACATCTCCTTGGAGCACGCCTACTCAACCATTATGGGAGTATTTGAGGCATTGGTGATACGATGAGGGGACCACTGCATGCAGGTGGAGCCACGACCTGCCCATCAATGCATTGTATGCGATGTCCTGGGAGACAACCATGAATTCGGTGTTGGCAATTAGGCCACCAAACTAGGTTTTGAAGTGGATCTTTCCGACTAGAGTCTTCTCGGTCCTGTTGTATCCCTGGATTCTAAGGACGGAGGGAGTTAAATCATCCTCAGACAAACCAGCTTCTGTAGTGTTTGAGTTATGATTAGGTTAATCTCAGAACCAGTCTCAACAAGATAGCAGCGAACTTCCACGCCATTGAACAGGACAGTGATGTACAGTGGGGGAATGTACCCTTATATAAGAGGGTCTTCGTCTTCACCAGAGTATGAGATAACTTCCTGGCATTTGGAATTCTCAATTTCCTCAGCGTGGAAGGCTTCTTCAGTCGCTACCTCCATCTCAAACTGGAGGGGGCTCCTTCGGGCCTCGGCAAGTGCCTCATGCTTTTCAGACGACAAGAGAAGGGCCTCAAGGATAGAAAGAATATCCGGAATTCTGGCCAGGTTCTTCAGAACATCATACTTATGGGCCAGATGAGAGATACTGCTTACAGGGGGCCGCTCTGTGATTGGAGGCACGATGGGTCCTACCGGCTGGGCCAGTGGCTGATTGGTACTAGGTATATCTCGCTGTTCACTAGTCGAAGCTCGAAGAGTGGATGTCAGATGAGGACCGGAAGGCTGGGGTCGGCTGGTGGAAGGGAAGAGCTGGTCATGGCACAGCTGAGCTGGTTCCTCTTAATCCAGCAACACAAACGGTGGTGGAGGCGAACTTGTCACCACCAGATGAAGGGGCCACATGTGTTGAGCTCTGTACTATGCTTGTTGTCTGGTCTCCGTAGCGTGCATGGCCTGGTAGAAGGTGCCAACTGTCATGCCCCGACAATTCATGTAACCAAGGCTCTGACGAAACTGGCGACAGCTGGGGACATTGGAAAGGTCTACCCAGCGTTCCTCATCGTCAAGAGTCGAAATGGGATTTAACAACTCTACGGTGTTAACCGAAGCGTACTCCTGACTGTCAGTTGAGGCGTCATCCACCACAAGGAAGATTCTCGGAGGAATCCCCATTTCCTGGGGGCATAAAGTCTCCAAGATTGTGGGATGACGACGGCATTGGAAGGGTGTGTTCTTTCTTCTTGTGACGCCGCTGCTTGCTCTTCTAGGAAGAGGCTGGAAGAGATGACGATGCTGAAGTAGTAACCGCAGATTTTGAGGACTCTGGCTGATTCAGGCATGCACGGATAATGTCATGGGCATGGGAAACCATCTTCCAGGTCATCCAGTTGTTATAATTTTAGGATCCATGGTTGGAAACCTGCTGCCATTCATCTTCATCACCACTACTATCATCCGACCTCACAAAGACCCCTGCCACTTGTGCCGGGGCTGGGCCCAACCTGATTATATTGTTGTCAATATGGTCTTGGCACCAGTCCTTGAACACGTAGCATCGCTGGATGGTGTTCCCCAGGGTCCAGTGATAAGGGTCTTAGTTGGGGTGATCAGTGAGATGTGCCTCTTCTGGATTCCGTCACTCAGGCAGCCGCACAATTATCAGCTCCAAGGCACTGCAGAAGTAACAGGGTACATGAGCATCGTCAAACGAGTAGGTCTGGTTCCTTCTGTCCAGAATGGGGGCTCTAGGAGGCTGACCTTGATGGGGGGATGGAGGATCATGTTGAGGAGGTAGAACTTGATTATCTCGTCTAGGCAGTGGCGGCGCGTTACGCGGAGCCGCTTGCCGATTTTGAGGCAGTCGCTGCTAGGTTGGAGGTTGTGCTTGTGGGGGAGGACCCCTATGGGGATTCGGAGATGTCCCCAATGGTAAAAATTATAGATGCCTAGGGGCCTCTATCTGGGCCACAGCAGCGGGCTCGGCTCTGGAACTCCCCTTGCTAGGATTATAGGAGGCAGCGGGCATGCTTGACTAGCCTGTTGCAGGGCTTTTTCGAGGCGTTGAGCCTTGTCTGAGATGTCCCGGAACACCCCAAGGTTATTCATGAGTGATCAGAGAAGGAACCAACTCTTCCTTGACGTTACCTACGCACATTGTTAGTAATTTCTCCTGAGTTAACAGCATGTCAAAAGAGTATGTGAGCCCTTTCCACCGGGCGATGAAGTCCGTGACTCACTCATCGGGCCTTTACTTGCACCTGAAGAGGTCTGCGATATTCGTCTTCCGGGTTGTGGAATAGAACTGGTAGAGGAATTTCCTGTGAAGGTCCTCCCAGCTAGTCACAGATCCGACAGGGAGCTGGCTATACCAGAGAACGTCGACCCTTCCAGTGTCTAAACAAAGCAACGGAGCTTGGCAGCCTCCTACTGCGCTGGAGTCCCTATCATGGGCCCACACCTTGAGTTGAAGTGGGCCATGTGTTGCAACGGGTCTCCTGTCCCATTAAAGGGGGATAAAGTGGAATTCCCAAATCCTGGAGGTGCTGGCATATAATCCACCCATGCTGGGTACGGCTTGTAGTCTGGTGGGATCACCACATGCCAAGTCTCCAAAGCCTCTAAGCAGGCGATCAGTGCTGCCATCAGATTGTATGGATGTTGTTTACTGTCGTGGCAGGGATCCCTAACCACAAGGGCATTTTTGGGCTCTTGAATTCAGTAGAAAAGCTCAGCATCTCGTGGATCAGCTGGTGGAGTGACCCTTGGCAGGATGGAAGGAACCCAAGCGGGGTCCCTTGGGTGATCACGCCACTCAGGAGGGTTTGGAGAAACATATCACGCCCTCGTTCCATGAGCTCTTCCCTCTCCTCTATCAGCGAACACAACATGATTGAGGTTTCCTGGGAGAATCTTGTCAAGGGGTAATTGTTCCTGCCCCTGCTGCCCCGACCTAGGATCACCGTAATCGGGTCGCTGCTCTACAATGCGTTCAGCCAGAAGATCATCGACCAAGCTCTTCTTCTCAGCAAGCTGTTGGCATAGTGTGTCCTTCTTGGGATCTTCCTCTGCCTTCTACACTAAGGCCGATGGGTCGGAAATCTTGACATCCCTAACATGATCTTTACCCTTTCCGATGTTTCGGCTCAGTGTTAATGCCTCATTGGGCATGGGGCGACCTAGGAGGTTCCTCTGATGACAAGTAATCCTACCTGATGGGTCCAGTAGCGGCTTGTCTCCAGGGGTGAGTCCCCATCAAGAGGTTCCATACTGTTCCCCTCTCCAGACAGATCAGCCATGTTTACCACCGCTGCCCTCGGGGGCATTTCCTCGGAGTTTCCCAGTGAGTCGGGCTTCTACTGAATCCCACTAAAGAGAAGGGCATCATACTGCCCAAATCCACAAACATGCACATGGGGGGTGGCCCCCTTGATAACATTGCTGAGTACTTGAATGATCTGAATGCATTACTATTGGAGGGCCCTATGGTGGCCCTTTGATTCAAGGTGCCGAACCGCATGGAGCGTGGCCAGGTTGACCTGACGACATTGCCAGCCGATATCCTTGAGGTGTGCTTAGCTCCCAGGATAGCGAACTTTCTGGTGGGGTAGACGTGACTGAGTCGCCCAGAGGGTCTGGAAGAAACATTCAAACTTTCCAGTGGTGAGCGATTCTAGTATATCAAAATCCAACCCTGTGACTGGACAAAACATCTCGGAGAAGTGGCCTACTGTGAGGATGGTCCAGAAGCTCCAGGGCTCAGGTTCAGGATTCATCCCTTGATAGCCCTTCTCATCAACTAGGAGTGATCAGAAAACTGGCAGCGGTGCCGAGGTAGGCCGTTGGACCGGTGGGCTGGCCAACGGAGAATACGAAAAGCAGGACGATTGGCCGCCGAATCCTAAGTCGTCCTCCAAGGGTTTCAGTGTCCTGACAGCCATGTCATGATAGGATAGACCAGAGAATGGGCCTCCCGTCACAATGTTAGTGCTTTCCAGGGGTGTGCTATGTCGATGATCATTCCCCATCGACCCCCAAAAAAGGTATATGTCTTCTCTTTCCTAGGTGAAAGGTGCTTTCGGAGAGCCCGATGATGACAGCAAGTTCGATCCCTGGGGGTACTCCAAGTCCTCGTCCTCCTAGATATACCTTAGAAGGGAGGTGGGGATCATATGGATCTCACATTCGGGGAGTATGAGGCTGACACGCCACATCCCTATCCCCAGCCTTGACTCAAAGGACTAAGGGGAGGGCTCAATCGGTGAGTCATACTCCGCTTCATAGTCTGAGAAATAGACTAGTCTGATTTCCGTCTGGCCTTCCCTGGTACTTCTCTTACGGAGATGACATCCTGCCCTCCTACCCCTGGGTTGCTCTTCGAGGGGAGGCTGATTTCTGTCATGGAGTCCTCTGGCCGCACTGGTGCTGGGGCCGAGAGGACTGAGGGCCGGGGTGCGGGGAGCATTGGAAAAATTGTCGAAAGGGACATGGGGAGGACCTCCAGGAGGGCGAGTGACTGGATATGCAATGGATCCAAACTTGCGGTCTGCAGTTGGGGGGGTGACCCCATACCCTGTGTAGTGGGTGCTGGAGAGAGCCCCACCCGGAGTGTTTTTGTCACGGGGAAGCCCCTGACCTGTGGTGATGGTGACGCCAGGCAGGCCTCCGAGCCGAGGTTGGAAAGAGGGAGGGCCCATACCTTCCAGAACGGTGGAACGAAGTAGGCCTTCACACTGAATGGAACTACCGCAAATTAGTCTGTGGCGGCCATTGCCTGTGCCAGTGACCGGGAGAGTCGACCTAACCTACCCGTGGGGTGTTCGGGGCCTCGATCTAGATCAGGCATATAACTACCCATTCTCAACGTGTGCGGGGGTTTGATGATTGGAGTTAGCAGTGTCTCAGGCCATAGTGATTACCAATGTTGATGCCACGGGGGAAGCATCCTCTTCCGCTTGTTCCAGATGCTGGAGTTGGGTCAGGTGGGATAGAACTGATGGTGCAGGCACATGGATTGCCTACTCCTCGGCCTAGAGAGTCGGGCGGCGGTATCGACACGGCCTGGTAGGGGCCCTTGCTATGAACCCTTAAAGCGGGTTTCTGGTTGGGCGAACCTAGAAATCCCTTACCTCATCGGCGTAGAGAAGGGAGGTGTCATGTCATTCTAGGGATAAGCTCCCGAAAAGGTTGAATGTCGGGGAGGGGAGAAATGGCTCCCTACACGGCCCTCGAGGGCAGCGTTGGCGGTGAGGCAAAACTGCCTCAAGGTCCAAACGGGCCATGTCACTAGTGGGGATGACCCCTTCCTCCTCATACCTAAGCACAAGGTCGTTGATCACCCTTTGTTGGATAATCTCTGATGGGGAGAGGGGGTTTAAGCTCCCAAAAGGAATGGCAGTCAGAGTAGTTGTGGATGAGACGGAATCGCACAGGGTGGCCGCATCGGTACTACCCTAGCCCCTGAGCCAGTGGGCAGGTGGTGATCGAGCTCTGCATCCAGCGATCTGATTCCTGAAAGCAGGGAGATGAACCCATTAATACTAACAGGAAAAGAAATCAACAACTAATAGCTCAGGATCATTCCATATTCCATGGTCGATAAGATGGATTCACGCTGCCAACATCGCAAAATGGAGTGCTCAACGTCTTGACTTCCCCAACCCCTGGCGGGTTTCACGTCCGAGTGATGGGTGCCCAGACCTGGTGGCATGCTAATTTTCCAACACCCCAAACGCTACCAGTATCCGTATCGAGGAGGATAGATTCACGTTGGGTTCAACATTTTCTGTTTCCAATGCTTTCCGCTGGGGCGCGCGTGCACGTCCGTCACGCATGGGAGGACACGCGGTTTGAATCTCTGCATTCCCGCTTTCCAAAGACAGGTGGCATCCGTTCCTTATTCAGTGACATCTGCTCCTTGATCAAAACTTGGATGATGGTATGTCAGTGCTTCCTTCTATGGATTCCTCCTCGGAGCTCGTCACCTAGTCCGGGTCTCCCTCATAGATTTAAGACGTATTCGTGAATCTTGTTCTCGGCGCCATATCTTCATAGACACCAGTTAATTACCATGCTTCCATCGAGACGCTCGAAGGGGTCAGGTCGGGGTAGCAACCTTCGGTTAGGAGAGTGGTCACGATGAGGGGTCATTGGCATGTCTTGATGCTGGGGGATTGGCATGTCTCTCTTCTATCTCTTAATATAGGGCTTCTCGAGGGCGCGGAAGCCCGAGGCATCCCACATCGAACGCGGGGAATTATATGACATATGCATGTATTTGAGGTTTTACTTAGCTTCCCATGTTTAATACATAGTATTCCAAAAGATTAACATCCATTGGAGATGGATCAGACTGATCAGAACACTGACAGTGGATCAGATTGAAGAACCCCCTGGAGGGAACGCCGATATTGGGCCAGCACGTGGGTGGCTTCTCGGATTCTGTGGAGTGGAGTGAAGTGGCATGATCCCACCGGGATGTGGTGGCCTGGGTAAGAATAAATATGGGTGATGGCATTGGTCTTGAGTCTCGAGGAGACTTCCTACGTATCCCCCTAGCAGGGAATCCAAGTCTGCGTAGTTCGATGATACGGTGGGACGCCCAAAGAGGTGACCCGTGAGAATGAACACATGGATGGAACTGAGAGGGAGTAAGTCCTATGGGCTCGGGCATGAGCTTCTCGAGGCACGTGGTCTTGAGGGAGAGGTCAGGATGAGACATGGGTGTTGGGCTTGAACCGCGTGGAGTATTTCTACGTACCATGCCTTAGCACGGATCAAAGTCCCCACAGTTCGGGTATACAGTTTAACATCATGCGGGACTGGGGCATTTGGGGCTTACGCTCTGAGGCAGCCCAAGGTGGATATGGGGCTTAAGCTCTGAGGCGGCCCAAGGTGGATATGGGGATTACGCTCTGTGGTGGCCCAAGGTGGATAAGGGACATACGCTCTAAGGTGGCCCAAGGTGTTGGAGAACCGATGCAAAGGGGTTGGAACGACTGAGTGGTGGACTTGAACCACGTTGAGGCTTCCTACGTATCCCTATAACGGGGAATCAAAGCTCGCATACTTTAGATAGTGCATTTTAACGTCATGCAGGATGGGAAAGATAGTTTAACGTCGTTCTGGACGACATACAGTTTAGCATCATGCGGGATAGGGGCATCTGGGGCTTACACTCTGAGGCGGCACATGGTGCTGGAGAACCGACATGAAGGGGGTCGGAATGATCGGGTTATAGGATTGAACCTCATGGAGGTTTCCTACATACCATGCCATAGCACGGATCAAAGTCCTCATAGTTCGCTAGAGGTGGGTTCAGTGTCGGTGCTCAATCAAATCTCACGTGAGTCATGCTCAGTGTGAGAAACAAGAGGTTTTAGGGACTTGACGATCACATCCCAAAGGGTGCATCTGTGAGAAGTGAATAGGGGATTTCACGTTGAGCGGCCCATGGTGCCGGTACATAATCCAAGATGGAGGCCCAGAATGTGACAAATCACAGAGGGGGAGGGATTTTAGATCGAACAAAAGAGATGCATCATTCCCCATCACGCCCTCCACTGGCCTTGGTATTGGGGGAGTACGGAGGGGCATGGGTGATCCCTTCCGAGAGAGGCTAGTGGCTTACACCATGGTGGATGCACATCCCCTATGGACAAATGCCACTATGAGATGGAGGATATCATTCCACGTGAGGAAGATTACATTCCCATGGAGACGAGAGTCGTAAAGAATGTCTGAGCCGGGGGGACACTGCGTGCGAGGCACGGGGTCGGATCATAGTTTAATGTCATGTGTTGAATATGAGATGCTTGGCAGTTTAACATCCTATAGATCAGATGGGGTGGGTTCGCTCCACACCCTTAGGACATACAGAACTGGTACCCTCTACCCCTTGTGGGAGGGAAGGAATCGGTAAGGCCGTGGTGAAGGGGGGTCTCAGAGCGAACCATCAAGGGGTATACGTTAGCGTGGCTCTATGAAGAAGAAATAGTCGTTAGTGTGCCTATGCGAGGAAGCATGAGGAAAATAAATGAAATGGGAAACACCACCCAAGGGACCTTGAGGTTACTTCGTATGAGCCTAGAAGGCCGCATGGGAAAACAACGCATGGCGTGCAATCCCGGAATGGAGGACATCGGGCGCCTACACAGGGAGGCACCCAAGGGGGAAAGGTGAGCGGTCTTGGGGTTTGTTCCAAAGAAAGGGTTTGCGTGCAAAACGACGTGATGGAGCATAATTGGGGAATAGGGATTGTGCGCGGCTATTAGGATCACACGCAAAGGACGTGAATTTCGTGCGAGTGGCATAAGCTGAACCCTAAGGTAAGGCCACACCCAATGAAGGTATTGCACGCAATTGAACCTTTTTGCGTGCAAAGGAAGGAATTGCATGCATGGTAGGAACCCTGAAGGGTTTGGAATTTTATTTAAGCCAGTGGGATGGCACGCAAAGGTGGATCCCGGGGCGAGGTTGTGCGAAAAGGGTCAGTACCTGAAGGTCATCTTAAGCATGTGCAAGTCCTATTTCGCGCACGAGAGCCGATTCAAATTCCGCAACACCAAAACAGAAGGGGTCCCCTTCTATTTATAGGCCTCCTGCATCACGTAATCTAGGAGGCACATGAAAATTTACGCGCTAGAGACGGCGGCGCAAAAAGTTTACCTCACAGGCACGGGTGCGCAAAAATTGTTCGCCTACGCCGGTGACCTTTCACGGATCCTAGACTCCTTTCTGGGGACCTGCATTTTTTCGTGCACATCCTACTTTATTTCTCACAACACTTCTGAGCCCCCCAGACTGGGCATCCAGGTCCGAATATGACTTCGCTTCATCATTTTGAAACTTCCATTAGTAGTTACGGACTTTTCGGCATCTACAATAACTACAAAAGAAGTGGAATTACACAATGATGTGGGGGAATATACATTAATTATATCTTTAAATTTATCCAATAGTTTGTTTGATTATGGGTCTTTCCACTGTTTAGTTTATTCCAGGATTTCCAATAAAAATATATAATTCCCTAATAAATTAATAAGGGAGTTTTCAGTAATAAAATACTAGTCAAAGGCATACAACTACAAGATTCAGTCATGTTATCCCCATTATGACACTTAAATGAGATCAACCTGAATAAAATATTTTCACACTGATGTTTTACTTTAATATAATCCATTTTATAAATAAGATTTCAAAATATGATAAGAATATTCATTGTAAGAAGATGGAAATTTTGATTCGTGAATAATATGTGAAATTCAATATCATTAGGGCATAGACTATATCATTTGAATAATTTATAGATCCACCCAAAGTAGCACTTCTTAGTAATATTTTAGTGGAATAAGTGAAAACAAAATAGGTGGATGGAGTAGGTAGTCATCAAATTTAGGATGTATCAATTATACAAGAATATATTGATTTCATTCCTATGGAATTACATATACATCCAACATGGAATGAAATTAAGTTTTCTATTAATTTTTTCAATGGTTGTTGACTATTATCAAAGAAAACCTAT
Source organism: Viscum album (assembly GCA_963277665.1). Taxonomy (NCBI): domain Eukaryota; kingdom Viridiplantae; phylum Streptophyta; class Magnoliopsida; order Santalales; family Viscaceae; genus Viscum; species Viscum album. The sequence continues at coordinate 1,095,777,159 of OY728130.1, forward strand.
AGAATGGGTGATGTTTATTTGTAGATTTGGGAAAAATTAGAGTAGTTCTGTGAAATGGGATTAATTCACTGAAGTATTTCAACATGAGGTTACCCTATTATATTATATTGATCAATGTGAATTTTCATTTATTATATGTAAATTAATTTTATTATAATAATAAACAATTTCCCTCTAATTAACATTGGTTATCTATTAAATCCATATGACAGAGATCAATACTTTTCAATGAATAATTTTCATTCTATGTATAATCGATTTTGTGTAATGAAAGAAGACATTCAAAATGAAGTATGATCAATATGTGATCATTGTAATTCCATTTTGATTGGATAATGAACCATCAAATTTTATGGGTATAATGATCATATTCGTCATGGAATATAAAATTAATTGATTTTGGATATTAATTAATGATATAATATTGTATTATAAAAGTTATGAGGACCATGAGAATTACTTTGTGATCATTATTATGACCCTTTGAAGAAAAACATTATATGTGAAATTCAATAATTTTGATTTCTATCAACAATAATTTTTATTTCATTTCAATATTTTCTCAAATGTTAGAATCAGGTTGATTTTATGATGAAAAATATAATCAATGAATTTGTTACATCGATGAACATAATATAGGTATATAGATTCAATTGTTTAGAAATTTACTATGGAATATTCGACAAGAAGTTTTCCACATTGGCTAACCCCTTAACCATGGATACACATAAAGTGGTTAGTTTTTTTTAAAAGGAATGTGATGAATATTTTTGAATAATAGAAGGGGCGATTAACAATGCTCAAAAATTGAATCAACCGTTAAGAAATGAAGGACTTCTGAAATATAGTGAAACAATGAATTAAGGGCATGGTTGTGTTGGTATGAAAAATGATAATGAAATTCAACATGTATTAAGGATATTAAATACTCATTAATATAACTATACAACCCAAGATTTTGTGATAGAAACTAAAATATTTTCCTTAGAGATAAAGTGGAAATTTCTTCACAATGAATGGTTTTACATATACACAGAATCATGAGATCCAAAATTACATATTTTCATCGATGGTGATAAATAATAGGAAAACAGTATATCTATAGAAGCTAAATGATCAGGATTTCTTACTATAATAAAAAATAGGAATGTAATGTAATGTAACAAATTCATTTTTTATAAAAGATTATGGAGTTCTGTCATAGATGAAGACTGAGAAAGATCCTGAGTTCTTGGAAGAAGTAATTATGGATATAATAATTTTTAAAGAACATGATACATCACAATTTTTTAAAATTATTAGGAATATATCTTTATTAGAAATTATATAAAATTTTCAATTTACTTCGGATAATTTTTAGATAAAAATTATAATTTTAAATGATGGGATGTTGTCGAACGTCTCTTGTGAAGATAGTGTTCTAAAATTTTTATTGAGATTTTGTGTTCTATATACACATGAGATAAAAAATTAAATGTCAAATGACATTTATAGATCAAATTTCACTATACACATTAGAAGATCCATGATGTATATGGATTGAAGGGATAATTTTTGGTGGGATAACATGAATTTTTAATGTCACACCACAACATTTAAATTTAAATTTATTTTATTTTTCTGGCTCCAGGTTCTATCATTGGGGTTCGGGTAGAACGTAGGGTGAAAATTTCTGAGTTTTATTATTTTGGATGGGTTTTGGGATGATGCAATGGCACCGAACGATTAGCGGAAACCCTGTGGTCGGCCCCGGTGACCGTGTAATTAGAAAAATACAAAAATATCAATAAATTTTTAAAAAAATTATAACATAATAATATTATTATTATTATTATTATCATGTTGATAATAATATTATTAGTATTATTAAATTGTGGTAGTACTATTTTTTCAAAAGTTATATTATAAGTATTTTTTTTAATTTGATATTAATATTATTATTATGAAAGAAATTTAAAAAATGTTAATAAGTTGATTATTATTATTATTATTGGAATTTTTATTATTCTATTACACATATTATTCATATAATTATTGTTTTTATATTTTTTAAGGAAAATAATTATAATATTTATTATAATATTTATTGTTATATTATTGGGTTTATTATTACTATTATTATCATATTATTATTATTATTATTTGTTTTAGTTTTTTTATTCATATTATTATTATTATAATTATTAATATAAAATGAAAAAAAGGAAACCCTAGCCTACCCACACCCCCCATCCCCTGAACGCACAACAGCCCTCGCCCCTCCCTCAGTTCTCTTCCCTTACCACTCACCGCTTCGGCATCACCCCTCTACCTCTAGACTCACCCATCTATGCTTTTTCTAAGACATATCTGGCCTCGTCACTCCACCTCTGGCATTGAAAATCCCCAATTCGGCTAGCCCATGCAACTCCATGCTCCGGCCACCTGACCTCCCCTCATCGGCCCTCGTCTTCAGCGGCCTATTGCGGCGGTAGTCCCCCAACTCCCTCTCTCGCTCTAGCTGGCTATATCCTTTTAAATAACCCCCCCCCCCCACCCTGGTCTAGCGGTCATCTGAAGTGAACCCAACCCCCCTTCATAGTGCTTCTGCCTCCCCACCTGCACACGAACTCCTCCCTTCAGGTGTTTTCTTCCTCTAAGATTGTTTTTTCCCTTCATATTGGGCCTAACCCTAATGGTTAGAGTGTAATTTACTCCTCTTTCTTGTTTTCTATGTCGTTCGGTTGTTCCTTAAGGTATCCATCTCCCTCTCCTTGATGTTTTGTTGCTTCCGCACTTGGCTTGAGGTAAGCGAATCCAATTACCCTTTCTGATGCATCCCTTTGACACTTGCATTATCGAAAATATTTATTATACTTCATTTTCAGCTTTATATTATTCTTAACTATCCTTGTATGGGTTTTTAAAAAAATTATGAGTTATTGAGAAAATAGTTTTATTATGCTTCCATGAATATTCTTACCTTCGGCTAGGTGAAAAGAGTTTGATTAATGACAAATGTTGTATCAATCAAATTTTATATGTGCTTAGTATTTTGATGATTCTTTTGGTTCAAATATTTAATTAAGCATATGTGTTTTTATCCCAAACTTTTTAATAAAATTTCTCTATTATTGTAATGAGAAATTGGGTGTTTTTTAAACAATTTAGCTGTATTTATGTTGTGATGATAATTTCTTCTTTTTGAACTTGGTTTGCTGTATTTGGTTTGACAACGTTGTAACATGGGAATTGTATTAAAACTGATTTGAAAAGGTGTTTTATGAATTTAAGGAGACTTTTTTTGTTCTCTTAATGATTTGAATGGTTGTTCTTGATTTCAATATAATTCTAGTCCTTGTGGAAATGGTTTGGTAATGTCATATTGGTTGTTTTTTAGCCATTGGATGCTAGAACATCCATGGGTGCACTAGGTGCACACATGGATATGACCTCAATTGAAGATCGCACCATTAAAATATTGTTTTGTAAAAAAACATGGTGTTATAAATGGTTCTTGTTTCCTAAATACGGTTTGTTCCACTGGATGGATTTTATTAATGGTTTGAAATGTAATCTCAAATGGCATTCTCGTTTAGCCTTTAGTGTGAATTTTGATGAATGTGAGGTGCAAGGGGTTGTTTGGATATTTCATAAGATTGTGAATTTTTCTTTAAGAGTTAGAAAGGTATTATGGAAAATGTATTTGAGAATTTGGACTTAAAGGACTATTTGGATCTTCTAACTCATGGGAAAAGTTTTTTTAACTTTTAGAATGGCTTGTGTTTGGAAATTGTGTGTATCCTATTATAGTTATAAAAGTGTTTAGAAAATGGTTTCGATATGGACATGACGTGACAGCCCGGTAGGAACCCTGGATGATATGACATATACATGTTTGGTATATATATATATATATATCTAGTGGGAACATATATATGAGGGATATTACTTTTTTGGTTTATCGTATGGGGTGTCTGTGTTTGGTGTAGGCAAGTGTGGTGATGGCAGGTAAGATGAGTCATGCGTGCGGGGGCCTCCTACATACACAGCATTACTACCACCACAGGTTCATGGGTGTATTTTAATCTACTAAGTGATGGATGATTTCTAGCTCCAATTAGATGGGTTAGTAACCCCTGGAGTTGTAGACAGTACAAGAGATATCTTCCACAAGTGGAGCCAGATTAGGGCAGCTAGTTGGTTATTGACATAGGGGTTTCACTATACCTCGGCCAATGTTGTCAAAACTAGCATGTATAGGGGTTTTCAATGGAATATTATGATTTTCCATGGTTATTATTTATATTTCTTGTTTATTTTCTTCATAATTAGATTCCATATTGTACTTATCACATGTTTCTTTTAGCAATTCCTTATTTTCATTCTTTGCCTTTTGTTTCCAAAATGATAATTTGATTCAAAAATAGTATGTGGTGTTCCTTGGGTTTTGAAAAGGATAAATGATGATGATTTATTGATAAGTGAAAAACCTAATTTTATAATTGTATTTCAAACTAGAATAAATGGATTTTTTAGGGAAAGGAAACATTTGGATTTGGTGGTTCACTTTCAACATCCCTACTATGAAATTTAATGCTCATGCCTATTTTATCCTTTAAAATGTAGGTTCCCTTTCCTCACGTTATCCTAGTTAAGTTTCTCATTATTAGAGAAACATTATTATTTGGTTTAGTGGTGACCAAGAAGGTCACATTGAGGTATATACAGTTTTAATATCTTTATTCTGATCGTTTTCATTTTTACCATTGGTCTTTATTTATTTTTTTTATTTTTAATTGTGATAAATTATTCTCAATGGTTAATTTTTGATGCATGACTCTATCTTATAGAACATGGGGATCGGGAATTCCCTTCATGACTTTCCACAAACTAGCTCAGGTGACCGGTTCTTGGTCGGCCTGGGTTGGTCTATGAGAAAATGGTATCATAGGAGGACTTCATTATTTGGGTTGTCTTGTAGATAGTGATTAAGATTGTCATGACTCCAGAGGTAGGTATGGGAAGAGATTCATGATCCCTCGCTCATTCTGATCCTCGAGTCTCCAGGGGTAGTCCTGGAATTGTGTCATTTTCTTGGACTCATTTTTTTAGAATGAGGGATGACAATAGAGGTGAGTTGGTGTCATGTTGTAATTTCACATTGAGTAGTGGACCATGTGATATCTAAGTTCCCAGTTCAAATTCATCTTAGTTTTATTTCCTACCTGGGGAATGGCTCACAACCAGGTCATTGAGTTGGGAGTAGACACTAGTCCCTCTCTCTGGTATTTTGGTGTAAGTGGTGTTTTTTCTAGGCTCTGGTTGGTGTAAGTGTGTTTTTGAAAATGAAAATGGTTTTTGGAAATGAATATGATTTCTTTCAAATGGTAATGGTATTGTAAAATTTGATTTAAAGTAAAAAAATTTGGTTTCGATATTTGGTTATTTTTTGAAATTAGTAATGAAATGTAATGGATTGACACATATGTGACAGTTCATGGGATTTCATGGGTGTTTATTTGAAATTAAAGGCATGAACTTATTTTCTTAGGGTAGTTTTTGATATGGATTATTTTTTTTCTATTTATATTTGTTTTGATTTTGAGTTGGAAGTTTTTGGATGAAGGTTCTTTCGTTAATGTTACTTTGTATTGATATCTTTTTCGCTATGTGTTTTGTATGTTGTTCAGAAAATGATGGTTAGAAAGGTACCTAATGTTTCTAATAAGTCATGCGCAAATATTGATCATTCACGAACGTTTCATTTCTTTTATGGTGATCAGGGACCACTAGAGGAAGCGGGGTGGCCAGAAGAGGACGAGTGTGTATTTATGGTATTCGGAACTCCCGATGCTGTCAGAGTGCGGTCCATTTTGGGTATATTAGAAGTTACATCTTTGGAAGAATGAGATTTTTACACCAAACCATCAATGAAAGTTGGGATAACGTGGGATTTCTTTAAATCTAGCTTTATCTGATGGTTCATACCTGAAGAGGTGAATATGATGAAAAGGGACAAGCTCATGCAAATTAAATAAGGCTTACAGATGGTAAAAGCATGTGTTGACCATTTCAAGGAACTGGTTTCCTTTTCCCTGGAGGTATCATCACAGGATTTGATGAAGAATTATCTCATCATTAGGGTTCATCATCTATAGATTAAGGAGAAGGTCCTCCCTTATAAGGACAATAGTTTAGAGAAGCTGGTGGATTAGGTGTTCCTAGCAGAGTTGGTCTTCTGAGTGCAGATGGTTGGTAATCCAGTGTATCCAGTCTCTCATGAAGGTTCACCATCTAGAGAGCAGGGTACGTCAAAGGGACCAGTTTCTATAGAGTTATCTTCAATGGTTCTGGCTTCCGGTTCATTGGACCTTTTAATGGTGTGTCATCAGTATGGATGTTTTGGTCACATTAAGCCATAATGTCGCATCCCTATGAATGAATTCCCTCATTGAGAGTGTCTGGGTAATCTATAGAAGTTTTTTAGGAAGCATCACCATAAGTGGAATTTGAAACTGAAGGATTCCAATGCCTGACAATAAGGCAAGAGATGCTTCATCTATTAGATCCTGATCCCTAGGTCTTGGTGTAAATCTCACGCATATTCAATAGTTGCCGAGTGTGTGAAGCCTCAGTTCGGGTTTTCTGTTATATGTTTGGATAAGAACATTCAACATCTTTTGTTATGGTTTCTATACTATTATTGTTTATATGATATTGTAAAGACATCATTTATGTGGGAGAATATGATGAACTTGTTCCCTTGTAATCCAGTAGTTGTGTATGTCTGATTATGATTTTCTAAATGGAGCATTTTTTTATTGTGTGTTTGACCCTTGTTTGGTTTGATATTGGTTTAGCTATATTAGTTTGGTGATGTAAGTGACTATTGATGATTCAATGTTTGTAGTTATGCTCAGGTTCTCATCTTGGGTTAAGTTATTCATGGATATTTTTCACTAGTGTTGGGGGTTTTTGGTATGAGTTCAGAGTTCCATGTTTCAGTGAAGTTATAGTTTCTCTTGTTCTATTTTTGGTGGGTTTCTAGTCGATGCACGGGCACCGCATGGTTAGAGGTAATCGTACGGTCCACCCTGGTGACTGTGCGATTACCCTAATACAAAAAAATAAATTTTATAAATTTTAATACCTTGAAAATAATAATAATAACAATAATAATAATATGTATATAATAATAATATTAGTATTATTATGTTGTTGTAATTCTATTTTTTCTAATGTTATGTTAATAGTATTATTTTTAAACTTGTTATTAATATTATTATTAATGAAATTATTTTTTTATTAATATGATTATTATTTTTATTACATGTTCCCAACTCACCTCACTAATAAAAGACTACTCACTCTCATCCATTCTTCACACTATAAAAGCATTTTAAATTAAAAATTAACTTTCTAAATCCCATTAAAACATCCATAACCTCATCCTAATATCATTAATTCATTCGGAAATCTAATTTAGTAATTCATTAGTAATAATACAAAATTTGTTTCCTGAGAAGAGGAAATTTTTTAAAATAATCATATTTATTTTATTTTTTATTACACCTATTTATAAAAAATTAATTTTTGATTATACATTAAAAAAATTATATACCATATACTAAAATGTTATTATGTTAAAGGTTTGACCTATATGAATATCATCTTCCCTCAAATGGGAAACAATATTATCACTCGTATGTATGATGAACTACCACCTCATAGAATGATATGACTCGTTCTCCATCAACACCTCTCACGGCTTGTTATGATAATGGATATAATTTTCATATATAATAGTAAAAAAGAAATTATACCATTGTATTCATGATATCATATAAAAATATTCTTCCATTTCCATTATGTATAGGGTATCATAACGACACTCTTGTTTACAGTGGACAACAACCACATGAAGTGAAGTGATTTTTTTTCAATAATTATTTTCATATAATTTAAATATGATATATTTATTAAATATATGTTACATTCATTGAATAATTAGTATATACATGATATATTTATAATTATTTAAATAAAATATATAATTTTCATTCTTACAGTTGTAAATGATAACATAATTCATGTATATGTGGACTACCACCTTCATGATGCAATATGAATCTCTATTCATCGTCAGACAACCGGGATTATATATATTTTTAAATTTAATGAAAAAATATGGAATATTTTTTATTATAATCATTTTGGAAGAAATAGTACTTACATTCATTCAATAATTATCATTGAAAATGGAAATGTTACTCACATGTACGTATGACCTACTTTCTCCAGGAACACAATCCACATTATTTCGAAAAAACATATTGAAACATTAGTCTTAAAATTATATTTGATTCATAAATATTATAATTAAATCCTTATTAATACTTTATTATAATTTAAATATATAATATGTAGATGATCCAGAACATTCATGACAATTCATGAAGGAGAAAAAAAGTCAATTAACACAAGAAACATTATTAAAAATAAAATATTACAATCAAATGAAGGGTAAAATGTCATAGGTTGGTCATAAATTATATAATAAATATTAATATTTTTCTATTATAAATTAATATCTTTATTTAGAAAATTTTAGATGATGTTATATAATTTTTAATCAAAATTAATCATTTGGTATAGGACTTCATCCAAATTTTACTTCATTGATTAATATTTTAATGTAATTTACTTAATTTTTTTTATATAGTGTATATATAACCCCTATTATATGTAATATAATGATTCCATAATAATTATTGGTATGTTAGTTTTCAATTTGAATTATTTCATCAAATATTATTTGATATCAATGTTACCAAGCAGTAAATAATATCATAGATCAGTTACATTTCATGAGGATATATTACTTCATTGTTTTCCATTGATATTATTTGATTTTGTGTATAAGGACTTTATATTTTATTTTTTATTTTTTCCACTTGTTCTATGTAGAATTTATTTTGATATATATAATCAATTATATTACAAATTCTCACTTCAAAATTGTGATCAATGTAAGTGATTTATTCTCAATTTTGATTTCATTGACACATTTTTTTATTATGCACATATTCACTGTCACATTGTGCATATATGGAACCTTTGATGTATTTACCTAAATAGCATATTATTAATGATGTTTATGGCATCAATTCAAATTTATACATATTTTTGTATTATGTATATAATTATTTCCAAAATCATATACCATTTTAAACTATAGTTCTTTCATTAAAAGATATTTTATTAACTAGAGAAATATTGGTAAAAATATATAATGTACTCAATATGGATATTTTATCTTAATTAATATTGATTCATGAATTAAAAGATATACTTTGGAGCTATAGTGATGGTTTCAGACCAAAATTATATACCCCTTCATGCATCATTGGGTCTCATGAGGCATATCAGATGGGAAAAATGAATTTTATTTCTAGGCATATTAATTAATCATTCCAATGAACGGTATTCACATAAGTAGAATCCCAATCTCTAAGATCATGGAATCCAATAACTATTAATTTTAATTAATAATAATTCTGTAATTATTTTTAAGAGATTATCACATTTATATTATCCATAGATACATTTCATTCTCATATTATTGATTCGTTGGGAAGTGTTTTTAGTTGTTTAACATTACATATTAATAATTAATTAAATTGTCATCATTTTAAAGTTTTATAAATGTAATTTTTTTTCATTACATTTAATTGTTTATTATACTTCTATATTCGTGATTTATTACACTACACATAACCCTAACCAATCATTTCACCTAGCAAAAGTTTTGCTTCCATTCCTCTGATATGAAGAATAATTCACGAATATGTTCAAGGTTTCCAAATAAATTCCATTTCTAGGTTTTTTATTTTATTTTATCAAGAAAAATTTAAATAATATATGTATCTAGTTCTCCAAAAACTCTAAAATACTTAGTCCTTTGTGATTACACCATTTATATATATTCCAATATTATAAGTAAAACACAGACTTTATGATAATGGAGTTAGGGTCACTAAATACTATTTATTATATGATACTAAAAAATAAATTGTTATTAATTATGTTTAATGATTCCATAAATCTTTATTCATTTCAGGGGTTAATATTTGAATTATACCAATTTGGTGTGATTTTTTTTACAGTCAAACTTTTTTTTAGAATTATCTTATTTTTATTGACAAAATATTAATATTTATCATTCATACAGTCCGATAAATTTTTTATAGAATATATATTTAAGTAGTTTATATATTTTATAGAAAATATTCCTCTATTTTACTTCTATAACAAGAAATTTAATTTATTGAAAAAAATAATTTATTTCTCTCAAAGCCTGATATATTTTTCTTCCATAACCATGTTTTCCAAAATAGTTTTCCATATTTCATTTTTATTTCTAAAAATATCATATAAGGAAATTTTAATGTAATCTTTGAATTTTATAATGGTTTTTATATTAATATTTCAATTATTTTTTAAATAGGTGTTTTAAATAAAAAATCAAAAGATAGTTCTTTACTATATACAATGATAATGAGATTTTTATCCCCTAAATAATTTTATGAAATGTATCTTGTTATAAAGAAAATTGGTATATTTAAAAATAAAAGAATTTCTTAAATTGTATTTTAATATTTCACCTCAATTTACTTTATTATTCAAAATTATATGATTTTATTTTAAAAACTTTTATTCTCAGTGTACCAATATTTACTTTTAAAATTTTGATTAATTTTTATATTTTTAACATTCTCTTGAGACTATCACTTTCTGTTAATAAATTTAAATTTTATATTATATTTATTTCAAAACACCATTTTATTTATTTCATATATATTACTATTAAATAAATAATATGAATATTTTACATATGGTGTTTAATTCGAATTTTATTATTTTAACTGCGTAAATATTTATAATTATACAACCTTTACAAAATAATAATATTTGATGATATGGAATATTGATTCAAAAATTAAATTGATCAATCTATATATAATGAATTATTTGGACTTTATATTGATTGGTGGAAATTGAAATTAAATTTCTACTCGATGAATTTGTTTGTCTCGTGAGAAAAATTAGTTTTCCAAATAAAATGGGTTTTACAAGTAGTTTCAAACTGTCTTTTCAATGGTCCGGACAATATAGATATAATGATTTTTGAGATCATGACTACTAAAATTAATCATTTCCTTCATTGATAATTTATTTATTTTTATCCATGAATGTTTTTCACTTATTATACATATGGATTCATTTTTTTATTATATTATTTATTAGAGAGAATGTATTTTTTTAGTTATTTACCATTCCATAGTGATTTTTCCTAATCTAGTCTTGATGTCCATGTTATTGACTAAAAATAATGTTTTTTAAATTATTTACCATTCCATATTGATTCATGATATATTCCAATGTTTGTAACCCTTATATAGAAATTGATCTCAATGCCATTTTATTTTCCTTCCCTTGGATATGAGGTATAATTATTTTAATATGTTTATGTATTTCAAATGATTTCCATTACTATGTTTTCAATTTTATTCCCTATGTAATATGTTTATCATGTTTCTTTCCAAAACTAATATATCTATTAGTCAGTTGGTATTTTCCCTCTTATAACTATGAAAATGTAGTGAATCATACACAAGATGTTGATTATTAGATTCAATGTTGTTACATTTCCTAATCCTTTAAGTAATCTTTTTATTCTAAATATTGTAGTTTTTAGTAAATTTCGATAGTTATATTTTCTATCCTAAAATAAATTATTTAAGATAATTATCAAAAAATCCCCACTGGATAATATTATGATAATGAAATATAAAATTATGTTTAAATGAAAATAAATTCAAATTAAAATATTGATATTTTTATAATTTCAAAAATAATAAATAAATAATAAATTAAACTGATTAAAAGTAAAAATGTAATTTTATTGTATTATGTGTTGTTAACATTATCCCACATCAATTTATAGTTTATGCAATGTTATCATATTACTTCATATATAACAATATTTAATAGTTTCAATTATAATGAAAACTATAAAAAAATTGTTCATTGATAATAAATACTGCATATATATTAAAAAATAAATTTCTAAAACCATTAAATAATTATTCAGATTCAAAAAAATTAATTTCTACTTCTCTGTTAATAGATATTTCATTTATATATATATAATATTATATGATATTTTTTATATTAATTATATTAATAAAAAAATTGTAATAATATATATATATATATAATATTGTAATATCATATTTTTATTTCATTATAAGACATGTTAATATATATTACTACTTAAAAATACCTAAAATCAATATAAATATATTATACATATCCATTGACAATTAATAAAATAGCCTTATTTTAAATAACCTTTATTACAATGAAAATATTTCATTTCTATATATTGATTAACTAAATGATTCCCACATTCCGGTTTTAATTCACAAGGAACAATTATTATTTTATATTTATAAAATGATTTCTCCATTCATAGTTTTTGTCGTAAATTTTTGTTTTCTTTCTATCTGTGATCCTCACAGTTGAAGATAATCTTTGTGATTTAATAATATTGATTATTTTATTATTAATTTTACTATTTACACTATTGTTTTGTTCTATTTTAATTTTTTCACTTCATCCATGGAAAGTAATAATCGATTGTGTGTATTACAATGTTTAATGTTATTTTTTTCAATGTTCCACATATAAATGAATAATATGTACTATGTATGGATTATATCAAGTGGATACATTTTATAATCATATTATAATCCTATTTAATTAATGGAGATTAATTAATTATAATTATTTATATAATTTATAATAGTAAAAATAATGGTTCATATAACATGGGGTGTTATACACTCTATGTTTTAGGGTCATAAGATAAGATATAATCAATGAACTATAATTTATTGTTGAATGGATTTTATTGAACCAAAATTTATTGTTGAATATGGGTAAAAATCACAAGTATTTCAACCTATTTCAAGATAGATAATTTTAGAAAAATATTATAACAAAAAAAATTCAATTATCTCAGATATCATATGGATTTGATATTTCATGTCAATATAGTTTATAGTTTAGAAAGACCCAACATAAATGAGGTTACCATACCAAGAATAGAAATTTAATTATATGCTTTTTATTATAGAGATGAATATTGGATATTACGGGGCCACAACATACCGAAATATATGTGACACAATCCACAAATAGTTGGTATAATATTTTGATAATTACATGTATTGGTTATAGTAATGGATGAGATACCCAAACTATTTAATATGTGGTATTTGAGCCATAATAAAGTAGGGAAAATGATTGAAATTGTGCACAATATTGAGCATAAGTGTTTAATATTCCACTACTTATCATGTCACTATAGAAATAAATCAAAATTTAGTTCTTTATGATGGAATTTCATTTAAATATCACCTAGTGTGTGATTGAAAGGTAAAGGATCTGAAATATCATAAAATTTTTATATATCATGAAAGGGAGATATGTATCACAAAACATTTTAAATGCATAGGTATTCATGGTATTGTAGACCTGATGTTGTATACATCCACATCATATGAAAGGAACTATGTTTCATTCATTAGGAAATAGTTGATCACAATCTTGAAAATCCAATAAATCGACCAAGACTCACATGAGGCATATTCATTTTGAGTATCAAGATGGAATTGGATAATTATCATGATAACACTAGAGAAAATCATAGACGTTTTTTAACCCACAATATATAGTTTAATTTCATGTTGCATTTATGAATGTTCTATGAAATTGAATTTCATGGGGTGTGGATATAAATGTAATGTTGTTTAAGGTTATAGGACATTGACCTAATGTATTGGGTATAGTTTTTCCTAAAAATAGGTTGATATATATAAAACCATACATTGGGGATATTATCCCAATTTATAATATACATGGAATAATATTCCTCCATCTCAGAACTAGATCAGGATGTGAGTTTAGGGGCCCAATAATAAATATTTGGTTAGGATTTGTTTAAGATATAAAGCTAGACATAGGATAAGTGGTTTTTGTAATTGTATGTATCACATTAAAAAAAAACCAATCCCCATGTACTTCTTACTGGTCCCATTATATATATATAAACTCAATTTCCAATTAGAAATTGAATATAACATTAATCAAGGTCCATTAGAAGAAAATATTGTCAATGAGTTGAAAGCTGGACCTAGGGGAGTAGTGAAATTTACTTACATAAAATTAAGATATATGGAAAATTATTGATAAGATAACAATCTATAATTCTTATGTGATACTAGGATTCCAACAACACAATTTTTTTGAGTAGAGAAACATTACAATAATTAGTGTACATGTTCCAATGAACTCATAAATTGATCGTGGTCCCATTAAAAGAAATTAAAAAATATATTTTAGTCATTTTTATGATGTTTAATATTTTGAAACATAGATGAAATATTATCAAGTTTAATGTCATAAAATAAGGATGAAATGTTTCCCATAAACCCATTGAAGTGGATTCTCCATGATGTAAATTTGGATTTTAAATCAAAATCTCTATCCCCATGTGGTTATTAGTGATATGATATTCAATAGGATATTGTAAGAATACCCATGAATCAAAACGAATATTTCTAGGGAATAATTTTATCCTTGAATGTTTCAAGATAAAATTAAGGAATATGTGTGATATAGTTTGAAGGATGTGTGGTAAGGATTACTTCCATGTATTGTAATGTCTATAACAAATGACATATTGGTATTTTTATTTTACTTTCATGATTTCATGATCAATGTGACTTGTAGATTAAATACTTATAATAGGGGATATTAAAATTCGGTCCATTATCTTCAAGTGGGTAAGTATATGCAATAGAAGTTTGAATCAAGTTCCCTGGATGTTTATATGGTCTTCCAATTTTTTCAGAAGAATTCATTTTATGGTAAAAGACAAAAACACTAAAATTTATTTTAAAAAAGGATTACACAAGTTAGAAATAAGGCATTTTTCTAACCTCCCTGACATAGAGCGAGATTAAGTCAAGAGGAACAACATCACTCCAATGCATCTCGTGAGTAACAACCATGTTGTCAAGACCATCAACAATCTTTTTAGCTTCACAATAGGTATGAGTGGCTGTAGAGACCCAAATCATGACTTACATGGAAATTACATTACTTTTGTGGAATACTGAATAAATAACAAACACAGACACCCAAGGACCCTAATAGTTTAGTGTCTTTGGAATCTCGGAACATAGTCTTCTAATCATTGTGAATGATCATAAACATCTCCCATAAAGATCTTCCCCTTATGTTTTCTTACCTAAAACCTATCTTTATATCCTGGGGAAAAGAAAACAAAAAAAGGGTGAGCTTAAATGCTCAGTAAGGGTAAACATGGAGAACATAAAAACAATTCATAAACATTTGAACGTAAAAACATGAACATAAGCAATGGAATAAATCTTAGTATTACATAAGGCATATATAATAAAGGAATATTAATCATGATAAAGTATCATGCGAACAAAACATGTAATTGTGGCAACCATTAAACACATGTTATGATTTCCATAGTAGGTAAGGCATTGTTTCCAAGTCCATCATAGGGGACGAAGTCCGTTACTAAACCTGATTCACTTGCTGTTCTGGACATGTATATCACATGAGATGTAAATCTTTACCCAATTCAGTGTATGGAGATATAGGTCCCACCCATCTCGTAATGAAATCATTCTTACTTGTTTCGTAAAATAAACATAAATCATTCATCATAACCCAAAGAATAAAATGGGTTTCATAAACATCATCCCATCATAACATAATCCATAAAAAACAAATGGATATCATTTCATCATAAGAATAATCAAACCATGTAAATAATAGATACATTATAATTGAAACATAAACATACTAAATAATTTCATCATAGATGGAAAATAGTTTTGACAAAACACTTGAAACGAATTCTTGAGGAAAATATCCTTTCTTCTTAAAAAACATTTTCTTTTCACCAAATTCCATTAAATTTTAAGAGAAAACTATTTTGTTGAAAATAATCATGAAATCTTGTAAAGGAAGCTTCATTAAAATTAGGCGTTATGAAACCGTAAAAATTTATTCATGTCGTATAAGTTAAAAGAAACATTCTCCCCGTAATTTTAACGGAAAAGTCAAAAAGTACCATGTATGGTAAATAAAAGAAAGATTCCTTCCATAACACAAAGTAAAAGTCAAAGAGGGGTAAACAAGACTTTAAACATAAATGCAAGAATATTAAAAACTTTTAGAAAAACATTTTATGGACATGGATGAAAAATATTCCCCAGTAAATACATACATATAAGCAATCTCGGATAAAAATGAGATTGAAAAATTATCCCTTACCTTAGGTCCGATATGATTTTTACATATCTGAACCTCCTATATAACGATTTAAATAATTTCATTGACTTATTCCATAATCATATTCGTTCTTATGATATCATATATGATTCACTTAGGTCTTTATATTACCCGTTCATTTGTCAATTCCTTGTTAAAGCAATGTTTTGGGTAATATTCGTTTCATTTAACGTACATGTTTGGAATTGTTGTTCTTGATATTATTATTACTTATATCATGATTTTCATACTTCCAGAATGTAAAACAGTATTTATATATCATATATATATAATTTATAATATATAGATAAATGAAATGAAACACATCGTTCATGGAGACGGTAGGTCATACGTACGCATTAAAACTATTTTCCTTTCCTTATTGAATTGAATGGAAGTAAGTAGATGAAGTATTATTTTGTTCTGGATTTCAGCCACGAATCCCCCAACGGCTCCATATCCAATGATTGATGGACCTGCTTTCCAAAGCCAGACATTCGCCGGATGGTCTGACCAGCAACTCTTAAGAACTGACATTGGTCGACAGGATGGGAAGTCGGGCTCATCACACCCTTTTTGGGGGGAAATTATTGCCTGTTCCAGGACTCTCTTATAGATTTAATACTTATTCTTATGTTCTCGAATCTTTGTTTTATACCCAAACAGAGTATCCACGGATTTATCCTTGGTGGGAAATGGTCAACTGGACGCAGGGGTTCAGAATCATTTATGCCCAAGGTTTACCATCCCTCGTTGGATTAATGACCCTGAAGGGCTGGAACTCTCTTAAGGCAGCACTAGGAGTGGTGTAGTGAACTGATGTGGAGATGTTCAGATCGACCGGTTGTTGGGATTGAACCTTAGGGAGGCTTCCTATGTACCCTATTTAAGAAGCAGGGATCAAAGTCCACGTAGTTCAGATAGGTGTTGGGGAACTAACGTGAAGAGAAACCAGGTTGTCCGATGGGTGGTGGGCTTGAACCTCATGGAGGCTTCCTACGTACCCTTTCTAGGAGGAAGGGATCAAATTACATGTAGTTTACATAAACAGTTTAACGTCATGCTGGATGGGGGCATACAGTTTATTGTCATGTTGGATGAGGGTGGAAGTCGACGTGAAGAAACGACTGATTGGTGGGCTTGAGCCTCATGGAGGCTTCCTACGTACCATGCCTTGACATGGATCAAAGTCCCCATAGTTCAATTTGGCTTGGGGATTATGCTCTGGGGTATCCCAGAATGATGGGTTGGGTCTTACACTCTGAGGAGGCCCATAAGAGGATGTCATGGTCGATGCTTACTCTAATCCCACATGAGTCATGCTCGGTGTGAGAAACAAGAAGCAGCAGGGACTAGAGGATCACGTCATGAAAGGTGCGTCCATGAGAAGCACAGTGGGGCTTACGCATGAAGGCGGCCCAGGGTGATGGATTGGGGCTTACACTCTAAGGAGGCCCAAGAGGTTGGGGCTTACTCTAAGATGGATTCCCAGAGCGACAAAGCCCATTGAGAGAGGTAAAGGGGGGGTGCTCTTGTTCCCATCTCCTCTCTTATTCCCCGAGGAGATACTCGAGGAAGTACCGATGTGCATGGGGAAGACTGCCTTCAGATGGGTATGCTACCCCCTCTCTGGGGGGGGGAGAAGTGCCTGACTGCCGAAGCATGTAGTCCCTCATCCTGGCGAGTAGAGGTAGGAAGGGGGCTCTCGGGCTCACACACCACATTACCGTGGGAATGTGAACCCAGGAATGCTTCGAGAATCCGCCCAAGGGTCGGGGAAACCCCTTTGACCCTGTTTACCATGGGTATGTGAACTCAAAATTCCGTACTGATGCGCCTGAAAGTTATACCATGCGGATACGGTGGCTCTGGTGGAGGCCTCGGCTTGGGGCTGATGAAGAGGCCGATGAAGGAGTCGCGGAAGACCTGGATGGATTGGAAAGATTTTACCTGGCTCTGGAAATGAGAACACTGAATTTTTTGGTGAGCCACCGAGAGGTATGGGTGGTGGCACCCTTCACTTTGGGAAGTGCCACGTGGCTGTAGAAGCCATCCGCGAACCAGGGTGGTCCGCGGACTGATTGGCATCCCGTGAACCAGGGTGGTTCGCGGCTTCAGGTTCAATCCGCGAACTAGGGCGGTTCACGGCTTTGGGCTCAATCCGTGGACCAGGGTGGTTCGCGGAGGATTCTAGGAGGGCAGTGGTGGCCAAGGGTGGTGCCGATCAGAGGATCGTCAGTCGGGTTTTCGCCCGTAGAGGAGGGTGTTCAGCGGTACGACAGATGGGAAAATAGGCATAAACTCCCTGATCTGCAGGGAAGTCATCCGCGGAGGGGGGGTATGGTTTGTGGTTCTCCTTTTTGTTATTTTTAGGTTCGCGGTTCCCCAAATTATTATGCGTTTTCCCATTCCTTCTTAATTTATATACCTATTGTGGTTCGCGGATGGGAATTTTTCTGTTTTGCGAAATCTGAAGCCTTCCTTCGACTGATCTCCTTCCTCCGAATCTAATTCCAGTTCTCTGATCTAATCATCTTTCCCCATTGGTCTCCTTTTATATAGTGGGGAAAGGAATGTTTTTCTGGCCATGTGGCACCTTTTTCAGAGGCCCATAACCAAATACCCAGTTCACAGCTGACATGGTCAATCCATGATTCGTGGTGGGTATTTATCGCTCCCCTCCTCCGCGAGGAGAACTCAGGGAGTGCTCTATGCCTGTGGAGGGTTCCACCTCCATTCCACGAACGATGGCGGGTACGGCTTGAACCGTTCGACCCGGTCCGCGGTTGGGGTGGTTCGTGATGGTGAACCGAACTGGCGCCCATCCTGACTCGCGACCGCGAAGCCTCTATGCCTCCATTTCACAAACGACAATGGTTCGTGGAGGGGGTGCCACGTGGTGCCTAGCCACGTTGCACTTCCATGGACCAGTTCGCGGACAAGTCCCTTTTGTGGCTCTTCTTTGATTATTTGCCCCCAATTCTTTTGGGGGATTCAGGTAAAATTTCCTTTGAGGATTTTTCAGGACCCTACACATATATATATACATAAATACTATAGAATTATTATGTCATTTATATAATTATTATTCATTATATATACATTATAATCATTCTTAAATGGTTAACATGGAGAATGAATCTCATCGCATCGTGGAGACGGTAATCCGTACGTACACACAAGCGATGATATAATTAATATAATTATTGAATGGAATTCAATTGGATGATATAATATCTCAGAATCCGTATGATGTTATAATAACTATATATAGTTATTATTTACCCCATTATACCCATCCAAGTAATGTGGTGGTGGAAAAACAGATTACACCAAGGCGTGGAGACGTTATTCCATACGTACGCACGCGTGGTGATTTCACTTTCTGTAGGATGGATAGAAGGTGAAATGAGGTTGTTTCATATTTATAATAACATATCAGTATATTAGTAATTCTTCTGTTAGTACTTTATAATGAATCAACTTAATAAGAGTAAGTAGAAGAATAAAGAAACTTGAAAGAATCGGTAGAAGAGATTACATCTTCCTCAACGTGCCTCTTTTAAAATTCTTCTTTGGGCATTAGAGTTGGTCTTTTGAGAAGACAAAAACCTCTATGATATAACTAGAGATGTTGAGAAGATAAATGTGCAGGTTTTGGGTGAGCTTGAAGGTTACAATTTGTGTGAAGAGGAGAAGGAGGAGGTTCCCTTTTATAAGAGATGAGAGGGGAACCTTTGGAAACATAAGAAATATTAATTAATAATAAATTTGAATCCCACTTCAAAACCTTGAAAAATGACTCAATTAGATGATGAGATAATATATGTTTGTAATCGCATAAACCAATAAAATTTAGACCTATTGTGAATTTATTTTAAACCATATCAAATTGATTTATCCTTATTTAATCTATTTAATTTTATTTGTGGTAATAATATTCTAAATTTTAAATAGTTATAAATAATTACTTATTAATTGTGAATTGTCCATAATGGGATACTTTATTTCATTTTAGACCTTATAAATATAAATATATTATTTTTTAATTTTTTGTAAAAAAAATTTATAATATGTTATTTTTATAAAATAACAATAGTGTCTATTTTAACACTATTCATTTATTTGAATTTAAATAAAATCTACAGAGAGGATATATTTGAAACAAAATATTTAATGGATTCATAATATGTCATTTTCATCCATAAAATATGTGGATCACATTAAATAGTCCATATAATATTTATTTTAATATTTTTAAAACAATTTATTAGATATTTAAATCACTAAAATACTTTCAACATCACTATTGTGTCATCATTAATTATAATTATTTAATCCCTAAAGATTAGAAAAAAATCACATGATGTTGATAATTTTATTAGATTTCTGTAGACTATTGATGTTCTATGTTTTATGATGCTTTCCACTAAATTAAAATTATTACACTTATATGATATCAGAGAGTGACATGTTGTCCCTTTCTTTGGTTTTAATTATAATTATAACATTTTCATGGTCAATAGTCTATGAAAAGAATCTATTATGACCCTTAGGTGATATGTGTCGACTTTTATTCATCCAGTAGAATTTTTGCAGGTGTTAGAAAAATTTTATAATCTTATTTTTACCCTTAATTACCCGATTTACCATTAACTATAGTAAAAAAAATTACCGTAGTTACTATTCATAATGCCAAAAAAATAAAAGTATCCGATTAACATAATTTGGACCCACTGAATCAAAATGTGGAATCCATTTTTTAATATTCAAAACACATAAGTTATAGTAATTAATTTAAAATTAATCCCATTGTTAAGAAAACAGGTTTTAAAAGATAAAACATAGTCAAAGATTGAAATGTTTTACCTATGAATTCAATATAAAATTAATGGTAATTACATGAATTACATTAAATGGTAAAAATATATCCTATTTATACTTAATAAAATTCAATATTATAATTTAACAATATAAATTACCTCGATGAAAAACCATGTTTTCAATTATAATTTAGCGTATTTTTACTATTCATCAAAATAAAAAACTCATCAAAAAAATATCAAAAATTTTATCCAAAGTAAATAATTATATCATGATTCCAAAGAAGAATTTTATATTGTCATATTGAACTTATAAACATGTCAAAACTAGATTGAATGTGGTTGCACCATCAATAGGCAGCAAAACTACATTTTTTTGAAAATACTTATTTTAACCAAAAAATTATTTTGTTCTTATACCATGTTCTATTAAATGTGTAAGATGAATTATAATGTTATAAAATTCAGAATGTAGTTACTACTATTCATAAAGTCTAGTTCATAGTAATACTATCACAATATATCGTTGTTTAGTGAAACTCAATATTCCGTACAACACAGGTTATTGAGGAAGGTTTCAATTGCGTGAAACACAAGCCAAGAATAGTGTGTGCGTATAATACAAGATAATACAGTGTTGCATATAGCACAAGGTAATATTGGTGTGGCTTACAACACAAGACATCAACTAAATTAAAAGAATATTTATCATAAAATATCAGGGTGTTACATTCTACCCCCCTTAAAATGAATTTCACCCATGAAATTCATCAGGGTTATAAATGGTTTACTACATGAATGTTTCTTTCATAGAAATGCACATCGTAAAAAGGAATAAGAAATCATTATTTTAAAAAGTAATGTTAGAAACATAATGGATACCCAAAGTAACTAATCACTAGGTTTCTAGATAGGAGAATATAAGTGAAAATATGGATATGGAAGAGAAATATAACCATCATGTTTGGATGAAGAGTGGTGGAGAACATGGCTATGAAAAGGCCAAAAATCACAAAGCCATAAATTTGTGATGACTTGAGGTTCCATATGATTCATCATATATAAGGCCACTAGTCCAAAATTTTGGGTTTTAAAGATCATTTCCTTAATGTTGAATAATTCAATAATTAACAGAAATACTTACTTGATATTGGTACAATCTCACTATTATTTGTGCCTGGAACAATTTACACTTCATCTCTTAAATAAATGAAGTTGAATTGGTCATACATGAAGTGTTAGTAGATCATGCGATAGAATGATAGGTCATTCCATCTGTCTCAAACAGAAGATTAGAAAAAGTTATATACATAAGTCCATCTCTAGTGAGATTAATTGTTTATGGTTCTAAAAACGGACTTATACTTCATCTATCAACCTGATTAGTAAAATAAAACTATTTTATACTAACCAAGGACTTACTATTGGCCAGTGGTAGGCAATAAATCCCTGTCGAACTTCGGTTGTGGGTTCGATTCCCATAGCCTTGTCCAACGCGACGGGTTGTCGCCCGTCCTAAGGGTTTTCATTTTTCTAAAACTATACTATTATAACATTCTAGAAAAATATCGAAAAACAAGTTATATCCTTAAATAATACTATATGATGTATAACTTAATCCGTAACAACATTTAGTCTAATAAAATATACTTTGTCCAATCTCATAGTAAAAAAATAATTACCATAAAGGTCATATAATAAGCATGTGAATACCATCATTTATCCCTCATATATCACAAGATATATCTTGTTGGTCACATTCCAAACATGTGATTACCTTAATTATGTATTCTTCTAAAACATGTATTACCATAGAACCTTAGTGAAAACATGAATTCTATCAAAAGTTAACTCTTTCCACATAACAAAATCCCAAAATTTCTATATACTCAAACCAAGATATCACATTGTCCTTATATCAGTCATGAGCTCATTGATACTATCAAACATATCATTATCTCCTTATCCCTTCATTATGTGGGTAACATCTACTTTCCAAAAATATCTGAATAACCTTTCTTGTTTACCGGTACCATTCTACATATACTTTCAAATTCTTTAGGAAAAAATAGTGTAAAAATCCTTATATGTGGCTTTATTCCATATTACCATTACCTATACAACATAACTATTGATAAACATAAATCATTCCACTACCTTCATAAACCATTGACCGAGCCTCAACAAATCATTCACCTCACATATCATTTGAAGTCTCTATTGGAGTTGGTGGCCTAGAACAAACTACTTTGTACTTTATTAGTTAATAAAAGCCTTATCACATCTTGATTGTTCTTCATCATGACAATGCATGTGATAATGTCCTAAAGACAATTGTTACATTAAAGGGTCATAGTAGATCCCTGCTATGATGAGAACCCGGAAGTTCCATAACACTGTTCTTGAAAATATGTTCTATAGCCGGATGACGTTATTTGAGGGACACAAATAATACGGGGCCATTATGGGTGAGGAGTCATAAAACATTTAGTCACCTTCTCGTGGTGTGCACCCTTGGTAATATCCGGGAGGATATTATGAGAACGAGAACCACCTGTAGGAAATCCACATTTCTTAGTGTCATTGGAAGTTCCTATCTGTGGACATGTGTATTGGTCCTTAGAATTTAATATTGTTATTAATGGGTATTACAACTCACGCACTTAGATGTATTTATGAAAACTGTGATGAAACACAATTCGCAATGAGGTGGGATATGTTGGGTGCTTCACAAGTAACACTTCATTGATAGATAATGTGAGAAGGGATTTGTCCCTTCCATTCTACAATGAAAGTAGATATCTCATGCCCTTTGATGGAATTGATATAGCCTAAATAAATCCATGACCATGGTAAGGTATGGGCGGGTTCAATTCTAGAAAGTAAAAGAATGAATAATTGAGCACATGGGTTGATGAAATGAACAAGAAACCCGCTTGATTATTGATATTTATACCAACGTATTATATTACATGGTAATCGTTTGTAGGGGTGATACATCATTGGGGCATTAACTTCTTTTTATATGGGTTCCTTGGCGTGTTTCTAGATGCTAACCTTGGACTTTAGGCAGACTTCTCCTAATACCACTGAGAAATGGGCCTAGAGGGTCACACACTAAGTGTGTCCATGTATCTTAGTTAAATATTAACATAATAAGTTGAGTAAAGATTATTCCCGACTATGGTTTAATAATTATTTAACGATGCCTGATTTCATTTATTTCGACACTAGTTATTCGAGAGAATATATTGTGGGCGAAATAAGATGTTTATTAGCGAGTAATGCAGTTATATTTATTTAAGAAATAAATAACCATTACTCAAGGTCTATTAAATGTGTTGGAGGAAATAAAGGAAAGTGGAAAATAAAAGTACACACCGTGTATATTAAATATATATTCCGTGTAGTTTTATGGAAAATGAGTACATGACGTGTATTAATGATTACACGCCGTGTAGTTTTTCCAGTAAGGATTTTGAGGATATAATATTGTTTTATTAAATGTTATTAATTATAATCAGTGTGGGTGCATGTCAATGAATTAAAAATTCGACTTGGGGGTTTCAATAAGAGTTAATGAAATAAATAAAACATGTAATGTGTTTATTTATTGTCATAACTCTATAACCTCAAACCCGATTATAAATATCCTCACAACCCCAGCACTTTTCCAATCAATCGTTGTGAAAAACAATTCTGGATAATTCTTTCAAGGCCGAAAGAACTCCTTCCTCCAAGAATGCTCTCAAGAGCAAGAGACCAAGGCGATCAAAGGCGGACATAAAAATCAAAGGTTTTTTCACGCTAGCACCCAGAGATCCCTTCAGCGACGTCCGGAGATACGTGGCACACGTGTAGATTACTGCAAGAGGAATCCTACACTTGGATTCTACGACCCAACAATAGATCACAGGATCGTGACTAGAGACATCAACGAAGGAAGAATTCCACCAAGGTAATTCTTGTGAATTAATTAAATTAATTATAACCAACATATGATGATCCTATCTCTATGGTTCTGGGATTCCCACTTTTGTTTTTCGTTATTCATTCTATTCTGAAGATCTGGAATTTTATATTGCGATGGATCTTGGTTTGAACGTTGTTTAATACTAAAATTAAAGTTGGGCAAACCCAAAAACGTTCTTTCACTGTGCCCGAAACCTACAGGTGGTATCAGAGTGGTTATATCGTTGATTATAATTATTCAGTTTTTCGTTGATGTTTTAAGCAATTAACAATTTAGTTTTTTCAATTCATGTTTAATCATTCTAGAAATATGAATCTCGAGATCTGTTCCTCCTCTCTCATTTCTCGTTCACCTCACAGAAATAAATTTTTCTTTTAATTTTTATTAAAATAAAATATAAGAACTCATCCGGAGGAGCCAAACGTTTCTGGCCGTACAACACCAGAATACACGGTGTGTATTCGGAAGTACATGTCATTTAGTCTAGGTTCAATGCATTGATTGATCCACCAAATCAGGCCGTGTATTGAAGTATACCTATGTCATTTATGACATAGTGTGTTGACTAGGAACAAGTGGAACACGGTCTCCGGAGTACACGTTGTGTGGTCTAACTGAACACGGCGTGTAGTCCCTTCGGGTTCGGGTTGGACCATGTACACCGTACCTGGCTTTCCCGACTGAAAACCATGTAACATGGATACTACACGGCGTGTGTCCCACAGAACACGCCATGTATTCCCAAAATTTCTGAAGTACATTAACATGCCATTTCCCCGGGCGTGTACTTCGGATGGACAGTGAAGAAAAAGTACACGCCGTGTACATGGAACTACAAACTGTGTACTCACCCAAATTACGCAGATTTATTAAAATTTATTATTATATCATACAAACCCTTGAGACAGGTGACATGGTGCAGGCGTAATGATGAGGCACAACACGTGATAGGTGTTTTATATATATATGTTTAATTTAACATCTGTGTAATTAACAGGAATTCACCAGGTTGACTCCAAGGTACAAGTTATGTACAAGGATAATTTTAAATGAATTTATTTATTTAAAATTATGATGGTTGATAATCTCAAGGAAATTCAGAAAAAGGGTTTAAGATAAAAGATTGATTAATTAAAGATAATTAATTAATACGAGCGTGATTTATCTTAAACAAGAATAAATAAATAATTGAATTCTACTTTTATTTATGTGTAAATATCGTTGCATGTATGGATGATCATGAGCTAGACCAAGACCATTGTATGTGAATGGTTTCTTTTAATTTATTTATTTAAATTTAATTTGTTGGCATGTGAGCCATCTCCTAATTAATATGTAGGGCCTGCGCGCCCAATGATTCTTTTATGTAAAAACCCATTTTTTTACCCCTCACCTGTGTGTGAGATAAATGCATATGTAATGGATGGAGCTCCCAAGCTAGTGGATTCGACTCAAGTCAAGAGCCAAGGTGAAACCAATCCAAGGAGATACAAAGTTGGACAGGTGGAAAGCTGTAAAGATGAACAAGAAAGGTTCAAGGTGTTTCTCCCCTAGGTCTTGGGTTAGTTTATAAACCTCTAGATAAAATAACCAATAGAAAAGCTCATCATCATACAATTTATTTTATTTCTATCATTTTCATGGTTTATTTATTGTGGGTGTGTTGTCACGATCACACAATTAATGAATTAAACAAGAATTCAAGATGGAACTAAAATAAAAACCGTCTTATGCATAAATATTATCTTCGACATGGTTAATCACATAAGTATATCTCACTTAATTTTAACAAGAACATAATCAAAGATAATAAAAATGAAAATTTATGTATAAAGGTAATATCCCTCAAAATAAATATTAAGTCAGTATAGCCTTCAATAATCTTGGTTAGAATCGAAACATAGTTCAAAGTGCAAGACCAACACTAGTTGGGGTGCTTTCAATTATCGGGGAATTCTAATTAATGGTTTTGGATTAACATGACTTGGTTCACATCAAGGGTTGACTTCCATAGCAGGAATTTGTGTGACAAAGAGGCAATGGTTGGGGAAATACACAATAAAAGGATTTCAGGATTGGGGAATCCACATAGCGGATCAAGGAGCTGTGAGTTATTGTAGTTGGAATTTGGAATGCCTACCTAAAACCCTTCAAGTTTCTTAACCAACCCAAGTTGGGGTAATGAAAAGGGAAATACGGATCCTTTCCACTAGAATATTTAGTTAACAAAATATTCTGAAGTCAATGGTGAGGGATATTGGATTTCGATAAAATAGTGGGAGACTGATAAGTATTAATTTATTTATTTGTCTTAGTTTTGTAATAAAGTACTAAACCTTTTCTCATCATAATTTTTAGAAACGGTATGAAAATTAATTCAAACATATCATTGTGCACCATACTTGAGAAGGAAAATCTTCTCCCCGACACCAATTTCCATGAGTGGCAGAGGCATTTACGCGTCATCCTTCTCCACGAAAGGAAATTGTACGTGTATGAAGAACCTATTCCAGTTGCACCTGGGAAAGAGGCCAGTGATAAAGAACTATCTCTCTACATGAGGCACATAGATGATGCCACATATGTCTAGTGTTTCAGGCTATCAGCCATGTCTAATGAGCTCTTGAAGAAACATGAAAACATGGACGCGTATAGAATGATGTCTCACCATAAGGATCTATACCAAGAGACGGCGATACAGGAGAGGTATGAGATCTCCAATGCTTTGGTTACATCTATTCTTGGAGAGTTTGTGCCAGCTAGGTCTCATGTAGTCATGATTATTGGCTAAATTGAACGCCTAGGCATCTTAGGGATTAAATTCCCTGATGAGTTTCGTATAGATATCATACTGTCATCACTTCCCAAGACCTTATTTCGCTTCATTGTCACTTATAACATGAGCAGCAATGAGAAGAGTCTATTAGAGCTTCTGACCTTGATTCGCCCAGTAGACAAGGACATGGGGCGTGAAAAACCCACAGTCCTTATGGTGAATAAGAAAAGGAAGGACAAGAAAATGTGGCCAAAGACTTATAAACGGTCTGAAGCCCCAGAGCACCATCCTTCCAAGAAGGGTAAGATCTAGAGGCATGGAATGTGATGGGAGGCGGTGTGTTTTGCATGTGACAATCAAGGTAACTAGAAAAGAAACTGCACCCAGAAGCGTGGGGATGCTAAAGGTGCATTCATTATCATGTGTAATCTTTCTGTTTCTACACATTAGGTATTAGATACATCTTTTGGGGCTCACATCTGTATTAAAATGTAGGAACCAAGTATATTTAGAAAGATATCTAGAGGAGAGGTGGATCTTCGAGCTGCCAATTGCGTAAGGATGGATGCGTTGGCTATTGGCGATTACCACCTCTCATAGCCAACTGGGATGATTTTGGTCTTACGTAACTGTTATTATGTACCTAGTGTTACCAAGATCATAAATTATGTATCTTTTTTGGATATGGATGGATTTCTTTTAATGATTGGAAATAAGAGTTGTCTCTTTTATAAGAACAACATATGTTATGGTATGGCACATTTAAATAATGTTTTGTATGTATTAAATTATGAAAACCAAGTGTTGGAAATCGATAAGGAAACAAACACACATGGCTCAAACATCAACCAGTTGTGGAGTCCCCGTCTCGGTTATGTAAACGAGAAGCGCTTGACAAAGAGCTGCCAAGATGGCTATTTAGACTCTACTGAGCTAAAACCACATGATAGATGTCACGCTTGTTTACAAGGTAAAATGACCAAGCCGCCTTTTGGTGGACATGGTGAAAGGGCCATTGAGCTTCTAGGATTGGTGCACACAGATGTTTGTGGACCATTTCCAGTAGAAGAAAGAGGTTGATATTCCTACATAATTACTTTTACTAATTATTTGAGAATATATGGCTATGTCTACTTAATGAGATATAAGTCAGATTCCTTAGAGAAATTAATGGAATTCAAGATTGAAGTAGAGAATCATCTTGGTAAGTGGATAAAGAAACTTTGATCAGATTGAGATGAAGAATATCTGAACTAAGAGTTCATCGATATTCTATGGGAGTCTGGGATTCTATCTCAGCTCACTCCTCCTTATACACCACAGTGGAATGGTGTTAGTGAAAGGAGGAACTGCACCTTGTTGGACATGGTGAGGTCGAGGATGAGTCATGCGGAACTTCCATTATCCTTTTGAGGATATGCATTACAAACTATGGCATACACCTTAAATCGAGTACCAACTAAGGCGGAAAATGGAATTCATCAGAGTTATGGAATGGAAAGAAACCCATTTTTTCATACACACATGTATAGGGATGCGAGGTGTTTGTTAAGGTCCTCTCGGGCAACAAACTAGTACCCCGGGGCACGAAGTGTATCTTTATAGGATATCCTAAGGAAACTAAAGGATATTACCTATATAACCTTCAAGAAAATAAAGTGAATATCACCAGACAAGTTGTCTTTCTTGAGAGGGAGCACATCCTCAAAAAGGATAGTGGGAGCAAGATTGACTTTGATGAAGATGATGCTCAAGATACACAAGAGTAGGTACAAGAAAAAGTTCTATAGGTCCACGTGGAAGAGGTTCCAGAAACACAAGTACTGCATAGGATCTCAAGAGAGGTAAGGGATCCAGAGAGATTTGGTTTCCCAGTAACCGAGGATGGTGAATCATTATTGTTGGACAATGATGAACCTATCTCATACAATGAAGAAGTAGAAAGCTCAAAAGCTGCAAGATGGCTTGAACCTATGAATTATGAGATGAATTCCATGTATCAGAACCAATTCTGTATTCTGGTTGATGAGATAGTTGATGTAAGGTCTATTGGATGCAAATGGGTATTCAAGAGAAAGATGGACATGAAAGGTCAACTTAGCACCTATAAAGCAAGGCTAGTGGATAAAGGGTTCAGACAGCTTCAAGGAATTGACTATAATGAAACCTTCTCACCAGTTCCCATGTCAAAATCCATAAGAATCATACATTCCATAGCAACGTACCATGAATATGAGATTTGGAAAATGGACGTCAAAACGGAATTCCTTAACAGGAACCTTCAGGAAGATGTCTATATGACACAACCCGAAGGGTTTGTGACACCAGGTGAAGCCAAACAAGTTTACAAGTTACAGAAATCCCTTTATGGATTGAACAAAGCATCCAGGTCATGGAACATTTGATTTGATGAAGCCATAAATGAATTTGGGTTCATTAAGAATGAATGTGAGCCATGTGTTTATAAACAGTTTAATGAGAATGTGCTCGTTATCCTAGTAGTATATGTTTATGACATATTGCTTATTGGAAACGATGTACCAGTATTATAGTCAGTTAAGGACTAGTTGAACAAGTGTTTCTCCATGAAGTACTTGGATGAATCATCCTACATTCTTGGGATCAAGATCATTCGTGATAGATCCAAGATGCTTCTTGGACTAAGTCAGAGTACATACATTGACCGGATTCTAAAGAAATTTAGTATGGAACAATCTGAGAGGGGATTGGTTCCAGTGTCACATGGACTAAAACTTTCAAAGAAAACGTGTCCTTAGACAAAACCAGAGAAAGATATAATGAGTAGAATCCCATATGCTTCAGCTATAGGATCCATCATGTATGCCTTTTTATGTACTAGGCTTGATGTTGCCTATGCACTGAGCATGGTTGGCATATATCAAGAAGATCAAGGAGAACAACATTTCAATGTCGTTAAGACTATCCTTAAGTATCTGAGAAGAACTAAGGGTATGTTCCTGGTGTATGGGGGAGACGAGTAGCCTGTCATCATAGGGTATACTGATGCTGGTTTTCAGACAGATCAGAATGATCTGAAGTCGCAATCTGGATATGTTTTCTATCTCGATGGAGTTGTGTGCTGGAAGAGTTAAAAGCAGCTAGTTGTCACTGATTCTACAGTGGATTCCAAATATATAGCATCTTATGATTCATCCAAGGAAGCCATCTAGATTTAGAACTTTGTCCAAGAGCTTGATGTGGTGCCTAGCAGTTTAGATCCCATTACACTGTATTGTGATAATACTACAGCGATGGATCTTGCAAAAGAACCAAGGTCACATCAACAGACAAAGTACATACTCTGGAAGTATCACCTCTTGAGGGATTTTTATCAAAGGGGTGAAGCTGCAGTGAGCAGAGTGTCCATGGAAGAGAATGTGGTGGACTGCATGACTAAAGGCCTATCTCAGCAGAAGCATGAATATCATGTGAGAGCTAACGAGTTAAAGATTGTTAGCAGTTGGATCTAGTCCAAATGAGAGTCTATTGGAGTTGGTGGCCTACAACCAAATACATTGTACTTTATTCATTAATAAAATCTTTATCACATATTGATTGTTCTTCTGCATGACAATCCATGTGATAATTTCATATGGATAGTTGTTGCATTAAAGGGTCATAGCGGATCCCGGTTACGATGAGAACCCGGATGTAACATAACACTGTTCTTGAAAATATATTCTATGGCCGGATGATGTTATTTGAGGGACAAAAATAATACAAGC
This sequence comes from Viscum album, assembly GCA_963277665.1. Lineage (NCBI taxonomy): Eukaryota > Viridiplantae > Streptophyta > Magnoliopsida > Santalales > Viscaceae > Viscum > Viscum album. Next base: position 1,095,808,899 of record OY728130.1, read on the forward strand.
CATTAGGGGGGAGGACTCATAAAACATTGAAAAACCATCTCATGGTGTGCGCCCTTGGTAATATCCCAAACGATATTATGAGAACGAGAACCACTAGTAGGAAATCCACATTTCATAGTGTCATTGGATGTTCCTATCTACGTACTTGTGTATTGGTCCTTAGACTTTATGGTTATTATTAATGGGTATTACAAATCGTGCACTTATATGTATTGATGGAAATTGGGATGACACGCTGTTAGCAGCGAGATAGGATATGTTGGGTGTGTCACGAGTAATACTTCATTGATAGACAATGCGAGAAAGGATTTGTCCCTTCCATTCAAAAAACAGAAGTAGATATCTCAGGCCCGTTGATGTAATTGATATAGCCTAAATAAAACCATGGCCATGGTAAGGTATAGGCGGGTTCAATTCCAGAAAGTCAAAGAAATAATAATCGAGCTCATGGGTTGATGGAACTAACATGCAACCCGCTTGATTAGAGATATCCAGAAAAATGGATAATATTACACGGTAAACATTCATAGGAGGTGATACGTCATAGCGGTGTTAAATTCTTTCTCTATGGGTGCCTTGGTGTATTGTTAGATGCTAACCTTGGACTTTAGGCAGACCTTGTCTAATGCCACTGAGAAAGGGGCCTAGAGGGTCACACACTAATTGTGTCCATGTATCTCATTTAAATATTAATTTAACAAGTTAAATAAAGATTATTCCCGAATATGGTTTAATAATTATTTAAGGATGTCCGAATGAATTTATTTTGACACTAGTTATTCGAGAGAATATGTTATGGGTGAAATAATAATTTTATTAGCGAGTAATGAAGTTATATTAATTTAAGAAATAAATATCCATTACTCAAGGTCTAATAAATGTGGCGGAGGAAATAAAGGAAAGTGAAAAATAAAATTACACACAGTGTATATTAAATATACATGCCGTGTAGTTTTATGGAAAATGAGTACACGTTGTGTCTTAATGATGACACGCCATGTAGTTTTTCTAGTCAGGATTTTGAGGATAAAATATTGTTTTATTAAATGATATTAATTATAATCAGCATGGGTGCATGTCAAGGAATTAATAATTAGACATGGGGGTTTAAATAAGAGTTAACCATATAAATAAAATGTGTAACACATTTATTTATTTTCATAACTCTATAACATCAAACCCGATTATAAATATTCTCACAACCCCAAATCTTTCCCAATCAATCGTTGTGCACAAAAATTCTGGAGAATTCTTTCATGGCCGAAAGAACTCCTTCCTCCAAAAACACTCTCAAGACCGAGATACTAAGGTGATCTAAGGTGGACATCGCAAGCAATGGTTCTTCCGCGCTAGCACCTAGAGATCCATTCGGCGATGTACGGAGATACGTGGCACACATGTAGATCAACGATAGAGGAATCCTACACTTGGAGTTTACAATGCAACGACGGATCACAGGATCGTGACTGGAGACATCAGTGAAGGAAGAATTCTACCAAGGTAATTCTTGTGAATTAATTAAGTTAATTATAACCAACAGATGATGATCCTATCTCTATGGTTTCGGGACTCCCTCTTTGGATTTTCATTCTTCGATCTATTCTGAATATCTAGAATTTTATATCGTGATGGATATCAGTTTGAACGCTGTTTAATGCTAAAATTAAAGTTTGGAAAACCCAAAAACGAGCTTCCGTTGTGCCCGGAACCTACAGTCTCTTCATCATCTTCAATATAAATACTACTCATACGACCTTGATAATTCTCTTTATGAGACATTCCCTTAGGGAATTGGTTTTCATAATTCCCATACATTACACATTCAAAACATTTAACTGTTGTTCATGTCTTTGCAATACCATTATCCTTGTCCATGGTGTTAACAAAACCTTTTCCTTTGCAATTACTGGCTTTGGGTCCTTATTTTCCACACCCAAAGAATCTTCCAGTCCCATTGAAACATTCTCCCTAATGTGTCCTCCCACATAATTTACATGAGGGGAATTGAACTTTCATTCCTCTTTGATCATCATGAAACTCCATCTTTCTCTTATTAGCAGAGTCGGGATACTTACCAAAGTTGAGATTATTGATCATATTATGAGATTGCAGATTAGGAATAATAACGATGTTTGGACTTCCAAATACCATTTCATTTGGTTTCTCATGAATAATATCATTCCATTGTCCAACATATCCTCCATTATCGTGAATCATCCCCTTTCCATCCATATTCTAAAACCCAAAAAGAATAGTGTGAGAGGAAAAAATCGTTCTAGGAAAACAACATAATAAAGGGTGAGTACCTTCAATATATAACATCTTAGGTTTAATTCTAAAATCATTACTGCAATTCTTGGAATATAACCTATTTGTATACTTAACCTTAGAGATATCCCTAGACATACCATAGAAAAATCTCTAGGGATTTCACTAATGTTTTCGCATCCCAGTTTCGAAAGCTTAACTAAACCTTTCCACCGATACCAACTGTAGAGACCAAAAGCTTGACGTACATGGACATTACATTAATTTTGGGGAATAATTAATACATAACAAAAATAGACACCCAAGGACCGTTATAGTTTAGTGTCTTTAGAAACTCAGAACATAATCTTCTATTCATGGTGAAAGAACTTAAACATCTCCCATAAAGATATTCATCTTTTGTTTTCTTACCTAAAACCTTTCTTTATATCCCGGGGAAAAGAAAACATAAAAAGGGTTTTCTCAAATGCTCAATAAGGGTAAACATTGAGAACAAAAAACAATCCATAAACATTTGAACGTAAAAACATGAACATAAGAAATGACATATATCTTGGCAGTACATAAGGCATAGATCATAAAGAAACATTAATCATGATAAACTAGCATGGGAATAAAACATATAATTGTGGAAACCATTATGCACATGTTTTGATTTCCATAGTAGCCAAGGCATTGTTTCCAAGACCATCATAGTGGACAAAGTCAATTACTGAACCAGATTCACTAGCTATTCCAGCCATGTCTATCTCATGGGATATGAATCTTTACCCAATGCATTGGAGGGAGATATAGGTCCCACCCATCTCATAATTAAATCATTCTTACTTTTTCCACAAAATAAATATAAATTATTCATCATAACCCAAAGAATAAAATGGGGTTCATAATCATCATCCCATCATAACATAATCCATATAAAACAAATGGATATCATTTAATCATAAGAGGAATAAAAACATGTAAATAATATATACATTATACATGAAACATAAATATACTAAATAATTTTATCTTAGATAGAAAATAGTTTTGACAAAACACTTGAAATGAATTATTGAGGAAAATATCCTTTTTTCTTCAAAATCATTTTATTTTTAGAAAATGCAATTCAATTTTAAAGGAAATGGATTTTGTTGAAAATAATCATGAAATATTGTATAGGAAGCTTCATGAAAATTAGGTGTTATAAAACCATAAAAATCCCTTCATGCCGTATAAGTTAAAAAATCATTCTCTGCGTATATTTAACTAAAAATTCAAAAAGTACCACCTATGGTAAATAAAATAAATATTCCTTCCATAACATAAAGTAAAAGTGAAAGAGGGGTAAACATGACTTTAAACATACATGGAAAAATATTAAACACTTTATGAAAAACATTTTATGGACATGGATGAAAAATATACCCCAGTAAATACTTACGTATAAGAAATCTCAGATAAAAATGAGATAGCAAAATTATCCCTTACCTTAGGTCAAATATGTTTTGTACGTATACTAACCTCCTGTATAATGATTTAAATAATTTCATTGACTTATTCTAGAATCAGAGTCATTCTTAGGATATCATATATGATTCACTTAGGTCATTATATTAGCCTTTCATTTGTCAATTCCATGTTAAAGCAATATTTTGGGTAATATTCGTTTTATTTATCGTACGAGTTTAGACTTGTTGTTCTTGACATTATTATTACTTATATCATGATTTACTTACTTCCAGAATGTAAAACATTATTTATATATCATATATATTCGGTATATATATATATAATAGATAGATAAATGAAATGAAACACACCGTTCATGAAGACATAGGTTGTACGTACGCATGAAGGCTGTTTTCTTTTCTTTATTTAATGGAATGGAAGTAAGTTGATGACATACATATATATATATATATATATATATATCCAGTAGCATTATTAATTCATATATATCATTATTATTCATTATATATACTTTATAATCATTCTTTAATGGTTATCATGTAGAATGAATCTCATCGTGTCGTGGAGACGGTAATCCGTACATACGTACGAGCGATGTATCATTCACATAATTATTAAATGGAATTGGAGTGGATGATATCATATCTCAGAATCTGTATGATGTTATAATAACCATATATAGTTATTATTTACACTATTATACCTATCCAAGTAAGGTGGTGGTGGAAAAATAGATTACACCACGGTGTGGAGACAGTATTCCATACGTACGCACGTGCGGTGATTTCGTTTTCTGTAGGATGGGTAGAAGGTAAAATGAGGTTGTTTCATATTTATAATAACATATCCATATATTAGTTATACTTCTGTTAATACTTTATAATAAAAAAACTAAATAAGAGGAAGTAGAATAATAATGAAACTTGAGAGAATCGGTAGAAGAGATTACCTCTTCTTCGACGTGCCTCTTTTAAACTTCCTCTTAGGGCAGTGGAGTTGGTCTTTTGAGAAGATCATAACCTCTATGGTATAAATTTAGATGTTGATAAGATAAATTGGTGGGTTTTTTTCTGATATTTAAGGCTCAAATTTTTGTGAAGTGGAGAGGGTGTAGGTGCCCTTTTATAAGAGATGAGAGGGGCACCTTTGGAAACATAAGAAATATTAATTTATAATAAATTCCATTCCCACATAAAAAACTCCAAAAATGACTCAATTCGAAGATGATATAATATTGGGTTGTAATATCATCAACAAATAAAATTTAGACATGTTGTGAATTTATTTTAAACATTATCAAATTGATTTATCCTTATTAAATCTATTTAATTTTAATTGTGGTAATAATATTCTAAATTTTAAATAGTTGTAAATAATTACTTATGTGTTGTGAATTGTACATAATTTTATACTTTATGACATTTTAGACAATATAAATTTAAATTTATAATTTTTAAATATTTTTGTGATTTTAAACAATTTTATAATATGATATTTTTAGAAAATAACAATAGTGTCTATTTTGACTCTATTCATTTATTTGAATTTAAATAAAATATACACAGAGGATATATTCGAACCAAAAAAATGAATATATTTCTAATATGTCATATTCATCTAGAAAATTCTTCTATCACATTAAATAGTTCATATAATATTTATTTTAATATATTTAATACCATTTATTTTATATTTAAATCAATAAAATAATTTCAACATCACTATTGTGTCATCATTAATGATAATTATTTAATCCCTAAAAATTATAACTAAATTAACATGATGTAAATAATTATATTATATTTTTGGAGACTATTAATTTTCTTTGTTTTATGAAGTTTGTCAGTAAATTAAAATTATTACACTTATAAGATATAGGAGAGTGACATGTTGTCACTTTCATTGGTTTTTATTATATTTATATCATATTCATGGTCAATAGTCCATGAAAAGAATCTATTATAACCCTTAGGTGATATGGGTCTACTTTTATTCATCCAATAGAATTTTGGTAGGTGTTAGGGTAATTTTATAATCTTATTTTTACCCTTAATTATCCAATATACCTTTAACTGTAGTAAATAAAAATTACCATAATTACTATTCATAATGTAAAAAAAATAAAATTAACATATTAACATAATTTGGACCCACTAAAACAAAATATGGAATCCATTTTTCAAAATTAAAAACACAGAAGTTGTAGTAATTAATTTAAAATTAATCTCGTTGTTAAGAAAACGAGTTTTAAAAGTTAAAACATTGTCAGAGATTGAACTGTTTTTACCTATGAATTCAATATAAAATTAATGGTAATGTGATGAATTATATTAAATGGTAAAAATATATTATATTTATACTTTAAAACCATTCAATATTATAATTTAACCATATAAATTATCTCGATGAGAAAATTTGTTTTTAATTAAAATTTAGCATATTTTAACTATTCATCAAAATAAGAAACTTATCAGAAAAATATCAAAAAAAATTCCAAAGTACATTTTTATATCCTGATTCCAAATAAGAATTTTATATTGTCAAATTGAACTTATAAACATGTTAAAAACTATATTTAATGTAGGTGCGCCATCAAAAGGTGGCAAAACTGCATTTTTTTAAAAATACGTATTTTACCTGAAAAATTATTTTGTTCTCATACCATGTTCTATTAAATTGGTAAGATAAATTATAATGTAATAAAATTAAAATTTTAGTTACTAATATTCATAACGGCTAGTTCATAATAATATTATAACAATATATCTTTGTTTAGTGAAACTAAGTATTCCATACAACACACGCTATTGGGGAATGTTTCTCTTGCATACAACACATTCCAAGATTAGTGTTTGCGTATAATAAAATCTAATACGGTGTTGAGTATAGAAAAAAGTAATTTTGGTGTGGATTACATCAAAATAAATCAATGAAATTAAAAGAATATTTTCCATAAAATCTAGGGTGTTACATTCTATCCCACCTAAAATGAATTTCACCCTCGAAATTCATCGGGGTTACAAATGGTTTACTGCATGAATGTTTCTTTCATAGAAACCCACATTGTAAAAAGGAATACTAAATCATCATTTAAAAAGGATCTTTAGAAACATAGAGGATACCCAATTTAACTCATCACTTGGTTTCCACATAAGAGAATATAGGTGAAAATATGGATCTAGAAGAAAAATCTAACCATCATGTTTGGATGAAGTGTGGTAGAGAAAATGGATATGAAAATGCCAAAAATCACAAAGACATAAATTTGTGATGATCTATGGTACCATATGATTCATTAGATATGAGGGCACTATGACAAAATTTTTGGTTGTCAAGATCATTTCCTTAATGTTGAAGAATTATTGAATTAAAAGAAATACTTACTTGATTTTGGTACAACCTCACTATTGTTTGTGCCTTGAACAATTTCTACTTAATCTCATAATGAAATGAAGTTGAATTGGTCTTCCATGAACTATTATGAGATCATGTGATAGAATGATAGGTCATTCCATCTCTCTCAAACATAAGGTTAGAAAAATTTATATAAATAATCCATCCATGGTGAGATTAATCATTTATTATTCCAAAAATGGATATATACTTCAACTATCATCCTGCTTAATAAAATGAAACTAGTTTCTAATAACCATGGACTTCATGTAGGCTAGTGGTAGGCGATAAAGGCCTGTCGCACTTCGGTTGTGGGTTCAATTCCCACGTTCTTGTCCGGCATGACGGGTTGTCGTCTGTCCTACGGGTTTTCCTTTTCTAAAACTATACTATTATAACATTCCATAAATAATATAGAAAAAACAAATTCTATCCTTAAATAATACTATCTGATGTCTAAATTAATCTGTTACAATGATTAGGCTTATCAAAAATAATTCTGTCCAATCTCATAGTAAAAAAACAATTACCAAAAAGGACATATAACAAGAATGTGAATACCATCATTTAACCCTCATATATCAAAAGACATATCTTGTTTGTCCCATTCCAAACATGTTATTACCTAAATTATATATTCTTTTGAAACATGTATTACCATATAACCCTAGTGAAAACATGAATTCTATAAAAAGTTAACACTTTCCACATACCAAAATCCCAAAAATTTTCTATACTCAAACCATGATATCACATTGTCCTTATTTCAGTCATGAGCTCATTAATACTATCAAACATCTCATTATCTCATTATACCTTCATTATGCGCATATCATCCACTCTCCATAAATATCTAAATAACCTTTCATGGTTATTGGTACCATTCAACATATACTTTCAAATACTTTAGGAAAAAAATATTGTAACAATCAATAGATGTGTCTTTATTCCATAGTACGATTACCTATATGACATAACTCTTGATAAACATAAATCATTCAACTACCTTCTTAAAACATTGACGGATCCTCAACAATTCTTTAATCTCACATATCATTTGTAGTCTCCTCATCGACATCAATATAAATACTACCCATACGACCATGATGATTCTCTTCATGAGACATTTCCTTAGAGTATTGGTTTTCATAATGCCCTTAAATTCCACATTTGAAACGTTTAACCGTTGTTTATGTCTTAGAAATACCATTATCCTTGTCTATGGTGTTAACTAATCCTTTTCCATTGCAATTATTGGATTTGTGTCCTTCTCTTCCACACCCAAAGAATCCTCCAGTCCCTTTGAAACATTCTCCCCGATGCCTCTTCCCACATGATTTACATGAGGTGAATTAAACTTTCTTTCATCAATGATCATCATGAAACTCCATATTTCTCTTATTAGATGAGTCGAGATACTTACCAAAGTTGAGATTATTGATCATATTATGATATTTCTGATTAGGAATAATAACGATGCTTGGACTTCCTAACCCTGTTTCCTTTGTTTGCTCATGAGGAATATCATTCCATTGTCCATCATATCCTCTATTGTTGTGATTCTTCCTATTTCCATCTATTTTCTAAAACCCAAAAAGAATAGTGTTAGAGGAAAAATCATGCTAGGGAAAAAAATAAAGGGGGATTACCTTCAATATATAACATCTTAGGTATAATTCTAAGATCATTACCATAATTCTAGGACTATAAACTATACGTATACTTAACCTTAGAGACATCCCCAGACATACCATAGAAATATATCAAGGGATTTCAATAAAGTTTTTTCATCCTAGTTTACAAAGTTTAACTAAACCTTTCCTCTAATACCAACTGTAGAGACCCAAATCTTGATGTACATGGTCATTACATTAATTATGCGGAATACTTAATACCTTACAAAAACAGACACCCAAGGACCGTAATAGTTTAGTGACTTTGGAAACTCGGAACATAATCTTATAATCATGATGAAAGATCTTCAACATCTCCCATAAAGATCTTCCCATTTTGTTTTCATACCTAAAACATTTCTTTATATCTTGGAGAAAATGAAACATAAAAAGCGTGAGATCAAATTCTCGGTAAGGGTAAACATGGAGAACATAAAAACAATCCATAAACATTTGAACATAAAAACATGAACATAAGCAATGAAATAAATCATGGAAATTCATAAGGCATAGATCATAAAGAAACATTAATCATGATAAACTAGTATGGGAACAAAACATGTAATTGTGGAAACCATTAAGCAGATGTTATGATTTCTATAGTATCCAAGGCATTATTTCTAGGACCATCATAGTGGACAAAGTCCATTACTGAACCATATTCACTTTCCATTCCAGCCATGTCTATATCATGAGATATAAATATTTACACAATGCATTGGAGGGAGATATAGGTCCCACCCGTCTCATAATGAAATCATTCTTACTTGTGCCACAAAATAAACATAAATCCTTCATCATAAACCAAAGAATAAAATGGGTTTCATAAACATCATCCCATCATAACATAATCCATATAAAACAATTGGATATCATTTAATCATAAGAAGAATCATCCCATGTAAATAATAGAGACATTATACTTGAAACATAAACATAATAAATAATTTCATCTTAGATGGAAAATAGTTTTGACAAAACAATTGAAATGAATTCTGGAGGAAAATATCCTTTCTTCTTCAAAATCATTTTCTTTTCACAAAATGCCATTAAGGTTTTAAAGAAAATGATTTTGTCGAAAATAATCATGAAATCTTGTATAGGAAGCTTCATGAAAATTAGATTTTATGAAAACGTCAAAATCCATTCATGTCGTATAAGTTAAAAAAATATTCTCCTAGTACTTTTAAAGAAAATGTCAAAAAGTACCACGTATGGTAAATAAAAGAAAGAATCATTCCATAACACAAAGTAAAAGTCAAAGAGAGGTAAAAATGACTTTAAACATACATGGAATAATATTAAACACTTTATAAAAAAACATTTTATGGACATGGATGAATAATATACCCCAGTAAGTACTTACGTATAAGTAATCTCGGATAAAAATGAGATTGCAAAATTATCCCTTACCATAGGTCTGATATACTTTGTACGTATCCAAACCTCCTATACAATGATTTAAATAATTTCATTTACTTATTCCATAATGATATTAATTCTTATTATATCATATATGATTCACTTAGGTCTTTATATTAACCGTTCATTTGTCAATTCCATGTTAAAGCAATGATTTGGGTAATATTCGTTTCATTTATCGTGCGTGTTTGGAATTGTTGATATTGATATTATTATTAATTATATCATGAATTAATTACTTCAAGAATTTAAAAAATTATTTATATATCATATATATTCATTATATATATATAATAGATAGATAAATGAAATGAAACACACTGTTCATGGAGACTCTAGGCCGTACGTACGCATGAACGCTGTTTTCATATCCTTATTGAATTGAATGGAAGTAATTTGATGAAATATATATATATATACATAAATCCAGTAGCATTATTATGTCATATATATCATTATTATTCATTATATATACTTTATAATCATTCTTGAATGGTTAACATGGAGAATTAATCTCATCGCGTCGTGGACACGGTAATCCGTACGTACGCATGAGCGATTATATCATTCACATAATTATTGAATAGAATATGAGTGGATGATATAATATCTCAGAATATTTATGATGTTATAAAAACCATATATTTTTATTCCTTACACCATTATATTCATTCAAATAAGGTGGCGGTGGAAAAACATATTACACCACAGCGTGGAGACGGTATTCCGTACGCACGCACGGACGGTGATTTCATTTTACATAGGATGGATTGAAGGTGAAATGAGGTGGTTTCTTATTTATAATTAAATATAAGTATATTATTTATACTGATGTTGTTGCTTTATAATGAAACAACTAAAGAAGAGGAAGTATATGAATAATGAAACTTGAAAGAATGGGTAGAAGAGATTACCTCTTCTTCGACGTGCCTCTTTTAAACTTCCTCTTAGGGAAATAGATTTGGTATTTTGAGAAGACCAGAACCTCTATGTTATAACTAGAGATGTTGAAAAGAGAAATGGTCAGGTTTTGGCCGAGCTTGAAGGCTCAAATTTCTGTGAAGAGGAGAGGGAGATGGTCCCCTTTTATTAGAGAGGAGAGGGGCTCCTTTGGAAACATAAGAAATATTAATTTATAGTAACTTCCAACCCAACATAAAAACCTTCAAAATAACCTAATTAATATATTAGATAAGATAGGGTTGTAATATCATCCAAAAAGCAAATTTAGACATGTTTTGAATTTATTTGAAACCTTACCAAATTGATTTATCCTTATTTAATCTACTTAATTTTATTTGTGGTAATAATATTCTAAATATTTAATAGTTATAAATAATTACTTATGTGTTGTGAATTTTCAATAATTGGGGAAATTATGAAATTTAAGACCATATAAATTTAAATTTCTAATTTTTAAATATTTTTGTGATTTTTAATCAATTTTATAATATGTTATTGTTATAAAATAACAATAGTGTCTATTTTGACACTATTCATTTATTTGAATTTAAATAAAATCTACAAAGAGGATATATTTGAACCAAAATATTTAATATATTCCTAATATGTCATACTATCCTATAAAATTCGTGTATCACAATAAATGGTTCATATAATATTTATTTTAAAACTTATAAAACCATTTATTTGATATTTCAATCAATAAAATAATTTCAACATCACAATTGTGTCATCATTAATGATAATTATTTAATCCCTAAAAATTCTAAATAAATTCACATGATGTATATTATTTTATTATCTTTATATATACTATTTATGTTGGAAGTATAATGAAGTTTGTCACTAAATTAAAATTATTACACTTATAAGATATAAAAGAGTGACATGTTGTCACATTCTTTGGTTTTAATTATAATGTTATCGTTTTCATGGTCGGTAGTACCTGAAAAAAATATATTATTACCCTTAGCTGATATGGGTAGGCTTTTATTTATCCAATATATTTTTTGCAGGTTTTAGGGTAATTTTATAATCTTATTTTTACCCTTAATTACCCTATTTACCTTTAACTGTAGTAAATAAAAATTACCGTAGTTACTATTTATAATGTAAAAATACTAAAATTAACATATTAACATATTTTTGACCCACTTAATCCAAATATGGAATCCATTTTTCAAAATTAAAAGCACATAAGTTTCAGCAATTAATTTAAAATTAATCCTGTTGTTAAAAAAATGGGTTTTAAAAGTTAAAACATTGTCAAAGATTTAAATGTTTTTACCTATTAATTTAATATATAATTAATGATAATGAAATGAATTGTATTAAATAGGAAAAATATATTCTATTTATACATTAAAACCATTAAATATTATAATTTAACCATATAATTTATCTCGATGAAAAAAGTTTCTTTTAATTAAAATTTTGCGTATTTTTACTATTCATCAAAATAAGAAACTTATCAGAAAAATATCAAAACTTTATCCAAAGTAAATTTTTATATCCTGATTCCAAATAAGAATTTGATATTGTCAAATTGAACTTATAAACATGTCAAAAAAATATATTTAAATTGGGTTCTCCATCAAAAGGCAGAAAAACTGTATTTTTTGAAAAATACTTATTTTACCTGAAAATTATTTTGTTTTCATACCATGGTCTATTAAATGTGTAAGTTGAATTATAATGTCATAAAATTCAAAATATAGTTAATAATATTCATAATGGATAGTTCATAATAATATTATAACAATATATCGTTGTTTAGTGAAACTCAGTATTCCATACAACACAGGCTATTGAGGAAGGTTTCTCTTGCATGCAACACAAGCCAAGAATAGTGTTTGCACATAATAAAAGCTAATACGTTGTTTAATATAGCACAAGTTAATTTTGGTGTGTCTTACAACACAAGACATCAATGAAATTAACATAATATTTTTCATAAAATCTCAGTGTGTTACAGTGGTGAGGACGTTGATCTCTGAAATAAAGTTTAGGCAGTCAATCCAATGTGAAGTGAGCATCCAAGACAAGTGAATGGAACCATTCCAAATGGCCTGAATAATAGTACTGGAGTCACTCTCTATCCATATATTTCTTTAATTATAAATCCTGGAAAATGAAGTCCCATGAATAACACTCATCATCTCAGCTTCTAGGGATGAAACAGCACCATAAGAGCCATAGAAGCATCCAAGCATCTGGCTGAGGTGATTTCTGAAAATGGACCCACAACCTGTTGGGCCAAGGTTTCCTTTAGAGGCTTCGTCCACATTGACATTAATCCAGTATAGAGGTGGTGGTTTCCAAAACACATCAAAGGTATTCTTCGTATGAGGGTATTTCCCATCCACCCCAATGCGTCTGAGAATCCCAAAGTCACGAATGGAGTTATTGCAATGATATTTTTGAATTGATGCTGCCTCACGAATGGCCATGAGGATTCCGGTTTTACCTTTATTAATCTTCAATGAGATGTTACGAAAAATACATGCATTCCTACCATACCAGATTACAAACAGGAGTTCCGCAACAGCTGTGATAATGATATTTTTTATTTTTTTAGAATCTGTAACTTCCTAACACCACTGTATCTAGAAGATAATGGAATTAAGAGAAACCATCTGCACTCAAAGATGTCAAAGATATAATTCCAAAGTGTGGTTTCCATGTCACAAGAAAGAAAGAGTTTATTTAAATCCTCCTTATGTTGATTACACATGTGGAATTTTGAACAATTATTAATCCCAAAGGATTGAAGGTAGGTATTTGTGGGGATTCTATCATGAGAAATCCGCCAAACTACCGTGAATATGGAGGGTTTTAACCAGTCTCTATTGAATCTTTTTAACAAGGAAAAATTATTCTCTACATTGTTGAACAGGTGATTATAATAACATTTATAATTGAGGATCCCATTAGGCACCGGTTCCCAAATAATAAAATCACTCATGTTATTGAAGGGATAATTTTCAACAATATAGATGACATTCTCAAGAAGGTAGGGGTTCTACATTTAAATTAATTTTTAATAGTATCATTAATGTGGGGAGGAGGCTAGTTATTGTCAATCAAAGAGATCAGGGGAAAACCAGTCCAGTTATCAAACAAAAAATTAAGACTTGAATTCTTATTAACCATCCAACAAGAGTTAGTCATAATGGATATGGTTTTCCTATTTAATGGTGGAAATATTGTACTATTATTTTAATGTTTAATATAACGTGAATAAGATATATATGATATATAGTTTTATTTAGTAAAATATATATTAGAATGTGAAGTGTATTTTAAAGTCTCAATGATAAGACTATACACTTTTATTATATATCATATGATGATGTAGTATTTGTTATTATTTTTAGTAATATATATCATAGATGAATATGGTTAGTGAAATTTAAAGACATATAGTAAAGAAATTAACCAAAACATTTAACATCATATGATGAGGGTGTATTTGTTATCCAATTTATCATCATGGAACTTAAAAAACAATAACAGTGTAGTTCAATGTCATGTTTCTAGGACAACGACTATGTAGATGTACGTTATATTGTATTGAGGTATGTGCAAAAATGTTTAAGGAAATATATCTTGGATTAAAATTTTACTTTCTGGTCAAGATATTAGGACTATGGAAATGTTTTATAACATTAAATAGTGAATATATATGATAATCTAATTTGAATACTATAAAAAATAGATGTTTAGAAACATTTTATTTTTTGTAGGTTTAATATGAGTATTGTTCGTCATGAAAAGGAAATGTGATCCATTGGATAAGACATTCATTATACTGTAATTTCCCACAAAAATGTGTGTCAAGCCTCATTGAAATATTACCTTGTATCATTAGATTTGGGAGATCCAATACAATCCTCTATTGTAGGAATAAGTATAAAATTACACTTAATTTAATGATATGGAAAATGTAATTTGTTGTACATATTTATTGAGTATTCTCTACAACATTTTATTATAAATACATTCTTACTCGTTAAAAAAATTTGGACTTCTCATAATCACAAAAGTGATTTAATTTAAAAATATGAAGAAGGGGAATATGGTCCTTCATGGGTATGACCACCTAATTCATGTATATAAGTTTATATGGTTTCTCATGTGTATTTGTATGAGTGTTGGTGTAATAATCCATTAAAAAATAAAAGATTTTTCTAGGCCAATAGATATATTAATTATCTACCATCATCTCGAGTATGCTACATATATTCTTATAGAAGTGCTATATCAATTTCATTTCCACAAAATGGACATAATATTTATCCTTATTCCCAATTTTATATTCATAATACTATATCAAAATCATATAAGCAAAAACAATGAAGACATGTTCCTTTAGTATTTTGTGGAGGGATTATGATGATGTTATTCTTCTTAATAGGGTTTATTAAAGTTCTTTTGATGCTTTGTGTTCCAGATATAACTTCCTCTCACTTATAAAACAATGAAATAGTATTAAATTTTCGTATGAACTACATTTCTATAACTAATGTGTATATACCAATGATGTAAATTCCCTAAATAGGAAATGAATTTGAGTAAATCGGAGTGTATAATCACTGAATGGGAAGGAAAATGTGTAAAAGTTACATCTGATATGAATTACCCCTTATAACAAATTATATATATTAAAAAATTATCAATATAATGAAATTATAAACTATTATAATCCAATTATCAATATTTCCAATGGTATAATGAGAACTAAAATAACCAAATGGACATTTAATATGACATACTGTATATCTCTTCTTTCATTGAACATATGAAAGACAACAATTTTACTCTCATTATAGAGATTTTTATTGTAGTTCACACTATAATTCAAATTGGAATTAATTACTCTATGAAAAATCATTTATTTGAAGGCCTGATATGCTGAAAGGAATCCATTGTTTATGTAGTCAACTATTTGGATCATCCAACTATACATGGAATTGTTTGGGAGGATATAAGATTTAAATGATCAAGGAAAAATTTAATTAATTTTCTTCATATTATTTTTGATTAATGGGGTGAACACTCATTACTGTACAACAAAGATTTTTTATTAATCATGATCATTATTACCTATGGTTGTGGCCATAATATTCCCTTCATCTGCATAGATATAAAAGGAATATATAACATTAGTTATGAGCTATTATATTTTGAACTCAACTATTGGGAAAAAATCCCTCATGTTGTCCTCCCAGTATGTTTTGGTGGTAGTTGTGTTTGTTGAGAAAGCAAGATAACCGTGAATGAGTATGGTTGGTGTTTTTTGAAAGCAATTTTTTAAGTTGGAACTGTTTCGCAGTCTCTTACAAATTTTTGGGGCTCAAAATCTAGAGTTTTTGTTTGGGAAATGAAGGATTTCATCATATGAGTGAATGGTGTAATGAATTGTGAATAAAATCAGAAAAATAAGGGAACCACATAACTCAAAACATAGACTGCGAACCATGTCAGGGAGCGGTTCACTGACACATTCTGGGATAGAGGGAATGGTACATGGAATGGTTAATTGAACCCAAAATATATTCTGGTGAAGTACTATGGTGAAGGAGTATGGTATATGGAAGGATGAAGGTCTGTAGGGTGGATGATCTTTTTTGGAAGGAAGCTGCTACCGAATAGGAACAAAGATAGTATGTGGACTGGAAATGAAAAATAGTATGTGGAAGTCTTGCACTTTGTGGTGGTAGTTGCAGTACATGGTGAAGGAAGTGCAGAAGAAAGGAAGTTAATATCACAGAATATTGGAAAATAATTTGATGTATGTTTTACCTGATAGCGACACGACCTGATATTGTATTTTACACAATCGAAGAAGCGAGATATCAAAGGAATCCCAAGGATAGGAATTTTAATTTAGTGAAAATAATAAATTGATATATCAAGGGAATAAGGTATATTAGTTTAATGTACATTGAAATGTCTTATCTACAGATATTGGGATATATAGATAATGATTGTGCTGGATCAAAAGATAATAGGAAATCAATGCCTGGAAGTGCTTTCAATCTTGTTGAATTGTATATTTCTAGTTTGAGAATGAAGAAATATTTCATTCCATTAAGAACTATAGAAGTCGAGTACATTGTGGAGACTCAAGAATGCACATTGTTACAGTGGATGAAGCAGCAGCTTGATGATATGGGAGTTGCAGTGAAGTCTCTAATTAGAATCCATTTTGATAATTCAAGTGCTATAAATATGAGAAGAAATCATGTACATAACTCAAAGAAAAATCACATTGAAATCAAATATCATTTTATAAATGAGAAGGTGGACCATGGGATTGTGAAGTTGGAGTATGTGCCAATAAAATATCAGGTTACAGATATTCTTTCGAAGGGATTAACCAAAGAAGTATTTGAAGAGAATTAACTGGATTTTGGAGTCAATTCAACTCCCTGAACATGAAAAACTATGGATGTGAGACCCCCTCTCCCTGAAGTATGGTGTGTGTTTTTCTAGGGTACTGATATGTGTTATTTACCCTGTTACAGAAAACCATGATGTGTCCTTTGGGTTCATTGAAATAGGGGGACAAATTGTAACTATTTCTGGTGGAAATAGGACAGAAGGAGAAGCAGTTTGGTGGAGCAGCGAGAGAGGGGGAGTTAAACCTGGTCTGAAGTGGTTTGAATGAGCTATAATGTTACTGGAGTATTATATATGACCATGCTAGAAGTGATCTATCAAATATTACATATCATAAAAGCTGTGTTTTGTGAGAGAATAAGTTGATTGGTTTTAAAAGTTTGTTTTAGGAATGAAATGATTCATTGATGAAATTTTCATTATACTCTTGTTTCTCATGTCGAGCATTGATCATGTGGTCTTAGAGTATGTGTTGTTTAAATCTGTGATTTCTATGTGAATCACATGAAGTGAATACTGATTGAAGAAGGATGAATTCTTAATAAGGTATCCTAATGAGAATAATTATTATGAGTATAGTTTTCTAAAAACACAATGGGGTATTATATGGGGAAGGAGTTGGGTATGAATAAAAATAGAGGTTCTATGGATGGATAATTGTTTATGGAAGGAAGAA
This sequence comes from Viscum album, assembly GCA_963277665.1. NCBI lineage: Eukaryota > Viridiplantae > Streptophyta > Magnoliopsida > Santalales > Viscaceae > Viscum > Viscum album. The sequence goes on from OY728130.1 coordinate 1,095,827,154, forward strand.
ACCACCATGTATGAACAAAGACAGTGTATAGAACAGATAGGAAAAAATACTCATGGATGGATTGCTGTTCATGGTGGTCGAAGTGGTAGGTTGTGAAGACATTGTTGAATAAAATATTTCGTAAATATTGATTTAGTAGATTAAGCAGATATCATTACTGATATAATGAGAGATAATCACGCCGATTAGAATGGAGAAAAAATTTTAAGAGAGAATATCTTTGATATGGGAATTTGGAGAAGTCTGTAGAAATTTAGCTAGGGAGAATTACGTGATGTTTTATGTAGTTCACAGAAGAGAAATTTCTCTGAAGGTTTTTATGGGAATCAATATCCCACAAAGGATGTAGTACACAAGATAAGAAGGTGTGGTATGTGGGGGATTCTGGGACTAAGAAGTGATTCATGAGGGAGAATTTTACGAAGGTAAAAGTAGTTCATAGAAAAAATTATATGAAAGGGATTTGAGAGCCACTAAATCCCACAAAGGAAGAAGTAGTCCATAGAGGAGTAAGTCTAGTATGTGGAAAAGGATGCTCTGGTACACAGAGGAAGAAAACACAGTACACGATGGTAGTTTATAGAGGAAGAAGAGAAGGTACTCCATGAATAGAGAACAATTTGTGGATTGAGGGCAGTTCCAGTGGGAAGTTCTATGAGTTAATACACATAGGTGGTATGTGATTATAAAGGAAGAAACAGTCTGCAAATTGAGGTCGATTTGCGTAAGTAGAAGTAGTATGCGGAATAGGTATTCCATGTAGCAATCCATCAACAGAATACATAGGAGGAGAAATTGGTTTTCATAACACTCAAGGATTCTTGATAAAACCTCAAATCAGTTTTTGAAATTCATTTCCATTATCTAATAGTACCAGAAAAGGTAAATTTCATTTATGGATGAAAAAGGGGCTTCAAGAGAGCATCTACCTAAAGTTGAGAATGTAGAATTCATGAAAATTAAGGGACCTACATGTCCATAAACTATTTTTTACCTTCAAGTCTATAAACATTGAGTGGATTACATTCTAAGAACAGTGAGTGAAGGAAGAGGAAGATGGTGACTCTTTCCACTAGTTTTAATCCAGATAAAGAGGCATAGGGAGTGACCCTTGGGAATGCAGTGAGTAGAGCCTTATACTTTTAAAGGAAGAGAACCTAGGAATAGAATATCTACCCCAAACCATTTCTCATTATTATCAGTGAGCCTCAGGAAATTTTTTACCTCAACACAACGTCATTGTATGCACCTTGGATGTAGCCCGGTGGGGGTGAACTAAGTAAAAATGTACATATCCTTGTGATTTATTTACTAATATACTTTATGTGCATCACCATCAAATAATATCACAAATGACATTAAAATTAAGGAGCATAACAATTGACCCTTATAATAAATATGTCAGGATCTAGTGGGGTAGGAAGAACTTGGAAAATAATGTTCATATTGTGATCCCCCCTTCAATGTATATAGCCCCTTTTGGACATAAAAATTATTATCAGTGGAAATTTTTCTTTTATTATATGTGTTTTCTCTGGCACAGTTCATTCAATTTTTGTGGTTAAAGGTTTTCTTTTTTCTTTTCTTGGTGTGACATGGAAACGGGAAGGACCTCAAAGTAGAAGTATAAGTCAAGTGGTGTTTCTTAGTGTGGAAGTGTCTATGGAAAATGTTTAATTGAGTTTAAGGAATCAAATAGTTTATTAAATAATGGTTTGGATGAATCAGATAGGGAAAATATAGTCTCACTCAATGATGATGTAGGAATGAGTGAAGAACATGACATATCAAGTGATGTTGAATGTACTGATGATGATGAAACTCTAAGAAGTCTAGAAGTTGATGTTTTCTATGAAACAAAGATATTATAATATCAGTGCTAAAATTAAGTATGAAAACATTTGGATCCAAGTACAAGAAACTGAGGTCAATAATCTAAGAAGATTAAATCAAATCCTTACTGATTTGTCGATTTATTTGAGGACGAATAATGATTACCAATCTAAAGAACTGCAAAATATGTATTCAATGAGAGATAAACAAAATGATGTTGATAAGGGAAGAAATATGGACTCATAAAACATTCAAAATATAAAATCTAGAAATAAATATCTTTTTACATAGATTCCTGAACTATTTTAGGAAAAGAAAAGGCTGCAACAGAAGAATATATGTTGTTCTGATTTTGTTGCTCAAGAAAAATTGAATATAAAGGATCATAGTGGCATGGTGGATAAGCTCACAATTTAATTGGAAGATGAGATGAGTAAAGGGAAGAATCTCAAGAGGGAACATAGTGATCATGTTCAATAAAGGGATATAAAGATTCATCAATTTACTAAAGAGATACAATTATTGAAGAACTAAGTGAAAAATTCCAATGTCAAAGGAAATACTAAATGGAAGGATTATATTAAATTACTATATGATCATCCTTTTGAAGGTGATGGTGAAATTAAAAGAAAATATGATATTTCTAAAAAGAAACAAGAACATATATTCTCACCTCAAAGGTAATATTATTTGGGAAAACCTGTCATGGGATTTGATCAGTCCCCTCATTAGGATGACAAGAAGAAAGTTGTGAAAAGTTCTATAGATAAGAATAATTTTTTAGGTTCCGTAGACAGCCCTAAACAATATTTTATAGGAAGTTATAATAGAATATATTATTTCTGTGGAACACATGGTCATAAATCAATATTTTGTTTTGAGGCATTGGAATATATTTCATGACGTGAAGATAGAAATATCACTATATCATAAAATAAAAAGGAGAATCTTGAGAAATCTGAAACAAGATTCCCTTTGAAGATAGTATTCATGAAGTGCTTCTATTGGGGAAGAATGGGACATAATAGGAGTATGTGACTGGAAGCTTAGGAACACAATGTCAGAAGAAGAATTCGAGTTTTATCTACATCACAGTTGAGAAATGATGAAATAAGGTAGGCCTTTGATGGAAGATGATTTATATGCTCTAATCATGGGATTGTGGCATGGCATTACAATATGAAGAAATCGGGGATAAAAGAAGAACCCAGAAATGGATTCTCAACACAAGAAATGTATAATAGAAAAGCCTATACTGGAAGACAACATTGTAACTTGAAAAATTTGTATACACCCTCCGGTTAATCGGAAGGAGCTCAATGGAATGTGTATCAATCACCTCCTCTGACACACAGACAATGAATCTCTTCGAAAAAATGTGAACAAGCCTAAAAGAAAAATGGGATATCTACTCCAGTAGTGAGTAAGAATAATGTAAAATCCATGGAAGACTCAGCCCCAACAAGAAATAGGGCCATGACTCGGACAAATGATAAAAGAAAAATAGATAAATAATTTCATGAAAACTATGCATGGTAAGACACATACTGAAAAGTTAAGGCTAGATAAATATCCTTGTAACACCCATGGATTTCACAGTACATGATCTTTTTAAAGATATTGTGCTACACGCAACACCGAGTTCGAGCACACCATGACTTACCAAACTAACTGTTCAAAAACTGGTTATGGATAGTGTTAACAGAATTTTGAATTTTATATACTTTATATAATTTTAGAATCCATAATATGTGTTTCTTGGACATAATATAATAACAAATTCATTTTTTTTATAAAAGAAGTATTTTTTTCACAAAAATCACTTTTAACACCTTTTATTAGTGAACCATTTTTACAACCAATATTTGAGACGTTTATATATTCAATTTATTGAAATTAAATTATTCTTTAGAAGGGGGACATAAAAATTTAATTTTGATAAATTTTGGGTACTTTTCTGATAACTTTCATATTTGGATGAATAATGAAAAACACTAAATTTAAATTGAAAACAACTTTTTTAATCAAAATAATTTAGTGTTAAATTATGAATTTTAATGGTTTGTAAGTATAATTATATTATAAATTTATCATTTAATACATTTTTTGTCAATATAAGCATTTTCACTTTTGATTTTTACATTAACACATGTAAATCTTTTGATAGTTTTTACTTTTTGAAAACATCCTTTTTGGTTTTTGACATCAGGAATCAATTTCAAATTCATTAAAGAAAATTCTATTTTTTGAATTTGGTACAATAGAATAGATTTTTAAATTTGGAATATTAAAATTTTCTTATGGTGAATTTTTGATATTTTTCTGAAAACCATCAATTTTTTATTAATAGTGAAAAACATTGCGTTATTTTTTAAAACTGACTTTTTATTTATATAATTATTTACTTTATTTAATTTTATTTTAAGTAAAAATAGATATATAATACCTATATAATTTCAATTTAATTCGTTGAGGTCATATTATAATAAAATTTGATGTAAAAAATTTTATTGAACATTTTAACGTATTTTACCCACCTACTAGGCACATTTGCAATGTTTCATAAAATGTAATTTTACCGCTTATGTGAATTGAATTTAAAAAATCCGAGACACATGGTCGACATAAGTAAGCAAAATTTAATCTGTAAGATGAAAATAATTGATCGTGAATGGTTACTTTTGACTTTTATTTACCACGGTTAAAAGTAAATATGATAATTAAAGGTACAAATGATATTATAATTACACTAAAACATGTCCCAATTCTATCGGATAAGTCTTTTTCGACCAAAATCAACCTTATACATAAAATATGATCCTTTCAGACAACTTGTATTAGAATAGGACATTTATTATTATTTTATTTAAAGAAGAGTTAAAATTGTTAAATTCAAGGTTTAATAACTAAAACATTTTTATTATATGGTTTTACATATGATAAAGTTTACTATAAATATTAATTAAATATCTAAAAAATATTTCCTATATAATTTTATTTTTTTATAATTTTTAGAGATTAAATAATTAAAATTATTTATGAAACAATGATGATGTAGTAATTACTTTATCAACGAATGATTAAAATAATTGATATAATAAATATAAAAATAAATAAAATTGAGGGTTTTTATGCCATCCACGAATTTTCTGGATTACTATTACATTTTATGGTTGATTAGATGAATTTTTTTCAGAGTAATCATTTTGTTATGACTTTTACAAAAACCAAATACTAAATAGTGTCAAAATTGACAAAAATGAGTTTAAAAAATACTATACTATGAAATGATATAATAATACAAAAAAATAATTTTTGGGAAAAATACTTATATAATAATGGAAATTTCATTAATGAACAACTTTATTATCTCTTGGTATTATATTGTATGTTTATTAACCATATAATATAAAAATACTATGAGACACAGTAAATGTTAAATAATTAAACCAAGAGTTAAATATTAAAGAGAAGGTTAATATGGTGACCTAAACATGTCTAAACCCTATTGGTTGAGTGTTTTTAGACCCATAACCACCTTATCCTTGAATTAAATCCATTTCAGGCAATTAAAAACTGAAAATTAATTTTATAATAAAATAATATTTCAAACATTTCCTAAAGAGACCCTCACCTATCTTGTTAAAATGTACTTCCCCTTCTCTCAAAATCACACATCTAAAGCCATTTGGCTTGGCCAATTTTCACCAAACTCTCCTCCCAACGTTCCTCACTTTAACCTAGAGGACTTAACATGAGAAAAAAAATCCAATCTATGGTTCCATTTTGATTAAATCAAAAAGAAACACCCAAAGAAAAGTTAATTATTTTATCACCTCTTTCAAACTTCTCTTCATCTTCCACTTCCTATTTCTTTGTTATTTCCATACCAAAATTATAAATTCAGTACCTTCTATATAATTTTATGTTATTATAAATATGGTACAACTATACTCATTATTCTATCTAACCTATTAATGATATTGTCACCATGTGTGCGTACGTATGTCTTACCGTCTCCACATTGTGGTGTAATTTGTTATTCCACACTATATTATTTGGTGGGATATAATGACGAGTAATATATATATAAATAATGAAACTAACATAAATATTTCTCTGTAAAATTAATATTACATCAAATTCCACACCTTTTAATCTTTAATTAAGTGATATCGCTGCTCGTGTGTACGTACGGCTTACCATCACAATGACACGATGAGATTCATTTTGAGGTTCACCATTCAATGATGAATATAAAGATATATATTATTAATAATTATGTAATATATGACATAATAATTCTACTAGTGATATATATATATATATATGTAAGTATGTATGTATGTACGTACCTCTATCTTTTCTACTTACATCCTTTCAATAAGATATGAAAACGAAAACAACGTTTATGCGTACGTATGGCCTACTATCTCCATGAACGGTGTTTTCCATTTCATATATCTATCTATTATACATATTTATAATCTAGATATATATTATATATAAATTATGTTTTATATTCTATAATTATTTAAATCAAGATCTAAATGATATGATCAATAATAACAAGTTAAAACACGTACGATAAAGAAAGCAATTATTACCTGAAATGTTAATTTAACATGGAACTCATTATTAAATGGGTAGTATAAAGTCTTAAATGAATCATGTATGATATAACAAATATGAATATGGTTATTTCATAATTTAATAACATAATATTTTCATTATACATGAGGTTAAATGTACCCTCGACCAAAGAAAAGTGCAAGGTAGGGGTTTTTCCCTCAATCTCATTATTATCTGAGATTGTTTATGTGTAAGTATTTTCTAGGAAACATTTATTTTCCTCATCCATGTTTCATAAAAGAAATTTAAAAAATGATTCTTTAAATGTAGTATTTAAATAAAACATCATTTTAAATATTTTACATATTTATTCTTCTAAAGCATTTTCATTAATATACATGTTTTCAAAATGGTTTTAAGGATTTATTTAAATGAACATGATTATTTTAAAATTTTAATTCTATTATAATGTTTCAAAGTGGTATGTGACACATTGATTCAAAAATCTCTTTCAAATGACTTCCTTAATAAATGTGGGACTTTTAAACGATTTCACAAAAAATGATATTTCTCTCAAAAAGTTTTACTGACCATTCTCAAAGATGTCAAAATTATTTAATTGATATTATTCTTGATTGTGGTTGATTTATTATAATAAAATATTTCATATTGTATCAAATTAGTTATGATATGTTTGACTATGGATGTTTTATTTTTATACCCTGTGTGGTTTATGGTTGAAGTATTGATATTTTCTATGCTAGTTTCAAAATGAATGTTTATGTTATGTTTTAACGTGTTCATATGAGGAATGTTGTCGACTTATTAAGTGAAAAGTGGGTTCCACTATACCCCTTGATGCATCGGTAGGTCTCATGAGACAAACTAGTGTCCTAGAACAATGCCTTGAAACAACTTTTATTTGTTTTATTGGTACGAGGCCCTGAATATGTGGTAATGATGTATGGCATTGTGTATTCCCTTATTTTGAAAATAATTATTACATGTGATTATTCGACTAGTATAAAATCCATGTTCTAGTTTATATGGTAATGTTCAATTTATTTTCTCTATATTATGTTCAAGATTATGTTTTAAAAGATTTTTTTATTAGAAATATTTCCTTAAAAGTTTATAGCTTCCGCTGAATTATTTTCCCTTACCGAGCATCTGAACTCACACATTTCTTATTTTTTATTTTTCTAGTATTCCAAGGAGTGTATTATGATTTACATGCACGTTTAAACTAGAATTATAATGGGATTCTAAAATGAATGTATTTGTTGTATTTTATTTATTGTAATGTTCATGTATGTAGTCCATTTTCCAAGGATGCTAAACAGATCATTCCTTCGGAACATGATTCCTTATAATCATGAAAATTTATTAAAATAATGCACTAGCCTTGGGATTCTGGGGTTAGGGCGTTGCAGTTGGTATCAGAGAAAGTCTACTACAATCTATGGAAACTAGATTTAGAAAAACTGTGTATTGAGAACATTATTGTAAGATAGTCTTTGAGGTTTAGTATAGAAGAACATCATAGAATTTTTGTAATTTATTTATTTTTTCTATTTTCAATAAAATACATCCATGTCTCGATACGAGCAGGTAGAGGCGGCTCTGGTACAGATGTACCAATGAGTGAAAACTCTGACAAGGAGTTTTGAGCTTGACCCAGGGTATCCTGGTACACGAAAACGGGCCATACTACACTCTTGGTTATGACAATCCTAAGGGACATTCTTAGGATAAATCATTTTTTATTTACAAGCCATTATGATAGATTTTAGAGTAAAAACATCCACAAAGAAAAAAAAATTTAGGATTATTTATTATATGCATAGTAATTTCAATTTATTTTAGGTATTTTACAAGTTTGGAATTGTGCATTGCTATTCATAAACTAACTTACTATATTACATTGTTTAGAAATGGTTCATAGATTAAGGAATGAGAACTCGGACAATATGCATGATACAAATAGTAAGAAAGAACATATCTTTCATGGAATTAAGAAAACATTTAGAAGGGAAATAGCCTCCCATGTATTCTCATCATATGTAGAAATAGTATCATGTGTTAATAAGATAACTAAATAATTCTATGAGTCCTATGGAATTGAAGGGAATCTAGAGAAAAAAAGGATGGTATAGACAGATATTGATAAAAGGAAGAGGGGAAAGAATGATTTTCTCATATGTGATAACTGTGGAAAGAATCACCTAGGTAAATGCATTAAGGGAATGAGATTTTGTTATAAGTGTGGAGAAAAAGGACACCAAGTACTTGATTTCAAGGGTAAGAAAATGGTTTCAAATGTAAAATTCTTCATCTGTATGGAATTGGGACACTATGAGAATTAATTTCCAAATCATCAGAGTATGCCCAAAATGATGCTATTGGATAATAATCAAGTTGTGATACTAAAAAAATTAAGATAAAGGACTAGTGTTAATACATTGTTATTAAAGAATTATTTCAGTCGAGTGTTGTATCAATTATGTACTGGTTAGATGAATTATGGAAATAAATAAATATTGTACTGTAGTACTAATTCTTTGAGGATTTGAGATTATATGGTTCAAATAAAAGTGAATCAATAGCAAGATAAACTTTTTCAAAAATATATGGTTAAAGGAAACATAACCCTTAATATGGTTCTGATACTGATATAGTGATTTTGGAATAAGATATGATTCATTTGGATAAATTATATTCGATGTTCTTGACTACTTTGAAAGTAATTAATTGTTTGTTTATTCCATTATTTTTTTATTTTACAACATTTTTTTGGATATAAGGAGTATATCTAGTATTATATAAGGAATAAGGGAGAAAGAATGTAATCAATAAGGATTTATAGTAATTCAGGGTGTTACTTTTTTTAAAAATAACACATGATGAAGGTATACACATGTTATTACATGAAAAAAAGATCTTCATTGTGTTTACTTTCCTTTTGAATTTTGGACAGTGAGTTTGGGCAGAAGTATTTTCGATAAGTCTAAAGGCTGGAAAAGATTAATTTTGAGACTGGATACTATTGTTATAGTTAAATTATATCTTAAGATTATTTTTGGATTTTTTATAAAAGGGAAAACTTGAAGGTCGGGCGACAACCTGTCATGTCCGACAAGGTCGAGAGACATGAACCTACAACCAAAGGGCGATAAGGGTGCATCACCTAAAACTAGCCTATGTGATGTCCAAGTTGGTATAATGTAGTTTTATTTAAATCCTGTGAATGATTAATTATAAACTCTTTTTAAAACCCTATACAATTAGGTTAAATAGAATATTTTTGGGTTGTATTATCTTTTTGGAGAGAAAGATAAGTTTGTGGTAGAAATTATTTAGAGGATAGAACTAAACGTGTCAAGTATTTTTTTCTTATTAGATGAAGAAATCATTTCTTAAACATTATGGAAGGAAACATAAAACCAAAAATTTATTATCTAAATACATTATGTTTTGTTGAACTAATGATATTTTAAATCATCATAGATTGAGGGTTTTGAGGACCTCAATCTTACAATTTTTTGTGATTGATGACCTCAATCGCTCCCTATAAATATTTACTTTTTCCTCCAATTATGTGTCTCTACTTTCCTTCAATTTTCTCCAAATAAAGATCATAATTTGGTGGTGAATTTTTCACATCTGCTTACCTCTTATTACGAATAAATTTTATTAACCCAATTACTGATGTGGGTTTTCCATAAAGGAATTTTATATTTCAACGTTTTATTTTTGAAAAACAATTTCAAATTATGAGGATGAAATTAATTGAAAGATGGAAGAATGTAACACCCTAGGATTTCATAGTACGTGATCTCTTTAATGTTCTTGCACTACACATAACACTGAGTTTGATTGCACCACCACTTTCCAAACTAGCCGTTCAAAAAAGCAGCTATGAATAGTGTTAATGAATTTTGAATTTTATATACTCCATATATTTTATAATCCATATTATGTGTTTCTTAAACAGAATATAAGAACAAATTTATTTTTTTCAGATAAAAGATATATTTTTCCTGAAATGTAATTTTACAACCTTTTAATAGATAACCCTTTTTAAAACTAATATTTGTCAATTTTATATATCCAATTTAATGAAATTAAATAATTATTTATAAATGGGATATAAAAATTTTATTTGGGTAAATTTTTGGTAATTTTCTGATAAATTTTATATTTTGATGAATAGTGAAAAATTACTAAATTTTACTAGAAAAGAACTTTTTTAATAGAAATAATTTATAGTGTCAAATTATTAATTTGAATGTTTTGTATGTATAATTTTTTTATTATTTTTATCATTTAATACAATTTAGGTAATTATATGTAATTTCACATATAACTTTGACATAAAAACGTGCCAATCTTTTGATAGTTTTTACTTTTTAAAAAATCCCTTTTTGGTTTTGACAACAAGAATTAATTTTAAATTAATAAATGAAACTTACATTTTTTGAATTTGGTAAAATAGAATTCATTTCTGAATTTGTATTATCAAAATAAGCTTAGGGTTAATTTTTGGTATTTTTCTAAAAACATTAAATTTTTGATTAATTGTGAAAAACACTGCGGTATTGTTTAAAACTGACTATTTATTTAAATAATTATTTATTTTATTTAAATTTAATTTAATTTAAAATAGATATATAATACCTATATAATTTCAATGCAACTCATTGGAGTCATTTTATAAAAATAATATATGTATAAAATTTTATTGAACTTTTTAATTACTTTTATGCACTTCTAGGAACATTTGCAAATTGGCATAAAAAGTAATTTTACAGCTTCTGTGAATTGAGTCATAAAAATCTGTGAGAAATGGTTGACATAAGTATGTAAAATGTGGTTCAATAAGATGAAAATATTTTTTGGTGAATAGTAATTTTGATTTTTATTTACCATACTTAAAAGTAAATAGGGTAATTAACAATTCAAATGATATTATAATTACCCTAACAAATGTACTAATTCTATTGGAAAAGGGTTTTTGACAAAAATCAAACTTAAGATTAAATATGTTCCTTTTGGTCCACTTGGACTAGATTATGACATTTATTATTATTTTATTTAAATAAGAGTTAAAAGTATTAAATTCAAAGTTTAATAAGTAAACCATTTTTAATATAGGGTTATACATAAGATAAATTTGACTATAAATATTAATTAGAAATATAAAAATATTTATTACATAATGGTATTTTATTTATAAATTTTAGTGATTAAATAATTAATTTTATTTATGACACACTGATGAGACAGTAATTACTTTATCAATAAAAGATTAAAATAATTGATATTATAAATATACAAATTAATGTTAATTGAGGCTTTTGATGCCATCCACGAATTCCATAGATTACTATGACATGTTAGGGTTGATTCAATGAATATTGTTCTATGTATTTATGATGTTATGACATTCAGAAAAACCAAATACTAAATTATGTCAAAATTGGTATAAATGAGTTTTTAAAACAAATACAATATTATTAAATGATATAATAATCATAAAAATATATTGTTAGGACTAAGGACGTATATAATAATATATGTCATTAATGATCAACTTTAGGATCTCATGATATTTTATAGTATGTTTATTAACAATATAATATAAAAATACAAGGAGACATGGTAAATGATAAACTATTTAAACAAGAGTTAAATATATAATATATGGTTAATATGTTTACCTAAACTTATCTAAAACCTATGGTTTTAGAGGTTTTAGACCCATAACTACCTTATCCTTGAATTAAAACCATTCGGAGCCATTAGATGCAGAAAATTATTTTAATAATAAAATAATAATTCAATCTTTTCCTAAAGTGACACTCACCTCTCTTATAAATGTGTACTTCTATTTATATCAAAAGGAAACACCCAAAGAAGATGTAATTATTTTATCATCTCTTTCAAAGTTCTTTTCTTCTTTCACTTTCAATTTCTTTGTTATTTGCAAACCAAAATAATAAATCAAGTACCTTATATATACTATGATATTATTATAAATATGGTAAAACAATAATCATTATTATATCCATCCTATGAATGATAATGTCATCATACGTGCGTACATACGGCTTACCATCTCGACATTGTGGTGTAATTTGTTATTCAACACTATATTATTTGGATTGATATAATGATGAAAAATATGTATATAAATAATGAAAATAACATTATAATTTCTCTATAAAATTAATATACCATCAAATTCCAACCCTTCTAATCATTAATAAGTAACACCATCGCTCGTGGGTATGTACGGCTTACCATCTCCACAACGTAGTGAGATTCATTTCTAGGTTCACCATTAAACGATGATTATAAAAATTAATATTATTAATAAGTATGTAATATATGACATAATAATTTTACTGGTGATATATATGTATGTATGTATGTATGTACTTACATATAACCTTTTCACTTAATTACTTTCAATATGATATGAAAACGGAAACAACGTCTATGCGTATGTACGGCCTACCGTCTCCATGAATGGTGTTTTCCATTTCATATATCTATCTATTATACATACTTATATTCTAAATATATTATATATATACATATATCATGTTTTATATTCTGGAAGTATTTAAATCATCATTTAAATGATACGATCAAGAATAACAAGTTAAAACTCGTACGATAAAGAACGCGATTATTACACAAAATGTTAATTTAACATGGAAATCATTATTAAATTGGTATTATAAAGTCATTAATGAATCATGTATGAAGAAGTAAATATGAATATGGTTCTGTTATAATTTAATAACGTACTATGGTCATTATAAAGAAGGTCAAACGTACCCTTGACCAAAGAAAAGTTCAGGGTAAGGGTTAATTAATCAATTTCATTATTATTCAAGATTGTTTATGTGTAACTATTTTCTGGGAAAAAATTATTTTCCATGTCCATGTATCATAAAATGAATTTTAAATTGATTTTTAAGGTACTCTTTAACTAAAACGTCATTTAAAATGTTCTAAATATTTATTCTTCTAAATCATTCTCATTAATAACCATAATTTCAAAATGGTTTTAAGGATTTAATTATATGGACACAATTATTTTAAAATGTTAATTTCTTTCAAAATATTCAAAGTGGTATGGGAGAATTTGATTCATTAATATAATTTACATGACTTCCTTTATAAATGTGTGACATTTTAAATATTTCACAAAAAGGGATATTTATCTCAAAACGTTTTACTGATCATTTTCAACTATGTCAACATTATTTACAGGATATTATTCAGGATAAAGGTACATTTATTAAAATAAAATCATTAATATTTTATAGAATTAGTTATGATTTTTTTTACTGTGGGTGTCCTATTTTTATACCCTTTATGGTTCATGGTTGAAGCATTGAAATTTTGTATGCTAGTTTTAATTCAATCGTTTATGTTATGTTTCAACATATTCATATGAGGAATACAGTTGACTGAGTAAGTGATTGGTGGGGTATGCTATAGCCCCTATATGCATAGGTAGGTCTCATGAGACAAACTACTGTTTTGGAACAAGGCCAGACAAAAAAGTTATTTTTAGTCTTGGCACAAGGCCTTCACTATGTGGTAATGATGCCTGGCGTTAGGCATTCCCTCATTATGAAATTAATTATTACATGTTATTATTCTACTAGTAGAATATTAATGTGCATGTTTATATGTAAATGTTGAATTTATTTTTACCGTATTATGTTCAAGTTTATGTTTAAAAGGATTTTTTTATTACACATCTTGCCTTAATAGTTTATAGCTTCTGCCAAATTATTTACCCTTACTGAGTATATGATCTCACACCTTTCTTATGTTTTATTTTCCCAGGATGAAAAAAAGTGTATTATGATTTACATGTAGGGTTAAGAAAGCTGAATAATGGTATTATCAAAGGATTGTCTATATTGTATTTTATGTAATTTAAAATTCATGTATGTAATCTATTTTCCTAGACAGCTAAACTGATCGGTCATTCAGGACTTGATTCCTTGTAACCATGACAATGTATTAAAATAATGCACCGACATCAGTATTTTGGGGTCAGTGAATTATAATCCCTCTATTAGTGGAATAAAAAATATCAAATTATTTTTTAAGACATTCCTACTCAGAGAAATAATCATGAGGAATGGGATGTTTGTGGAACATCAATGAAGAAAATGTATACTAGTGGGTAAAAAACACAAATTTTGATCAAAATAATACTACATAATCTATATATAATAAAAAGGATCATCGTTAGGGTAATGGACTCTTAGTCATATGTCCAGAATAGTTGAATTTGGCATGGAAGTTGGAACAAGAACAAAAATAGATCAATAGTTAACAAGAATGTATCAAAGGGTCGATAAATCATGATCGAAAAAAATCCTCTCCTTGAGTATTCCAGATAATCTCTTATAACTAGGTGTATTAATGCAATTAACTAATTTTAATGTGTTTCAATTTCAATGGGAGATACGATCGGAGGGTAAGTCACATCAGAAGATGCAAAGTGGTGATATAACATGCTCCAAAATGACAACTTATTTAAATTATCCACCAGAATTGAGGAATAAATTTGAAAGACTCTATAGAAATAATCCTACTTATCACAGGTGGAACCTAAATTTTTCTATGAAGTTGCTGGAGGTGAGAAATGGGTTCAATATATGAATTAAAAGATTGTCCAAATTTAAAATAATCCGACATGGGAGATTGTTTCGAGACTAGCATGTAAGAATGTCACAAGGATGAAATGGGTCTTTCTCAACCAAAATAATTAATATAGTATTGTGATTCAAACAAAGTAACAATGTTTTTGAAAAGGGTACTCCCAAATAGATGGTATAGAAGTTTATGAAATATTTTCACCTCCTGCGAGGCTAGAGACAATTAGTTTATTCTTGGCCATATCAGTGAAAAGAAAGTTCATTGTTTTCTAGAAGGGCGTCGAGTAAGCATTTCTGAATGGAGTAATGGATGAATAAGTTTACAATGAGTATCTTGATGGTTTTCTCAATAATTAATTGTAGAACATTGTTTTTTTTTGAATAACACTTTATATGGTTTGAATCAAGCACCAAGAGTATGATATTCAATGCTTGAATTGTTTTCTAGGAAGCTCAATTTTTAGTGTGGTGGAGTTGATTAAAATCTAAATTTAATCAAAAAAATCAATCAATTGGTGTTGGTGCTGGTTTTTGTTGATGATGTAATATTTGTTGGATCAGATGAATCAAAATGCATATATTTTTCTGAATTCATGAAAAGTGAGTAGGAACTCTCAATGATCGGTGAATTAACATTTTTCCTTGGTTTACAAGTAACACAAAGAAATAATGACACATTTATTCCTTAATCGAAATATTAGAAGCATATTTTGGGAAGGTTTTGAATGTACAATTCCATATACATAAAGAATCTAGTTTCTACCTATTTAAAATGGCCATGAGATGCTGAAGGCAAGGCTATTAATATTACAACATACCATTAAATCATTGGAATCATATTGTACATGATAGCGACAATGCCTAAAATAGTATTTTCCACATGTAAAGTAGTGAGATATCTATGAAATACCATGGATATACACATAATTTTAGTGTAAAAAATACATTATTATATCTATGGCATAGTGGATTTTGGGTTTATTTATAATGACATATCTCAGCCAGATTTATTGGGATATATAGATGTAGATTGGGCTAGATCATCAGATGATAGGAAATCAATGTTTGAAGGTTATTTTTATCTTAGTGTATTTTGTATTTCATGGTTGAGCAAGAAACAAGATTGAATTTATTTAATCTCTCTAGATGTTGAGTGCATTTCAGCTACTCGAGCAAGCACACTGTTATTTCGGATAAAGATGTAGCTTGATGATATGGATGTTGAAGTGAAGACTCCAATAATAATCCTTTATTATAATTCAAGTGATATAAATCTGAGAAAAATCCATTGCATCACCCAAGGACAAACTGGCTTTAAATAAAATATAATTTAAAAATATTATGGTGGAGTTGAGGCTTGTGAAGTACGTGTATTTTCTAACAGAATAACAAGTTATAAATATTCTTAAAAAGGCCATACCCAAAAAAGAATTTAAAATGAATTGATTGGATTTGAGAGTCTAGTAAACACCTTAAAATGAAATGTTTTGAATGTCGGACCCCTCCCCCCAAGGTATTGTGTTTTCCCTCTAATTTACTGATATTTGTTCTTATACCTTGTTGTAGACAACCATGAAGTGTTGTTTGAGTTCATTAAAAGGGTGGGGGGTGGAGTGTGACCATACTAGGGGAGAAAAGACATGGGGAGAAGATACTATGTGGATATGTGAGATAGTGGGAGTTCAAGCTCAGTAAAAGTAGTTTTAAGGAGTTGTAACAAAGGGGGATTATTAAATTTGATGATGCTAGAACTGATCGATCAAAGATTACATATCATGATAGCTGAGGTTAATGATGAAATTAGTTGATTGGTTTCAAGAGGTGGTTTCGGGAATGATGTGATTCGTTGATGAAATTTCCATCATACTCTTGTTTCTCACACTAAGCATGGATCATTTGGGCTTAGAGTATGTGTTGTGTAAATCTATGATCTATGTCTTAATCGCATGAAGTGAATGTCAATTGAAGAAGTAAGGAGCCTTAATAAGGTATCAAAATGTGAAGTGTAGTTATGAGAATAGTTTTTAACAAACCCAAAGGGGAGATTGTTGGAAAAAAGAAGGTATCCACATACCTCAGAACATGGATAGTGTACTATGTTTAGGAGTGGTTCACATACGTGTACCGAACCTTTGTTAATGGTACGTGGAACAGTTGAAAAAACCCAAAATGGTATGGGGAAAATGTATATGGAGAAGGGGTACAACACTTAGATGTATGGAGGTTTATATAAAGAATTATTTTTTATATAAGGAAGTGGATTCTATATATAGACGAAGACTGTATGAGTACTAAATAGGAAAAACAATTCATGGAAGGTTTGTTTTTCACAGTGGTAGAAGTAGTACATGTTGAAGGTGATGCTGAATCAAAAATTTGGTAAATATATATAGAGATAATTAAGTGTATATCTTTACCTATATAAGAATTTATCATATCCCCAATTATAAGGGAGAGAATATTTGATTATAGAAATATTTTCTCCATGAATTTGTAAAATTCCAAAGGACGTTCGTGGGGGATAATTCTACAAAGGCTGATGTGGTTTGCCGGGAAGAAATTCTACCGATTGTTTTTTGTGAAAAACTATACCCTGAAAAGGATGTGATGTAAGAAGAATGTCTGGTATGTGGGGGAGTCTGGGAAGGATAAGTGATTTGTGAGGTAGAATTCCTCAAAGGGTGAAACAGTTTTCGGATGAATTTTCATGAAAGGATTTTGTGAGGCAATGAAAGCCGCAAATGAAGAAGTATTTCTCAGAGGAGGAAGTACGGTATGTGATGGAGGAACATATGGTATACGGAGGAAGAAGACAAAGTACATTATGGTTGTTTACAAAGGAATAAGTGAAGGTATTTCTTTAATAGAGAATAGTTCGTAGATAGATGGAAGTTCTTAGAGGAGGTTCGTAGAGTCAATATGCAGAGGCGGTATGCGATTGCGAAGGTGGAGGAAGCCCAAAACTGGAGGGAAGTTTGTCGAAGAGGTAGTGGTATGTGAAAGAGGGATTCCACGTAGAAAACCTACTACATAGTATGAAGGAGGAGAAAGTGGATCACATAACACTCATAGAAGCTTGAGAAATCTTAAAATCAATTTGTGAAAGTCATTTTTGTTACCTAATAGTATGTGAAAACGTGGATTTCGTCTAGAAGTGAAAAATGGACTTCAATGGATCATCTACTTAATGTTGAGGATCTGGAATTCATGAAGATGAAGGTACCTACAAGCCTATAAATTGCGTTCGACCTATAATTCTATAACTGTGAGTGGATTCCTTTCTAATAGTAGTGAGTGAAGGATGTGGAAGACAGTGACCCTTTTAACTGATAGTGAGCCATAGAATATGAAATTGTGGGTGACCCTTGGTAATGAAGTGACTAGACCCTAAACCTTGTAAATGTAGTAATCCTAGGCTTATAAGATCGATCCCGAAACTTTTACTCATTACTTTCCTTGAGCCTTAGTGAATTTGGTACATCGAAATATTGTTGTTGTATTCTCCTTGGACATAGAACAATGACTATGAACCAAGTAAAAAACTCTATATCCTTGTGATTTCTTTACTAAATTACATTTATTGAATCATCATCATATAAAATTGTAAATATCATTAACATTAAGAAGAATAACAGGTGACCCTTGTAATAAATAGGTCATGATATAGTGGGGAAGGAAGAACATTAGAAAGAATATTCATACATTGATTACCCCCCCTCATCTCAGGGTATCTATGACCCTTTTGAACAAAACATCAACCATTAACCATCATGAAAAATCATGCTAGGAGACTAGATCAACATTAATGTTAGTATATTTTCCATTAATTTTAATGATTAAAATTTCAGATTCACCAATTACATATTGTTGATCCACTTGTATTTGTATGGTTAGGTCTTGCATGTTGATGATTTATTGCTATTATAGATAATTTTTCAAGTTACCTTATGATATACATAACTATTATGATATAAAATAATTTTTTAGGGAAATAATTGTCATCCTTATGAAAAACTATTGGAGTGTTTTCTCTTCTATTTTTATTCCTTTTTATCTTCTTGAAAAACCAGTGATGTGCATATTATTTGTATGAGATGTATGAGGGACATATGAAATATCATAATATATGAGTTTATTATTCACTACCACACATTATAAGGTATGATACATTTGTATAATATATGTTCATGGGTGTCTTTTAATATAATTTTTGTACAAGAACTCTATATCGTAATTATTATCTTTGAATTCCCAAAATTTTTAACATCATAAAAATATTATATATTTAAATATAATTTATCAATAAAAAATTAGGAGATAAGTCTATCCTCAGGATGATTATTCTCATTCCCTGACTTTAAAATTTTAAAGATTACTTCTTTAATGTTTTCATATGTATTGGGGTATCATGTGATTCTATCAATCATTATCCATAGAAGGTAGTAAATACTACATTCATTAAGGAAATCATATCTATTTTCTAGTATTTCAGAAATAAATTTATATATGGTTTCCATAAAATATAGTATCTTTTCCCTAATACTTTTGAAATGAAGCCCCATATGAGTAAGAGATAATTATTTAGAATTATAAAAGCCACTTGAAAATTAAATTCTTATTGGTATTAGAACTCTATTTTATTAAATACTTCTTGAGTAATCTATAACATGTGATGGTGTGTATAATGCTCATAATATATTCCTATTATTTCAGTAATCCCATTATCTACATTAGGTTTCAAGGTGGGAAGATATCGAGTTTCAACATGGACTTCTGGTGGTCTAATCAGATTCTATGAGGGAAACCCCAAGGCAATAAAAATTCATAGATGTAAGCCAAATTTTGGGGTTTATTTTTATTCACTATTTCTATTTTTATGGAAAACTATGTCATGATTTAACATGTGACTTTTTTATTATTTGAATTTTACAATGATATCATTTAAATAATACTTGATGATCATTCATAGAAAGGAAACAAATATATTATGAGTCAAATTTTTGTATTTTTTCTATTAATCATCATTCCAAATAGATATCCATTATAAAAAAAACCCATTTATTAATCCTCATGGTGGTTTCCTCTTCATATTTTGTTGTAAGGGATTTCTTTTTTCCCAAAATATCCATCCATGAAAGAATTTTCATAAAATTCAGTAGTATAGTTGATCAATAGTTTCTTGATTTGAATGGGAAAGTAAATATATATAAATATTAATGAATATAATATAATTCATTGAAAACATTTAGATTCCAATTTAATAATTGGAATGTTTTTATCCATCCATTTTTGTAACTGGACCTCCGAGGAAAAATTCTCCCTAATGATTTTTTCAATTTCGACCTCTATATTTCCAATATCGATGTAATATATTTTTTGTTTGGTTAATTTTTAGCTGCATTAATCTTAAGTGAGGATCAGGTAATGCGTGGCAAGAAAAATATCTATCATATAAATCTCGGTTTAATATTAAATGAAAAACAATTTGTTTTCATAAATGAAGTAAATATATTAATCATAATTTTTTATGTTCATGGAAGATTTTTTAAATATGGTTCATATATCTTCCATAATTCTAAAATTAACCAATTTTTTTTCATTAATGGTGGTTAATAAAAAATTCATGATTTTTTAGGGGGAATCCCCAATTTCCTCTTCCACATTCGATGAATTCACATTTTCATTGTAATAAGTAAAATCGATTATGTGAAAATTTTATATTTATAAAGAAATTTGGTGAAAATTATGTCCTTCAGAAATGGTAAAGTGGATTAATTGGATATATAATTTATTAATGTGAAAGATTCATTTTTTAGGGTAGTTTTGAAATTATGTTCTTCATTATTA
The DNA here is from genome assembly GCA_963277665.1 of Viscum album. Classification (NCBI taxonomy): domain Eukaryota; kingdom Viridiplantae; phylum Streptophyta; class Magnoliopsida; order Santalales; family Viscaceae; genus Viscum; species Viscum album. The sequence continues at coordinate 1,095,848,099 of OY728130.1, forward strand.
CTATAATTTTGGGTGTATTGTGTGAAAACAACATGAGATTTGATGGGTAATTGAGGATAATTAATCATGGGGGAATCTATCTCGAGTGTGAGACTATATGCATAGTAATTGATGAAAAAGTCGTGATGTTATAGATCATTTCAAGTAACATAGATCATGATAATGATGCAATATGGACCCATTTCCCATTTCCATTTCATAGGAAGATTTGTGTTATTTTATGGATTTGCTTTAATGGCTTCTTGATTTTTTTAACGGAGTTTATTCTTCAATATTTTATATTGGATGAATGTAGTATAAATAGAGTTACCTATATTTAATAGTCATAATAACATTTATTTCATTAGGTTAGGTTATTCATATTTCGACATCCTGGTTTATTTTATTCCATTATGTCCTATAAAATGTTACCTCTGTGTATTTTGACTCACATGAATGAAAAAGTGTGTTATCACCAATTAAACCTTTAACCCTACCATATATAGATTATTGAAAATAGAAATGATATGATATGGGCACCAATATTTGGGTAACAATCCAATGCCTCGTATAGGGAATTGAAATTCATTTCATCGCTATCCTCTATAAATTTATGGTATGATATGAGGTCTCTTAATTATGTTTTCAACATGATCATTTAATGTAAATGGGGTAATCCAACCTCACTCTAGGACACAAATCATAGAATCTAGAGTAAGATGAAATTGATCATAAATACATTATCAGTGATATATTTATGAACATTATTGATGTCTATCTTTTAAGATACATATGATGTCATTATATATCCATGTGTGGTAGCATGTTCAACTTATTCTTGTATTCCAATGAATCTGTGGAAATATGTTTGATGGGATTCCCAAGGGTAATTTTCTTATAAATAATAATTATCATTATATTCTTATTGATGTGATATGTCCTTAATGTGTTTTCTATTATCTTACTTAAAAGGACAATCACATTCAAAATTTCATTTTTGGTTGAGACCACAAAACATTTTGGGGATATTATTATTTTATGATAGGGGATTACATTTATTACCTTTATCCTATTCTTTATCATGAGATTTCGGTTGGATTATTTATGTGTAGTCTATTTCACATCATAATTAATTTGTTTTATTGTTTATATTCTATATGTTTTGTAGATCTGATCTAACAATGTGATAGTTTTTTCAAGATAAATTTATCATTCCTTACAAATATAATAAATCACCAGGACCTGAAAGAATCCAAGATTATTATTAATAAAATTTGAGATACTACTGGGAGCACTGATCATTATACCTCATACATTCGACTATATGTATGCCATTTGTAGATATACAACCAAAATTTCATCACCTAACAAAATTATATCTTCCACTACCTCATTATACTCCTAAAATTATTTACCTAAATATATAGTAATGGATAGAGAACTCCGTATTGAATGTATATTATTTATAATGAAATGGTGTTACCAATTTGATGAAATTAAATTTTATATTTTTAGAACAGTGTTTTGATATACATTCTATTTAGTATGGTTTTTCCCATAATCTCACTGATGAGAGGAGAGAACTCTTAATGGGTTGTAATATTATTTTGAATATTTTAAGATTATTTTACACCAAAATATATCATTTTAGATCAATTATTTCATTTTTCAAAATCATGATATGAAGTAGAGATCAACTAGTTAATCAATGATGGAATTGGAGTCACATCCCTTTAATATAATAGAGTGATCCTGAAAAATATGTATCACAGTAATCCGGATGAAAAAAATTCCATTTTGGGAGTAATTAATATTTAGTATCTTCAATATGATATATAATTGAGTCCAAATTCACCTATTCTAAGAGATTACTCAATTTTACCGTCCCATATTAAAATAATTTTTTTTGGATTTCATTGAAATAAAAATATACTTTATTGTAATTACCCTTCATTTTATTATTGTGGGAATTATTTTGGTGGTTCTTGGTAGAATTCATAGGTCAGAAATTATTCTATTAACATGAAAATGTTGGTTTCCAATGTTATCATTAATCATCATTGAACAAATACATTCATAATAAAATAAATCATTTTTTATAGTCCATAGATAGTCTATATTTTCCCATTATTCTATATGGACTACTGAATTATTTTTTTTCTGCTGTATGAATGGTGAGGAATCAAGTGATATTTGGATTTTTTTATATTGTGGATTTTTAGGGTATAATATTTCGTTTCATAACTATCTACATAAATATGAATAAATAAAATTCTTGAGTAGTAGTAATATCCAAAGATTTCTCCATAGTTAGATATATGGTATCTAAAATTTGATTTTCTAGGAATGTAGTACCATAGTATACACATTGATATTTATAAGAAATTAGCAATTAGTTACATTTTCTCTTGGATATTCTAAATATACATGAATTAAAATTTATAATTGTTGATATGGATGATGAAAGAAAAAATCCAATCCACTCATCTGGTGATTTAATTTAATATTGTCCCTTTTCACATTGCTTCTTATTAGAGATATAATAGATCTTTATCTTCTAAAATATTGAGAAATATCAATAAATAAACGGGTTTTAAATATCATTAAAATTATCAATATACTTTTTTGAAAAATTAGTTTAATATAAAAATATTATTCCGCCCATTGTCTAAAAAACTGTATGAGTTTAAGAACTTCTTGAATCTCAATTGTTCCAATTATAGATCCTTATCGATACATGATATTTTTATATTTTTTCATCATATCCCTCTTATCATTGGTGTATGGGAATATCATTTTTTTATTTTTAGATTAAAAATGAGTTGTGTCCACTAATTCAGGGGCTAGCTTCACTATTGGTTTCACTGGTGAACATCATATTTCAATGCTATACACACGATAAGATATATATTTAATAGATTATAGATATTATAATTGAACTATTTGATATGATAATTGAGATGATTAATGACCAAGATTAATATGTATTGTTTTTTATAATCATATTTAATATTTTTTATATATAAATTTATTTTTTGTTGGTTTGGGTTAGCATTCCTAAAATAATTGGATCTATTATCTCAATGAAAAATACTTTAAATAGTTTCATCCCATCAGAGTAATATATATTGGATTCTTTGTCATGGATCATATAAATTACAATAGATCAGATTCTTATTGATATAGAATCATATTTTAGAACTTATTTTCATAATAATAATTATTTTTTTGTGGTATAAAACCTCTAATTTTCCATTATAATTTGATGATGATCATAGGGTGTGTGTTTACTGAGCATTTGATGATTTCATGTTTTGGGAGTTATGATGATATCAGGATTTCATGACTTCTTCTAATGATTTATTTTAAATAATTTTTTTATTTAAAACATCAAATTATGACATCCATCATAATTTTCGGAACTATCTGGTATTTAGGGTTGAAGATAATGACATTTAATATTTTTCATCATGTGATATTATACTCCTTATATAAAATGTCATGTGTATTCCCATTGGATGATTTCCTTGAAAACTATTTTAGCCTATAGACCATTTGAGAATTTATATTGTATTATTGATTATATAATAGATAAAATATTCATTTTATTATATGAATAAATTAACTAAAGATACTTACATAGGTTTTCTCTTATAATGTATTTGAGCCACACATTGATAGAAAAACTAGATATGTTCTTTACTAGGAAATCTCTCCATATTTAGAGAAAACGTACTTTCTTATAGTGGAGGGGGTAATAATACCCCAAAAACTATGCCATTGTGTTTAATTTATTCATAAGGAATCATAATTTCATATTTCATAGGTATTTTTTCCTAGTGTTGTGATCGTGGAAACAATTCTTCCATTCCTAAAGGTAGATATTTTATTTATTACAATAGAAATAACTAATAGCATAGGGTTTCATAACTTCCAATAATTACTTCTATATTATCTTTGTTATTGTTAATTTAGTAAGTGTGATACGAAAAATATATGGGTAGATCATTCATTATAGTAATCTCTTATTTTATCTTACTCAAATGTGATGGTCATCACCTTTCACGGTCTCTAGATACAAGAGTTTGTCAACGGAATATTCTTTCAACGGACATCACATCTGTATCTTTGAAATTGTGGACCAATACTGGATATAACAAATGAAATATGCTTTCTATGGGCCTCTAACTAATCATGTGGTGGAAAATTTCATGTTGTTTCCTCAATTATAAAAGTATTTGTGCATATTAAAGTGAAATGCAATGCTCCATACTCAAAAAATTCACAAATATGAATTTCATGTGGATAATTGACTAGTATATGAAATATTGAATTTAGAATTCTATAAAAATTCAATTATATGTAAAATATATATTGTTTGTGCATATTAACCATCATGAAAGTTAAGAAATAAATTTTGTGTCTAGTTCTATATAAAAATTTAATATGTCTAGAGTACCCCCGAAGATAGAAATATTTTTAATAGATAATGGGAATTAAACAACATATTTTTTCATTATGATGAAATGAAATATATAAATCCTAGGGGTTTATGATATTTTTTTCATGTAAATATAATTTAATCAATAACATATATTAAATGAACGACCGAGTTTTAACGAATCATTATATACTGTTTATATTATTAGTTAAACAAGCCAATTATAACCAAACCATTGAAAACAGTTGTACAAATTGGAATAATTTTTTAAAATTGCATATGGTGGTTTTAAATAATGAAATCATATTAATAATGAATCACTTCCTTTTTCATAAAGTTATTATTTGTGTTAAAAATATTATTTTCTAAAAAAATAAAATATTTACTTTTGTTTAAAAATAATTATAGCATTTTTTAAAAAAATTATAAAATTAATTTTAAAATATTACCTTAATTTTTTAAATCTATTTAAGGAAAATATTTTTGACAGACGTTTTGAGACTTTTTAAATTCTTATTTCTTTGATAAATATTAGAAGATACCATTAATTTTTTCAGAATATATATTAAATTATTTACAAGATCTAATTTTTTTTATTTATGGGTAAAAAAAATATATATATTAAATATTTATATACAATATATGTTATTTTGAATCATTTTCATACTTACTTTTGATATTAAAATATTTAATACAAATGAAAATATTCTCTTTAGAAACAACTATTTCATTGTGTTTGCTGTCCTGGTTTTAAAATAAAAATTTCCATTAACTCGAATAGATTTTGGAAAAATGGATTCCATTTTTTAATCATTATAGTTATTATTAAATAACATGGTTAAAATAATGTTTTGTTAAAATAAATATTAAAAACAGTAAGAATCCACTACCATAGTTATGGATAAAATGGGGTTACTGGGTGTTAAACTAAAAAGGATAAGGGATAAAATTTCCTAGAAATATATAAAAATCTAACTTGATGGAAATATTTCAACATTATATCTTATCATTTTTGATAATGATCCATTTTAAAGCTTATTTTCATATATAAAACACGGGTACAACTATTTCTTTTCAAAAAAATTATATGTTTTATATAACCCACTTATAAAATGTCACAACGACGTTATCATATTCATAGATAAAAAACCATTTTATTCTTCCATGAACTGAGAAAATAAATTATATAATCTCCTCCCTACAACCTATAGTATTTAATTTGTTTAACAAACACTCCAATATAGGCTTTAGGTATAAACCAAAATAGATATTTCCAAGAAGAGGTAAAACTCTTAAACTTTCATTTTCTTATTTCATCTTAAAATTTATTATAGTATTACTAAATATGATAGAATAATTACCTATATAAATATAATATAATATTATAATATTATTTTAATTTAAAAACTTACATCCATCTCATATTCCCTCAAACAAGAAACAAAACAATCTATTGTGTGTGTGATAGACAACCACCTTGTGAATAGACATAATTAATTTTCCATCTACACCTATCACTAATGGATATCATGTTACAGGTAACATATCTATATGATATGAAATAAATAATTATACTTCTTGAAAATTAATGTAACTAAGAACTTCACTCATTTCATTATTTAGGAAAATAATAATGACATTCGGGTTCATAGCGAGATTCGTCCCCATGAAAGATGCAATAAATTTTTCACATTTTCTTCACATGGGAAGAAATAAGGATAAATTTAATGACTATACGATATATATATATATATAACATCATAGTTTCTCTAGAAAGGGGTTATGTTATATACCTTTAATTTATTTCATCTGTTTTAAAAGTGAAACTGCTTTTGTTTATACATACATCCAACAATCCCTATATATGACAAAATTCTTTATTTATCTCGAACTATAATTCATAAAAATAAATTCATATATATTTATTAAATATTATATTTAAATCATTATTTTGATTAAGTATTTTATTTATCTAAAATTAATGTCCATAGGCCACAAATATTGAACCAAAACCCATATGAGACGTAAAGAAGTAATTATCTATAACATACATCTGATAAGGAATTGTTAATAAAAGGGTAATAACATGTCCCACAGAAATTAACTAAATATTTATATATATGTTTTTGGTTATCTAATAGATGAATAATAAATCAATATTTATTATGAATTATTTTTGAACATGTGTGATGGAAATCAAGATCTTAGGTAAAGGATCATTGTCTCACATTCATTTCTGTGCGACACATGAATTATACATCACTTAATTCTTTTGTGTGGAGCATATATTTTCCATGAATTACTTTTATGATTCATATCATTAAAATTATAGTATATACAAATCCATTTATGTTTCCTTCACACATTGGGATAGTCGTTCAAATGATAGAACTATTGTGATTGTTTTTTGATATAATCTCATTGTTTATCTGGATTGTTATTATAATGTTTCATATGGTAAAATATTATGAAAAACCATTCAAGAAACATATTTTTTTATTATATTCTTTTGTATTCAATTGAAATCATTTTTTCCATTTTTATCCCACATAATGTATTATATATGTGAAAATTTCCGTATTAATAAAAATCCTCTTTACTCCCCTTTTCAGTTGAAAGACCTTTTTATACACATACATGTTTTATCAATGTTTTTTAAAAATATTTTTCTTTTATTAAATGGGGTTTATAATATAGTTTTACCATTTTTGAATGTGTAAAAAATTTTGGAAACAAATTTTTTTTTATCAAAACATGTCCCTTTTGAATTTTACTATAAATGTGGAAGAGATATTTGTTTTAACATGTTTTAAATTAATGATATTTCACATTTTCATAAACATGTAATGATTTATACCTCCCTTTTCATTTTTTAAATGTTATTATTATAAGAAAATATTTACTATAATAATGGGAAGATTTTATTTTTTAATAATTTTTTTCACAATGAGATGATATTTTCCTAAAAAGGGACCAATTGATATATCAAAATAATTAATTATCGATGATGAAATACATTTATGTTACATAATATTTTCAAGGGATATGATCCCAAGATAAAATCCTTCTTCATTGTCTATGTGTTTTATGATCTTAATGATGAAATATATAAGAAAATGGTACCTATAACACAGGTTATGATATGAATAAATAATTTGATGACTTTTAAATTAAATGGATTTTTTGTTAATATGTGAACCACTCCTCACTTCTACCACATCTATAAAAAATTTAAGCAATTATTTCACTTCCACTAGCTTCACCTTCACCAGCCCACCATTTCTATGGGTCTTCAACTTCCCACTCCTCTTCCATATTTGTTAATTATCATTTAGGTTTCTTCATATAGATCACCTATTATTTATGCTAAAAGTGTAGTCTAGGCTAGAACACTTCACAATTATATTATTATTTTTCCTCTAATATCCTAGTCACCTCTCCAACTATAGATCATTGAAATTTTATGGGTACCTTCCATGTATAAGTCATTGGAGGATTTTTTGAAGTCTTCTTTTAATCATAATTCATTATGGTGGTGGAGGATTTTTCAATTATGTATAATGGCAGCTAATTTTGGTCTAGGAAAACCATATATTGGTTCCTTCAAAAAACAAACACCTCTATGGGATTAGACACTACATAAAAGGATTATGACCTAAATAGTATTTAATTTTATGATTACCTATTATATAGTGTGGATTTAATTAGAGAATATTCTTGTCCATCTCATTGCGTAAAATAAATAATTTCTCTATTTTATGTTAGATAATATAGGTTCAGACATAGTGGTACCACCATCTAGAAGATATTTGGGTCAACCTCCTTGGTTTTCCGCATTCCCTTCATAACCTATATTTCCTTAAAGACATCAATGATTTTAGGGGTTCTTTCATCTATTCTAATAAAAAACATTACTGCTTTAGTACACTACTTTCACTCTCATTTTTTGGAATTTTATATATCTTGGACCCCTCCATAAAACATACTCTTTTTATGGGGTATTCTATTTCCCTAAAGCCTCACATCTTCTACCCTCACCATATCAGTATTTTTAAACATGCCACCTTCATGGGAACTCGTTAAAAGACTTTATGAAATCTATATTTGTATCTGAATCCCCTCATCCCAGATCTAGATGCACAATTTTCTCTATTTTTAGAGAATATTGTAGTTATCCATCAAGTCTTGGACTAAGTGAACTTGAGTTCATTAGCATAGGATTGGTATAATTCTTTCAGTGATCAGTAACTGATAATGTTTGGATTTATCCATTATTTCATGTCATAAGTTGTACTTGGATTGATAGCGGAGGCTAGAGGTCTATCCTATTCTTTCCTAAAGTGGTCTTCTCAATCATTTAATATTCACTCACATATATATTTTTATCTGACAACCTAGTGTTTTCAAATGAATTATTTTGTGGTATAAATTCATGGAATATATTATTAATAATAAGATTATCTTCCATTTTATTATTTATATATATAAGAATTAAGTTTATCTAAATAAATGTGACATAATTCTCCTCCTCTTTCTGAGGTTCCCATGGACCGAGATCCCACCCCCTCTGGTGGATCCCCCATTCTGATTTCTGATGGTTTTAGTGTGTTATCTTATTTTATTTCACATATATTATTTTTTATGATTCTTATATTATAATAAATCCATAGATACTCTATCATGTGGTGTTTTCACCAGATAATTTTCTAAATGGGAGTTGGCTCTTTCATCATCGTGAACAAGGATCTATCTAATGGATGAGGATAAAAAATTTATCAGCACAATAAAGGAAATTCATCACTATATTGTGTGCCAGAAGACTTGGGGATCTAGTCAAAATTTATTTCCATGTTATTAAAATACTTCATAGTAAATCTTCTTTAGTTTAACTATAGATTCCCAAGAAAAACCCATCCAGGATCACGTATTTCTTTCATGATTTTTGTGTATTCGAATGATTTCATGGTTAAACATCTAAAAACCATATAATTATTTCATGGAACAATACATTTTGTATAAAATATTTTATTGTTTCTATAAAAAACATTTCAAATAAGTTTATCTTTACTAAGAACAGTTGAATCTTATCTTTTTTTAATGAAAAATGTGATGCATCATCGATGAATTCTATATGGATAGACATAAGAACATTCACTCCTTGTGAATCATCTAGGATGGTTGGGGGAAATATTAACTCCATTTTGGACCCATTGATGAATAAATATGGATAGTCTTATCCCAAGAAGGCCATAAATGGATTATTGGATTTTTCATCCAGTAACATACTAATGTATTTTGGTTTGTGGAGTGAATGATTTACATAGTGGAAAAACCATAAGAGTATTTGATGCACATAGTGTTGGATCGAACCCTTCTTCAAGAATATCATTGATATATCATTCCTTCATAATGATATCTTTTCACACGAGGAATGATGTTTATAATATCACTTTCCTATCCTAGTGTTCCATGATTCCAGAGTAATTTTCATAATAATTTGAACTTCTCTTATGGATATCCATCTAATCCCATCAATCAATATAAGGTTAATACATCCTATAATAAGACCATATATGACTGTTATTTAGTTTTAATAAACAAAAAATATATATAATATTTAAAAAAGGTTTTAAAATATGGAACACCATTCACCCCTCTCTGTTCATAGAGTCAGATTTTGTGAAATATGATATAGTGTAATCACATGAGGGACAATTGGATAATATGGATATAAACATGTTAAATGTTGTTTTTATAAAAAACTAGTTATCTGAAATTCTCTTTAAATAGGAAATATTTTCGCAAGGACACTCCAAGGATATGTGTCTTAAGAGAGGGGAAAAAATACCACATTTTTCATTATTATATTAATGATGAAAACTAACCATGTATTCCTAACATTCACATGGAAGATGGATCATTCCAAATGATCCAGATATTGTATGACGTATTTCATAATATAATATCTGTCATTTCTAACTGATGTTAATCCTTTAATGTAGGATGGGTATCCTAGAGGTCATTATTGAATTTTGTATTTTATTCCTCTTGTTTTTTATGAATCTATTAACTCATTAATGGGTATAATTTCAAATGTGGAAGAGGATGGAAGGACTATCTACTCTTTCAGCCCTAAAATATCACCATGAATTGATCATTTTCCATGCTCTGTATATTTGTTTTCATTGGACATGATTATGTGGGGACATTCGAGCATTATTAATGATTATTTTTTAGGTGTAAACCTTACTTGGGTGGAATTTGTTTCATTATTGGTTCTAATTATGAAGGTAAATGATCCATCACCTCATAAACATTTTAGGCCCATAATCTGGGAAATTCTTCTATAAAATGTATTGAAAAGAATTATAAATAGAATACTATCAATTCATTTTCACAAATGGTTGTTAGTGTTATAACTAAAATAATTATACAAGGTAGTTATACCCAATTTTCTATTAGCATGGATCAAGACCTTATTTTCTTCATCTACATAACAACATCATACACAAAAATTTCAATCAGGTAATACATTGAAAAAGTGTGTAATTAAATGGAGTATAGTTTCATTATCTTTTAATGATTAGAATGGAATTTTCAACCATAGTGATGTAACTATTTTAGGTGATTTAGATCTTTATATGTCTTAATAATTCATATGCATAAGATATGTATTTTTTGGATGTTTCTTGGGGGGTTAAGGTAGGGTGACACCATGTATCCCATTTTTTCTTCCATGTGCAGAACACCCTTAGTAGTCTTATCACTCAGTGAATTAATAATGAAACCATTATTACCGTATGGGGAATATATATTCTTATTGGAATATGACTTATCCTATTCACTAGTGATGTATTTATGTATTTTTTAATTAGAATAGTAGGTAAATTGAAAAACAAAACAATCCTTTTATTGACTAAAGAATGAAGAGTGGATAGTTTATTAATTATGATAAAATCATAATTTATATTTCAAACTGATTCCCATAGAGGATGAATAAAATTTTAAAAGAAATATTGTTATAATTGAAAGTAATTTATCTATGGAAAACATGGCGGGCTCTGATTTCCAAGGATTGAGTTCTTATACATCACATTGAGGGGTTGGTTCAAAAAAATCCTACAACCTAAATAATATGAAAAATCATTTTCTCTTCTTCATGGGATGGATTAATCTTATTTTATATGTTCTTACATCGAATACAATTATATTATTTCAAATACTTAGGGTTCCCATGTCTATTGGTAGGAACATTCAATATATAATGCTTCTTTCATATGGGATGGCCACTCTGATGTTTTTTATCATTGGGAATCGTGGGAGTGGTTGGAGAATTGTTTTGAAGAGGGAGTTTTTAATTTCAAAAAAAATTGATGAATCCATATAATAAATTCCTGAGATATTGGTTTTGGATTATTCTGAGGGTCATTACCATGGGTCTATTATCATCATGGAAACATATTTAGCAATCCTAGATATATCAATAGGTCTAATAATGGGGATGTAGAAATTTAGTTAGGGTCAGGTTTCGAATATCCAACCTCACTCTCAATGGATCATGTTTGTAAAGATAGTAATTTGTAGAACCATATCTATATATGTATTTATTGGTTTTTGTACGATGTCAATATCTTGAATATTCTTTTTGCAAGGATTGAATGCACTAGGAATTCATCTATGATATTATTTACAATTAATAGTTCCATCTATTATGGATATCATTAAGAATGATTAATAGGATGGAAAATTTGAGAATCACTTTATTGTATTTTTTCCAAGGATTATCGTATTTTGATGCATTTGATCCTCAAATAGGATGAGTGGGGGAGTTTTCTCTAGTTTGGTATATCCCTATGATGTATAGTTCTATTTTTCCATTATATGTCATCATATCACTAAAAATATAGAGATGAATCAAAATATTATAACTCTCACCTATATGTTTACATGTTGAAGGACCTTGAATGAAGAATCACCTCCCTCATATATTTCATACAAGGTGAAGGGGAGGACGCATTATGGGGGAAGTAGGGAATATTATTCAATATTGGTTTTTAGATTAAAAAAAAGTAAATTTCTTTATAATTGTTTTGTGGAGTTATAGGTAATAAAAATATTTATAAAGTTATTCTTATCCACTTTTAAATGTGCTTCTATTATATTAAGAATACAAGGAAAAAAAGATAATGTTTTAGGTGGTGTTCAATTCTTTGAAGGAATTGGCAGTCATATCATATAGCTGAGAAATTAATATGGGAATCCTTCTCAAGAAGTTGGATAATTCACCTTTCCTTTTAATGTGTTTAGAATTAAGAAACTCATTTCCATCCACTTAGAGGTCATATAATTAGTTAATATGGGTAATTGAGATTCCTCCCAGTAATTGACTCAAATATTATATTTATCGATTATGAATTCATTCCATCATACATGATGATGATCTATTCATAAAAACATGTGATCATTAATTATGTCCTTTTCTATTTTCCATGAAAATGGGGATTCCCTTCATTCCAATTCCTTTTCACTACTTCATTAATTTCATGTTTTCTTTCACAGGAACCTCATTTTGGGTTTAGATGAAATAAATTCATAGATCATCCATTAATCCTTTCATGAGAATTATTCAATTCCATGTTAAATTATTTAAAATATTATATGAACCATGATCCTTATAAAAAACCATGTGAAGGTTCTCTACAAATAGAATTAATGGAAAAAAGTTTTATATTAAATTTCTTATTTGATCACACAAGATGCACCATTTATTTATATTTTTAGAATGGTATCATCCCCCCCCCCTCAATATACTGATCTGGTTAGGCATAATTCTCATGGGATTCATTGTTTTATCCAACCTATCATTGGTTGGACCTATAATATTTTGGTCCTGAAATTAAAATTTATACATGTCATGAGGGTTCTTTCCTTTAATTGGGTTATTTAATGATGAAATATTTATGAAATTCATTCCCATTCATGGGTTTTGGTATGATGGAAATTTTATAATCATGTGAAACACATTTGTATGGATTTAATTGTTTGATAGTGAGTGCATATTAACATAGGATAATTCTCATGTTATTGCTATGGAAAGGTCGGTCTTATATCTCGCTCCAATTGAATTAGGTAATGGCTGATATCTCTTGATATAAATATGACCAGAAAGTGGTGTGACCCATGTTTTTTAAAGGGAAATTTGACACTATGATAGTAATGGGATTTAACCATGACTAAAATTATTGTTTAGGAATTGAAATCATTCAACTATGATTGTTTTTAAATTGATCCATGACTACTAAAGAATTGGTTTTTAATTATTTTATGTATGTAAAAAATCTATTCCAATGATATTCCATTTTGAATTATGTTCTTTGAATCTATTATGATTCATCTATTATGAATAACCATGTTTTTCTAAATGACCCATATTTATGATCTATGATATGCATGAATTATTTTCAAATGTTACACTAATTTTCTCATAGCATTATACTTTTGTTATGTTGGTATCTCCAATTTTATCTCATACTATCCATCCGATCACCCTATTTCATATTTTTTCATTCCCTAGGCCATAATTAAATGTTTAATATAGGTTATATATATTAATTTTAGTACGTGGGAGGATCATAATTGTAGATGTTGTAGATATATCATGGAATTAGGTGATTGTTTATCTAGTATCCAAAGAATCTAAAATATTATGGTCCTTAATATTTTTTATGAGGAAATTAATATTCATATTTTATTATGTAATATCCTTATTTGAATCTCCATGGCTGTTATATTTGGTTTCAGAGGAAGGCAATAGTTATACATTGGATACTACTATGAGGATACTTTTCTATGTTCCGTAGGGAAATTTCTATGGTCATGTCTAAGTCTATGTGTTAGGATAAGAAAATGTATGTGAAAATTTCATTGATTTTTTTTTGAGGTTAGAGTGATTTTTTTTATAAGAAATTACTACTCTATTTAGACACTAGAAGATGATATGACTCTTTTATAGATTGAAATTGATGTAAAAACTATAAAATTGGTTCTATGAGATATACTCTTTCATCACCTAGTTCACACAAACTACCCTTACTTCACACCTAGTTGGACACTTCTATGGGGTACACTATTGAAATTTATTAACTACATACGAACCATTACGAAAACTTTGAATTGATTTTTATAGTTCATGAATTAGTTTATTCCTAATGTTTCCTAGAGTTAAAATAATGTTTAATGATTTATAAATCAGATAAGTTATTTTACATTATTATATTGTCCCCCAATATGTTTATTCTTTCTTAAGATATAAATTTTTTTGTTTTATTCAATGGAGAGAACATGATAACCATGTTAATTATGAGTGTGATGAATATTCCATGAATGTAATCATAAATAACCAAACGTTATGGGATATTGAATGGGAAAACTAATTGATACACTGACACAAAATGTTTAGGCTACGAATCGTGAAAATTACCTATTCAGAAAAAAAGGAACAATGTTTTCTTGAGTCCATTATGAGGAAACATCCACATTATTTTATTACTTCCACAGATCCACAGATTTAAAATAAATTTATCATTACAATTAAAAATAAATTTCATTTTCTTCTAATTTCATTTAATAAAAATTTAATTTGTCTATCTATCATTTGGATGGTAGAATAGAACAATGGTGTAATGTTATCTAGAATTCAAGTCAATAAGGTGAAAATAACTCCATTAAAAGGGATTTTTTATGAATATATGAATTCATAAGTAAATTATTCTTACTATAGATTTGTAAATGAAGATGTAATTCCATGAGTTAATATAGAAATTTGATGAATATGTTGTTAAATATGAGGGTAATTTGACAATACTAGTAAGATACACTTCTCGTATTATCATTTAACCTGAATGTAAGGTTCATCATTTCTCATTTTCCATAAATCTATGTCTCTGTTGGTTTTTCCATAAGTTAAATTTATAGTTAGGATGTAATCCTTCGATATTCTATCAATTTGGATATTAAGATTGAATTTACCCATTATTCTCAGGGTCTTGATAAGAAATGGGAGATGTTATTTAAAGAAATCTGTTAAATCCATCGGGAGAAGAATATGTTATTTCCATAAAGCTCAATTTGTGGATAGAAAAATTGGTGGTAATTATATTAGGATTATTATTAAATATTTTATATGTGGAAAATAATATAATTGGGAAATTGAAGACTATTTTGATGTGAATAAGTCATCTAATGACGAAAATAAAGAGAAATACCAATAGAATGAACCACCCTCACATAAGTGTTTCAATTGAAAATGTTTGGGAATTAAGATATCATATCCCAAAATACAATGGATATTGATTATTATCAATAGCAATATCCACTAAAGATGAGATAAAAAATAAATCTCATGAAATAATTATTTTTGATGAGGGGTATGATAATGACAAGGTAAAAGGTAAACTTACCTTCCACTCAATAGTTTCTATAAACTTATTTGATTCTAGATCTACTGAATCACTTATATAAAAATAATTTGATAAGGTTATAATAATACAAGATCATGAATTGTTTTTTTTAATTTCCTTCGATTCTCATAATGGTATGTTGATCAAAACTGATGTCTGTAATTCTTCCCCAATTGAAGTGTGTGGTATTTTTCATCATAAAAATATTTTTATTCTACCTATACTTTAAATTAATTTAGTCTTAGGAATATTATTGATTTCTCTTATTAAATCCCAAATCCATATCCCATTATAGGAATTCAAATATGATATTTTGTACCATCCAATATTTTTCAATCATTATGATGATAAACATGAACATCCCGTAGAAATTCCACCATTTGTATGGTCTTAATTTTAATTCAAATGGGGTTCTCATCTCAGATGATTGGGGGAAAACTCAAGATAGATAATATAAAAATTTAAATGGATATTTTTGATTTATTTATAGAATATATGCATAATTATCCACCAAATCATGAAATTTTGATCTTGATAGAATTTTCACATGGTGTTATGCATGACTCAAAAACTCCATATAGAATTTCTATGATTGTGTTAAATGAATCAATTAAGAAGATCCTTGTAAATATATAAAAGTGATAAATTTATCCAATCATGTTCCCATGGGTTTCACCAATTCATTATTTGATAATAAATATGGATTGATGTGAATTTTCATTCATTAACATGAATTAAAAATGGAAATAATTTACATGTATCCCTAACCCAAAACTGATGACTTATTCCATCATCTTCGTGGATGTAAATATTTTTACATGATTTACCTTCATTATATATGTGATCAAATATGTGTTATGAAGTATCATATACACCAAAAATAATTCCATAAAATTTATGAATGGTAAGAATATGTAGTGATGGCATTTGGTTTTACTAATTCCACAACATTCTTCATAGATCTAATGAATAGTGACATTAGAGATTATGTTAATCAATTTATGTTATCCATGAAGATAATATTCTCGTATATTATATTAGAAGTTAATATCTTGAAGATTACATGGTAATTGTAATGAAAACCCTAACAAATTTGGAAATATATGAAAAACCTACAAATATTGTATTTTTTCAACAAAATTATTAATTTCTGGTTCATACAATCTCATGTGAGGGGTAATTGGTAGATCAATCAACAAAGAATGCTATTGATTATTATAACATACCATCCATGGTGAGAATGATATGACTATTTCCCGATATAGAAAGCTAATATTGAAAATAATTATTAAATTTCTCCTAACTATTCAATCCACCCAATAGGATAGCTAGGTGGGAGAAAAGTTCATTCAAATTGACGGATATAGAGAAATTTTCACAAAACCGGAGAGAATATTTTTTTAGTTCATCTATTCTTACACAACCGTATAATTTAAAAAGTTATATATTATATATTGATTCATCCTTGAATGAATCTGGATGTGCTCTCATATTTAATGACTTTGTGGTGTCTTATACCGTATTAAAATTGATGTTTTATGAGAATAATTACACAAATCTTGATTTGTAGTCCCCTATAGTAATTTTCCCAATAATTTGGATTCATACACTTTATTGACAATTTTGTGATATATATATATATATATTAAAAATATGGCTAAAATATATATTTTTGTAGAAGGAGAATAAAATGTTCCATATAAAATGGATATAGTAGGTTAATAATTATGACTACTCAATACAATACCAGCCTGGGAAAGTGATCAAGGTGGATGAAGCTTTGATTTGGAAGGATCATGCTAGATTATCAAAGAATATCCAATATTTTTGGTTTTTCATAGGGTCTATCAAGAAATATAGAAGTGTGGAAATATTACCATTATCAAATATTTTTTCAACCACAACTCCATGAATCAATTAAATACCCATCGAATAAAGATGCACTGATAGAAAAAAAAGTTGAGAAATTTTCCTTATCTTAACCCTTTATGTGATAGATTTCTATGGTTTATGAACTAAGAATGTTTCATATCCATACAATACTTGAAGGAGTTTCTAACGGATTCCCATAGTTGTTCATTATTAATTTATCCTATTATAAAAAATATATAATGATATTTAATAGATTATTTCTTATTGGATAGGATAAATAATGATATTATATAGTTTTTATATTGGTTTTTTATAGTTTATCATGTTACATATGAGAGAAAAAAGTGTTAAATTTATTTACAACAAATTCCCATAACATAATGTAAATGGGAATACATCACCTTGAATTTTATAATAAAGAAATTAAAAACATCTAAAGACACCAATGTTATATGGGATATATTTTACCACCATAAAATGTCTTCCAACATTATCACTATTAGAAAACAAATTCTCTCCAAATTATAATTTCAGGATATACATAAAATAACTATTATGTATTCAAAAAGTACAACATTTTATATTATATGATAAAGATCCAATGATAACATTAATGCTCTTGAAAAGTCTTCAACATGATCTAGATATAGAATTGAGATTCAAAATTGTGTATCATCCTCAAAAAGATGGTCTTTCTAAGAGAACATGTCAATCCCATGGGTATATATTGTGATCATGTTTTATGGATTTAAATTGTGGATATGATCAATAACATCCCCTATTTTTATTTCCACACAAAAATAACATTTATTCAATAATTGAGACGGATCTTTAGGAAGGCCTCTAGTAAAGGATGTGTAGATTTGTAATGTTCTATAATTGGTTTGGAGAAAGAATGTTATTATAATTTACCTAACTGAGGAGACGAAATATAATTATACAGTCATTAAATAACTCATAAGGGTAGTACAATGTGGGTGTAATAGTTTTTCCAAAATATTTAGTATGATCCACAATTTGAAGTTGGTGAAAATGTGTTTGTAAGAATTTATACATGGAAGAAGGTGTTGAAATTTAGAAATATGTGATATCTAAACCCTAGTAATATTGTTCTCTTTTTTATTCTATGTTGTATTGGGATTGTATATTATAATAATTACACTTCCACCAAACCTATCTCACATTTATGATGTGTTCCATACATCACTCTTTGGAAGTATAAATATTGTTTCACATGTGATGAACTTAGTGGTCGTACTATTAAGCCATGATATTTATTATGAGGAAATACAAGTGGATATTTTAGATCACATGGACAATGTTCAATGAAACCTAGCCACTCCACTAGTAAATGTTGTTTGGTCAAACAAACATCTTGGGGAAGCTATGGAGGAACCAATAGATGTAATGGGGAAGATGTATCCTTCATTTTTTATACCCAAGTGATGCAATTTTTAGATTAAAATTAATTCAAGGGGGTTTAATTTTACACCCCATGATATTATTAAATAATTTTTCCAAATAAATTATATTTTATTGATATTATGTATATCACGCAACCTAACATTTTAAAGTACAACTATCTAATGTTAATAATATTATTTAAACAACATCATTATTACCTATATGTCAAAAATTATGGTATAAATATAATTTTTTTTTAAAAAAATATCTATAATCGAATAATATATATATAAAATATAGATAGAAAAGTAGTAATCTTTTATAAAATTATTAAAAATTAGCCATCATTGATCGAGGGGTAACCCCGTGGGATGCTTTGTCATCTCGGATGACAACGGATCATTCCCGGATGAGGCTTCTCCAAATGATCTCTCTGTAGGGAGGGGGTTCCTGGGTGTGGAGGGTTTGAAAAGGCCACTCTTGGGAATTCCTTTTTTAAAGATAATTCCTTTTTAAAGAATCTTATTTTTCTAAATCATTCACAAGATAGATTTTTTTAATATTGTTTTAAAATTAATTTTAGTTCAATTATATATTTATTAATACAATAAATCTTAATGTAAAAAAGTTATTATTTATTTTCATATTAATAAAATCATTAATTATGGAAATTTTCTCCCAGAAAACCCGCTTTTTCACCACAAATATAGGTTAAATGGTAAATAATATTTTCCTACATATATAAATGAAATTTGAAAAAAATTGAATATTTATTTCAAATCATAATAAATTATATTTTATAAAAAAATTAACATAATTATTTTTCAAAATGAAAAGTTAAAACAGTAAAAATTTAGTATCACAGTTAGAGATAAAACATGTTTTTTGGGGGTTTAAATAAAAAATAAATTTAAAATGTCCTAAATAAATCCAAATATAATTCAATGACCATATACATACCTAATATCATCTACTTTTATATAATGACTCATTTTGGATCCTTTTTTCATGTTTAATACATGCGAACACCTTTTTATTTTAAAAAATTATATTTATGTTCTCTCTCCCACTTATAAAAGTGAACCCTCTCTCTCGTCATATTCACATAAAAACAATTTTAGTCCAATCCCAAGCTACATATATTCCTTAAATTCCATGAAAAAATCTTATAGTCCTTATTTTAACTAGGAATCCCTCTTATTAAGGGATTAGGTATAATATTTAAGAAGTTATCAGAAGAAGATATAATATTCTTAACCTTGGGTATTTATTTTATTTCTTATTCCCCCACCTTCAAATATTCTTCATCATTGATGAAATAATAAAATAATAATCTCATATAAATTTATGAACCTTTTGGGGTTCATTGGTAACCCGGTAGATGAGCTTTCCCTATCATAGCCCGAAGTGAATTCCAAATCCCCTAGGATTGGCAGCTATCATCTGGCATCATACAACTTGCAAGTTGGAATGAAATTTAAACAAAACAATTTGAAATAAAAATAAAATAGGCAATATGCATAACAAAATAAAATCCACTGGGAGTAATGTACAAGAAGTCAACAAGTTATTAAATCCCAATGTAAAACAAACAAAGTTCCAAAATAGGAAAAAACAACCCAAGAATGTATGGACACATCTATCCAAAACCAAGGTTCAACTCCTAGATCCACCTCCATGATATTCATTCCCCTTCTTTGAATATGGAAATATAAAATATAAAAACACTATAATGTGGAAGTAGGATGTGAGCTAAAAATCCCAATAGTGTCTCACTATTGATTCCAAAATAGATGCTAATAATAGATTATCCAAAGGAATTCTTTCAATTTTAATGGGAAATAGGTTTGTAATTTATAAAAATATTTAAATAAAACATGCTATACAATGAAAATGATGAAATAATACTTTAAGAAAAGGCTTTTCAAATGATTTAATATTTCTATGAAATGGCTTTAAAAAATTAAATTAAATAGTTTATATAAATTAAGAAGGCATGTAAACTAGTTCAAACAATGTTGAAATACCTTTACATCTCAAATATAAAACAAGCAAGGAATATGGTCACATGTGAAATAGGTATGATAGTTGAAGTGCATTGTGTTTCATTTGTTGTCAATGAGGCATGAAGTTGTCTTGGAATGAATGGATGTCAAGGAATGTCAATATGTGAATGACAAAGGTTGTGATGGTGATGGTGATGAGTGGAGAATGGCCATGGTACTAAGATGCATGTCACTTAGGAGATTCACTAAGTGACATAGGAGATGATGGTTGAAACATTCTCTAGTCACATCAGACGATTTTAGAACTGATCTTAATGTTTCAATACTTGTATCAAGATGATTCTAAGTTACACCACTTGAAGAATGGATGATGATGGAGCATCATCTTTACATCAGACGATTGTTGAACTGGTCTTTAAGTTCTAATAACTTGTATCAACTGGATACAAAGTCACAACAATATTAGAAGACCATGCATTGTATTGACAATGCATGAGGAGATGAAGAAGATCCATCCACAATCTCTAAGTGGATGAAGTGGTTTAATGAAGTCCATGCACTATCACTTAGTGCATGTGAATTTTAAGAAGATCCAATTGATCTCTGATTAGATCAATGAAGCACATTGAAGAATTTAAGTGATTTAGGAGTTCGGTTGAAGAAGAAGAACCTTCGGGAATTCCATTCCTAAGTGGTGAATAAATGTTGAAGAGAATTGGAGGAATTTTATTGATGAAGAAGAAATAAAGAAGAGGAGATGAGAAGAAGAAGATTTGTGGCTTGGCATATTACATTTGGTTAACATTTTTGTTATACAAAGTCCTAGCTATTACTTAAGAAAACAATATGCCAACCTCAAGGGCCAGCCTTAAGGGTTCAACCCAAGGCACATGTGGGACCAGGTCACCACGCCCAAGGGAATCCCATGGGGCCAGCCCGAGAGAGGTCGGGGCTGTGTATAAGCCCCGAGGTCGCACGGTGATGAAGCCCGCGCAGCGTGAGCGCCAGGAGCGCACCCGTGAGTGTGCATAGTGGGCGCCAGTGGCGCGCCCGAAGGTGCATAGTGGGCACAAGAGCGCGCCCGCAGGGAGAACACGGTGTGGGGCGGCACCGTGGAGGGGGAAGTGCAACTGAGCGTTGAGAGGCAGCGCTTGGGTGATAAACGGCAGAAAAACCGCTCGGCGTTTCGATGTGGGACGCGGAAATTTCACCAGGAGCGAATCCCAGCCGCACGATTGATCGCGCGGACGATCTAAGCCGCACATCTGATCCGCGGCGAGATGATCTGATCCAGGCCGTCCGAGATCAATTGAATTGCCAATCCAACGGCTGCGAGACCGTCTTCAACCCCGAGCTCGGCTGAGGCCTCCCTGCGCATTCCCGCAGCCACCTTCAAACCAGGCGCCTCTCGACAACGGTTTTCGAGTTCCCGGCCACTGTTGTTCGAGCTGAAGGATCCATTGGGTTCGTCGCAACGTACTGAACACAATCATGCAATAAAATATGCATGCACACGTTGAATGGAGCATTTCGAGTTAGGCCGAGGCAAACAACGTTGCCGAGGCCTCGGTGTATTCGTGTATTGCGTGGATTGTTTTTAAACGAAGGTATGCATGCATTTGCATGCGCATGCACGTAGAGGAATGAAAAATAAATGAACCCGCGTGGAAATAGAGAGAAGAAAAGAAGATTTCAAAGAATCTTGAAGATCCGAAATCTTCGGGAGATCAAATATTTATCACACGCGGATGATCCGAGGAATGCCTTTGCCTATAAAAAGAGAGCCTGAGCCCTCTTAGATGTTTGCTAATGTGCTGAATTTTTGAAGACCCGTGAGTGCACTCTCTACCTCGCGAAGAAAGAAGCCCCGCGCAAGGTACTTGCGCGGATGAAGATCTCGGTGCCACCCGAGGCCCGAAGGAGTCCCCTGCGCGCTTCCCTTGCGTGACAGGAAGAACCCGAGGCCGCATTCTTGCGCGCTCGTGGTTGATTCCCTCTCTGTCTGCGTATTTCCGCGACAGGAGGAAGTGCACGCGGGTGTTGCACTTGCACACCCTGCGGCAGGGGCACTCGCACGGCACTTGCGCACCCTTGTGCCTTGTGACTTGCGCGACCCGCGGCTCAAGCACACCTTGCGCGGTGAGGCAGTGGAGAAGATCCTTGCTTGTGACCCTACGCAGAAGTGGAGGTTTTGGTATTCGGGTGTGAGCAAGAGGAGGAAGACCCGAGGCCATGTATGTGCACAAAGAACAACACCAAGTGGTGTGTGCCAAGTGAAGTGGAAGACCACACTTTGTGTGCGTGTAAGAATTGAATAAGCCATAGCCTTGGTTGTGCAAAGAAGTGAAGGGCCGTAGCCTTGTGGGTGCACACATTAGAGAACAAATAAAAGACCACCTTTTGTATGTGTGCAAAACAAGAAGAAGAATGGGCCAAGTCTCAAGTGTGTGCAAAAGTGAAAGAAGTGTGTGCAAAGAGCAAAGAGGCCGAACCTATGTGTGTGCTCTAAGTGGAATAGACACACTTAGAAGAAGAAGAAGAATCACACAAAGTATAACACACATTTAAGTGTGTAAACAAATTGAACAAAAGTGTGAAGTTCATGTGAGGAGGTGTGTGCTATAGTTGACTACACCCTCTGAGGGTTTATTGCACCAAGAAGAAAGAAAGGAGAGTGCATGCATTCATGCATGCACATGCACACGTGAACAAAGACAAATCTGGTTGTGTGCATTTGAGAAGACCAAGACCAAGAGTTCTTGAAGAATTTGAGAAGGCCATGCAGTCAGTGCATGAGGATTCAGAGTTTCCATGCATTCAGTGCATGGAGTTGTTTTGAAGTGAGACTGGACCAGACAGAAGTTAAAGATATCAATTGTCTGAGTATTCAGTAGTTGGAGAGAATCCAGGTCATCCTGAGAAGAAGGAGATAAATCCTGAGCAAGATGAGAAGACCTGATCAACTCAAGTGATCAGAGGTACAGAGCAAGGCCAGCAGTCTTTATCCCAAACTGCTGAAGATACTTGAAGAAGCTTAAAGAGAAGAAGAGCTACTCGTGTGTCTCGAGGAGCCAGGTGAAGACCCTGTGGGACTCAGGGAGAAGAAGTCTTCAGTGGGATTCTGGAGCAGGCCAGTGGGACTCTGGTAACACTGTGGGACGCAGTATAAAGACCCTCCTGTGGGACTCAGGAGAGATACAGTGGGATGCTGTATCGACCATTGTAATTCTAACAAGTTATAATGGAGAAACCATGTTGGGGTGTATAACCAACATGGAAAGGACGTAGGCCTTTGGTGCCGAACCTTCTAAATCCTTGTGTCCAGTGCCTTTACATTTACTGCATCATTCGTGGAAAGGTGAGAGATACAAGAAGATTGGATTGAGGCTTTAACCAGCCATAGAGGTTTAATTGATAAGGAATCAATTAGTAAAAAGTTTTAAGGGATCACTGATTCACCCCCTCCCCCTCTCAGTGATTCACACTGATCTGGGCACTTCAATTGGTATCAGAGCGAGGTTACCTCTAAAAGATCCAAGGGAGTCTTTATGAAGTGCAGATTTGAGGAAATGAGCGACCAGCCTCAAATGGAGATATCTGCCAAGACTCAGAAAAATAGAAAGAAGAAACAGGCCAAGAAGATGAAGAAAGACTGTCCTAGATGTGATGAAGTTGGAATAATGAATTATCTTCAAAATGCAATTGAATATCTTCAGATGAAAGTCCCCAAGGAAGTGGCAATGTGTATAGCTACAGGCATCCTTGATCTTCAAGAAGAAAAATCACAGTTAGAAGAAGAAGCCAATGCAATGGAAGATCAATTGGAAAAAAGGGTTGGCATAACCAACACTCTCAGAAAGCTGGTGAAGGCTAAAGATGAAACTGTTTCCCTTTGCAATGAATGATATGAAGACACTACTGAAGAATTGCAAAGAAGTCTTTCTGAGAAAGAATTCTTTAAATTAATAATCAAAGATGTTTACCATGCACTGGAGAAGAGGCATAGAGTTTCAATGAATGTCAGATATGCTCAACTTGAAGACAAAGTAAACAGGGTAAAGGAGCTTGACAATTCATTAAAAGAAATGAAGAAGGTGCATGAAGACCAGTTAGAACAGCTGAAAGAAAATTGGGAAGGAAGGCTAAGAACTGTTGAGGATGAGAAGAACTCCCTTAACATGAAATGCTTAGAACTAGAGGTGATATTGAAAAATCTGCAATCACCCAAATCTGAATCCTCCCAGTCATCTGAAAGTAGAAATGTTGCTACACAAGTGTGCTTTGAAGAGGATGATTCTAAAAGAAAGACATCCTCTAATAAAAGGGCAACATCTTCTAGAAAGAAGGTACCATCCATACCATCTTGTACTGATGCTTCTAATTGTGTTTCCACAAAAAGTGCAGGATGGAAAAATAATTCCAAACAAGTATGGATGAAGAAAATGAAGAAGCAGAGCTCTCCTGAAGCAGCACAACAATTCAAGACAAGTACCCAACAATCATAAGGACTGAAGAGGTCAAGATTTGTGGGTCAGTGTTGGTGTTGTAACAAGTATGGGCATTGTGCAAATGATTGTTGGTACAATCCTCTCAATGTGAAAGCACAAAGGAAGCCCATGCCAAGGGGGAGCAAGACAGAAGAAAAGAAGCAACATCCACAGGTCCAGAGACATCTTTTTACTGCAAATAGATTTGGATTACTTGACAACATCTGGGATGATTGCTAAAGTGGTCAAATAGATACATGTCAATCTCCAACTATATCCAGAGCTCAAAAGAAGAAAAGATCACAGAACCTGGCTCAGAAAGAATCCTTGGGAAGAAAACAGAAAAGAGGTTACAATGCTCCCAAGAAGATGTTGAAAAAGGAAGAGAAGTCCTTGGAGTCTAAATCCAAGAAGGGTGATCCATCCAGAAGGACCACCAAGAAGAAATGCTTCTACTGTGGAAAGAAAGGACATATCATGGATCTTTGTAAACAAGCCATGAAATTCAATAGAGGCAGACCGGACTCAAACAGACAATCAATCCAGAAGAAGTAGAAGGGATTGATTGAAAACAAGTTGCCTAAGAAAGTTAGCTTGACAGCATCAAAAGAACCATGTGGAATTTCCAGAACTGAGGCCCCACTTCCAAATGACTTGTTAATCATATGGCCAAATCAGTTGCAACTTGCCAAAGATCTGCAGAGAGCTGAAGATGAAGTTCTGGCAATTGCTAAGGCAAAAGGGAAGAAAAAGATTTCACATGAAGATGTGTTGAGATCCACACCAGCACAAACATCATTGAAGATCAAATGTGCAAGTGTGAAGAATGGAGAAAATGGGACATCTCGGTTGAGAGAATCTTCTCAACCTTGTTGTTCACATTGATGAACCAAGGAGGTTCCATCTTATTCCCTAATCACTTGTATTTACATATGCTAACATTTCAGGGAATTGAAGATGATGATCATTCTCATCTGGAGAGTGGTTTGGACAGAATGGTGTGCACCCCTTGAGGGGGAGACAATCAGAAGAAGATGGGATTCTAAGATTTAATACCATCTTGAGAAAAGTGAAGGTATTCCAATCATACTTTCATCCATTGTTTCTTAATTGTATTCATCATGACAATTAAGGGGGAGTATTTATTGAAGACAAATGGTTGAAAGGGGGAGATTTATCTTTGCACTTGAACTTTCTAATGAGTTTTGTGAAGTTGTGCAGGATTTAGCAATTCATTGTTATATCTGAAAAATTTCAAGCCCCTTGAAGCATGATCTCACATGTATAGTGAATGTTGGACAACATTGAGTACCTTGGTTACATCACTCTTGTTTTCTACACCGGGTTAGCCCAAGTAGACTTAGAGTTGATTTACTAAAGGTTATTTGCTAAAGAGAACATGTGACATCATCCCTCTCTCAGTGTTTTTCAAGAAAATACTTTTCAAAGGGAGGAAGAGATTTTTGAAAGAGAACCACACCACACCATTGCATTTGGTTGCCAATAAGGGGGAGAAATATTGGCACACATATTGACCCATTCATATGTGCTCTAGTGTATTTCCAACAAATACAAAGGGGGAGATTGAAGTGCATTGTGTTGCATTTGTTGTCAATGAGGCATGAAGTTGTCTTGGAATGAATGGATGTCAAGGAATGTCAATATGTGAATGAAAAAGGTTGTGATGGTGATGGTGATGAGTGGAGAATGGCCATGGTACTAAGATGCATGTCACTTAGGAGATTCAGTAAGTGACATAGGAGATGATGGTTGAAACATTCTCTAGTCATATCAGACGATTGTAGAACTGATCTTAATGTTTCATTACTTGTATCAAGATGATACTAAGTTACACCACTTGAAGAATGGATGATGATGGAGAATCATCTTTACATCAGACGATTTTTGAACTGGTCTTTAAGTTCTAAGAACTTGTATCAACTGGATACAAAGTCACAACAATATTAGAAGACCATGCATTGTATTGACAATGCATGAGGAGATGAAGAAGATCCATCCACAATATCTATGTGGATGAAGTGGTTTAATGAAGTCCATGCACTACCACTTAGTTCATGTGAATTTGAAGAAGATCCAATTGATCTCTAATTAGATCAATGAAGCACATTGAATAATTTAAGTGATTCAGGAGTTCGGTTGAAGAAGAAGAACCTTCGGGAATTCCATTCCTAAGTGGTGAATAAATGTTGAAGAGAATTGGAGGAATTCTAATGATGAAGAAGAAATAAAGAAGAGGAGATGATAAGAAGAAGATTTGTGGCTTGGCATATTACATTTGGTTAACATTGTTTTTATACAAAGTCCTAGCTATTACTTAAGAAAAAAATATGCCAACCTCAAGGGCCAGCCTTAAGGGTTCAACCCAAGGCACATGTGGGACCAGGTCACCACGCCCAAGGGGATCCCATGGGGCCAGCCCGAGAGAGGTCGGGGCCGTGTATAAGCCCCGAGGCCACGCGGTGATGAAGCCCGCGCAGCGTGAGCACGAGGAGCGCACCCGTGAGTGTGCATAGTGGGCGCCAGTGGCGCGCCCGAAGGTGCATAGTGGGCGCAAGAGCGCGCCCGCAGGGAGAACACGGTGCGGGGCAGCACCATGGAGGGGGAAGTGCAACTGAGCGTTGAGAGGCAGTGCTTGGGTGATAAACCACGGAAAAACCGCTCGGCGTTTCGATGTGGGACGCGGAAATTTCACCGGGAGCGAATCCCAGCCGCACGATTGATCGCGCGGACGATCTAAGCCGCACATCTGATCCGCGGAGAGATGATCTGATCCAGGCCATCCGAGATCAATTGAATCGCCGATCCAATGGCTGCGAGACCGTCTTCCACCCCGAGCTCGGCTGAGGCCTCCCCGCGCATTCCCACATCCACCTTCAAACCAGGCGCCTCCCGACAACGGTTTTCGAGTTCCCGGCCATCGTTGTTCGAGCTGAAGGATCCATTGGGTTCGTCTCGACGTACTGAACACAATCATGCAATAAAATATTCATGCACACGTTGAATGGATCATTTCGAGTTTGGCCGAGGCAAACAACGTTGCCGAGGCCTCGGTGTATTCGTGCTTTGCGTGGATTGTTTTTAAACGAAGGTATGCATGCATTTGCATGCACATGCACGTAGAGGAATAAAAAATAAATGAACCCGCGTGGAAACAGAGAGAAGAAAAGAAGATTTCAAAGAATCTTGAAGATCCAAAATCTTCGGGAGATCAAAGATTTATCGCACGCGGATGATCCGAGGAATGCCTTTGCCAATAAAAAGAGAGCCCGAGCCCTCTTAGATGTTTGCTGATGTGCTGAATTTTTTAAGACCCGTGAGTGCACTCTCTTCCTCGCGAAGAAAGAAGCCCCGCGCAAGGTACTTGCGCGGCTGAAGATCTTGGTGCCACCCGAGGTCCGAAGGAGTCCCCTGCGCGCTTCCCTTGCGTGACAGGAAGAACCCGAGGCCGCATTCTTGCGCGCTCGTGGTTGATTCCCTCTCTGTCTGCGTATTTCCGCGGCAGAAGGAAGTGCACGCGGGTGTTGCACTTGCACACCCCGCGGCAGGGGCACTCGCGCCGCACTTGAGCACCCTTGTGCCTTGTGACTTGCGCGACCCGCGGCTCAAGCACACCTTGCGTGGTGAGGCAGTGGAGAGGTTCCTTGCTTGTGACCCTACGCGGAAGTGGAGGTGTTGGTTTTTGGGTGTGAGCAAGATGAGGAAGACCCGAGGCCATGTATGTTCACAAAGAACAACACCAAGTGGTGTGTGCCAAGTGAAGTGGAAGACCACACTTTGTGTGTGTGTAAGAATTGAATAAGCCATAGCCTTGGTTGTGAAAAGAAGTGTAGGGCCGTATCCTTGTGGGTGCACACATTAAAGAACAAATAAAAGAACACCTTTTGTTTGTGTGCAAAACAAGAAGAAGAATTGGCCAAGTCTCAAGTGTGTGGAAAAGTGAAAAAAGTGTGTGCAAAGAGCAAAGAGGCCGAACCTATGTGTGTTCTCTAAGTGGAATAGACACACTTAGAAGAAGAAGAAGACTCACACAAAGTATAACACACATTTAAGTGTGTAAACACATTGAACAAAATTGTGAAGTTCAAGTGAGGAGGTGTGTGCTATAGTTGACTACACCCTCTGAGGGTTTATTGCACCAAGAAGAAAGAAAGGAGAGTGCATGCATGCATGCATGCACATGCACACGTGAACAAAGACAAATCTGGTTGTGTGCATTTGAGAAGACCAAGACCAAGAGTTCTTGAAGAATTTGAGAAGGCCATGCAGCCAGTGCATGAGGATTCAGAGTTGCCATGCATTCAGTGCATGAAGTTGTTTTGAAGTGAGACTGGACCAGATAGAAGTTAAAGATATCAGTTGTCTGAGTATTCAGTAGTTGGAGAGAAGCCAGGTCATCCTGAGAAGAAGGAGATAAATCCTGAGCAAGACGAGAAGACCTGATCAACTCAAGTGATCAGAGGTACAGAGCAAGGCCAGCAGTCTTTATCCCAGACTGCTGAAGATACTTGAAGATGCTTAAAGAGAAGAAGAGCTACTCGTGTGACTCGAGGAGCCAGGAGAAGACCCTGTGGGACTCAGGGAGAAGAAGTCTTCAGTGGGATTCTGGAGCAGGCCAGTGGGACTCTGGTAACACTGTGGGACGCAGTATAAAGACCCTCCTGTGGGACTCAGGAGAGATACAGTGGGATGCTGTATCGACCATTGTAATTCTAACAAGTTATAATGGAGAAACCATGTTGGGGTGTATAACCAAAATGGCAAGGACGTAGGCCTTTGGTGTCGAACCTTGTAAATCCTTGTGTCCAGTGCCTTTACATTTACTGCATCATTCGTGGAAAGGTGAGAGATACAAGAAGAGTGGATCGAGGCTTTAACCATCCATAGAGGTTTAATTGATTAGGAATCAATTAGTAAAAAGTTTTAAGGGATCCCTGATTCACCCCCTCCCCCTCTCAGTGATTCACACTGATCTGGGCACTTCAATAGTATTTCTTTCTATAATACTCTGCTCTCTCTAAGTGATTTCAACAATACATGTATACACATGTCCCCCTAACACATTCCAAAGTTAACTCATCATCCTCACATGGGGGATGCGACCCATTGCATGTATGTTTTAGAATGTTATAATAGCATAGAGTGTTCCCAAATAACACATCAAATAACTAACGCTTGAAATTTATCTTACACATTCAATTATGAGAAATTTATTTTGAGACTACATAAAATAAAATTAATTCAAAATTTTCAATTTCAATATCAGTCCTCCTTTTAGAAACAAAATAGTTTTTAATAAGAAACATGTATCTTCAATAAGATCCAATTTAACACCCCAAGCTTCCACAGTACACTACTCTTTGAATAATACAGTATCATGTGTTGTACGCAACTTCGAGTTCTAACACACACCACAACAAAATCAAACTAGTCGTTGTGAATAGTAACACCCACTTATTGAAATTTTATAAATTTTATCTTTAAAAATGGACTTCATTTTTGGATTTGGAATATCAAAATTACCTTAGGGTGAATTTTTGTTATTTTTCTGAAAACTTTCAATTTTTGATGAATAGTGAAAAACATAGAGTTATAGTTTAAAACCGAATTTTTATTTAAATAATTATTTATTTTATTTAAATTTATTATAGGTAAAAACTGTAACATAATACATATATAGGTTCAATGTAATTCATTGGAGTCAGTTTATAATAATTTTAGATATATAAATATTTTTTTGAACTTTTCACCGTCTTTTACCCATCTTCTAGGAGAATTTGAAAATTCAAATAAAACTTATTTTTACCTCTTTTGTGAGTGGAATTTCTAAAATCCAATAAACATGGTTAATATCAAGGAGTAAAATGTGGTTCAATAAGATAAAAATAATTTTTGGTGAATAATAACTTCTTTACTTTTATTTCCACAGATTAAAGTAAATAGGGTAATTATGGGTAAAAATGATATTATTACTGCCCTAACACATGTCCTAATTATATTGGATAAGTATAATTTGTCCAAAAACAACCATAGGAATAAAATATGAACCTCTTTGGTATTCTTAGATTAGATTAGGACATTTATTATTATTTAATTCAAAGAAGAGTTAAAAGAGTTAAAATCAAAGTTTAGTAACTAAACCATTTTTAATATAGGGTTATACATAAAATAAATTTGATTATAAATATTCATTAGAAATATAAAAATATTTCCTACATAATGGTATTTTATTTATAACTTTTATACATTTAATAATTTAATTTATTCCTGGCACAATGGTGATGGAGTAATTATCTAATTAACAAATTATTAAAATAATTGATATTATAAATATCCAAATAAATGAAATTTGAGACTTTTTATGAATTAAACTAATTTTTCTAGGTTAATTTCACATATTAGGGTTTGTTAGATTAATTTTTTTCGAAGTAATAATGCTGTTATTAATTTACAAAAAACAAAATACCAAATAGTGTCAAAATTGACATATAATAGTTTTTAAAACAAATATTATATTATTAATTGATATTATAATACTTAAAATCTATGGATATTCCAAAGGACATATATAATGATAGGTGTATCATTAATTAACCACTTGGGTTTCTCTTGTAAGTATATAGTAAGTTTATTAATCATATAATATAATACCACAAACAGACATGGTAAATGTCAAACTATTTAACTAAGAGTTAAATCTAAAAGATAAAGTTAATATAGTGACCCAAACTTGTCTAAAACCTATTTATTGAGAGGTTTTTGACCCATCCCCACCTTATCCTATATATAATCCATTTTATATCCATCAAAAACCGAAAATTATTTTATTATAAAATACTATTTTTATTTTTTCCTAAGGTTCCCCTCACCCCGCTTATAAAAGGGAACTACCCCTTATCTCTAATTCACACCTTCAAAGCCATTTGGATCTACCCACCTCCTCCTAAATACCCTCTAAGCTATCCTAAATTAATCCTAGAGGCCTTCCTTTATACAGAAAGCCAACCTAAGGAGACCTTTTGATCAAATCAAAAGGAAGAATCCGAAGAAGAGGTAAATATTTCATCACCTCTTTTAGGTTCCTTTCTTCTTCCACTTACTTTTTATTTGTTGTTTCAAGTATAAAATAATAACTCCAGTATCTTCTATATAATGTGATTTTATTATAAATATGGTACAATCAAATTAATTATTCTATCCATCTTTTAAATGACATTCCACCATACATGTGTACGTACGACTTATCATCTCCACGTCGTGGTGTAATTATTATTCAATATATTATTATTTTGATCAGTATAATAATGATGTGTAATTGATGTAAATAATATTTATAACATGATAATAATTCTGTATATATGATATACCATCCAATTTTATGTTATTTTAATACCAAAAAAATGATATTGTCGCTCATGCTTACGTACGGATTACTGTCTCCACGAACACGATGAGATTCATTCCCCATCGTATCCATTCAAGATTAATTTTCATTTGATGATTAAAAATAATGTTTAAAGACTTGATATAATTCTGTATATAAATAATATACTTCCCATCGATAACAAATATGACTCACATAACAAAGAATATAAAGAAAAATGAATCTTTTAACACCTGAAATGACGATAATACTAAGATATTATTAAAAAACAATGCTAAAAAATCATATATGATAACATATTAATGTATATAATTATTTTATAATTTAATAACAATTATTTCACCGCTATATAGGAGGTTAACCTGCCCTTGACCAAGGAAAAGTACAAGGTAAGGATTAATTTCACAATATTTTTATTATCTAAGGTTGTTTTTACATAAGTATCTACTGAAACCTCTTTATCATCCACATCCATGTTTCATAAAAATGTATTTAAAAACATTATTTTTATTGTATATAATATGGGTTAAAGAGATTTATACCCTTGTTTGACTATTTATAATATTTTCATAATGTAATCTTTCCGTTGTTTTCCAAAAAGGTCCTTTTTAACCATTTCGATAGAATTTAGGTAAGAATGTTTTTTAACTTATACGGAGGTTGCAGCTATTTTCCACCATTATAAAATCGTAGAATCTTCCCTTACAAGCTTGTAATAATATTTTCAAATTAAATGTTTTCTTTTATAATTATATTACTTTTAAATGATTTCAAAAAAAGAGATATTTCTCTCAAATAGTTTTCATTTTATCTGTGTCAACATCCTTTGATGGATTTTAAGCTTATTTGAAGTTCATTTATTATGATACAAAAAATCCATGTTGTAATGATGTTTTTGTGATATGTTTGACTGTGGATGTATTATTTTTATCCAATTCATGGTTTATTTAGAAATTACTGATACTTCCTATGCTAGTTTTAATATGAATTTTTATGTTATTTTTAAACCTATACATCTGAGGAATGCATTGGACTTAGTAAGTGATGGGTGGAGCCCGCTATAGCTCATTAATGCATCGATAGGTCTCATTATACAAAATAGTGTCTTGGCACAAGGACATTAAAAAATCTTATTTGTAGTCTTTCCACAGGGCCTTGACTATGTGGTTATGATAGTCTGGAACTATGCATACTTTCATTATGAAAGTGGTTATTGTTATTGCATGTGATTATTAGACTAGTAGAATATCCATGTGAATAAGTAAATGGAATTATTTAATTTTATTTTTTCTATATTATGTTGAAGTTCAAGTTTAAAAATATTTTGTTTTAGTTATACATTTCCTTAAATGTTTATGCTTATTTATGAATGTTTCCGCTATATTTTTATCCTTACAGAGCATCTAAGATCACCTCGTTCTATGTTTATTTTTCCCATGATGTGAAGAAGTATTTTATGACTGACCTATAGGGATAGTATGAGGGGATTTGAGTGTAGACTATGGAGACTATGTTGCCGTAGTTTTTCACTTTATGATGTAATATAAGACTTATAAATGTATATAGTGTTTCCAAGGCTACTAAACTAATCGATCTTTCAAGACTTAATATTTTGTGATCACGCCAATGTTATATAATAATGCACACTCTGGGTAACTGGGGTCATGGCATTATAGTTGGTATAAGAGAAAGTTTAGTAACAACCTTGGAAGCTAGATTCAGATAAAATCTGATTAGAGCACATTAACCTAAGATGGACTTTGAGGATTGGTATAGAAGAACTTCCTAGAATTTTGGTATTGAAGAGATATTGTGAGTTTTCTGAGAAATAAATATCTGTCTGGATACGAGTAGGTGGAGGTGGCTCTGGAACAGATGTACCTAGGGGTAAATGTTGAAAACACCGATTTTATCTAGACTCGAACAGGAACTGGGGCAGAACAACGGGTCTTGGTGCACTCTTGGTCACAACACTCCCGGGGGATATGCTTATGATAATTCTCATTTTCATTACAAACCATTATGAAGGGTTTATCAGTATATACTTCCTCAAAGAAAACATTTTTATGATATGGATTATATCCATAAACTGTTCAATTTATGTTATGTTTTTTAAAATTTTGGATTTTTATACTGCGATTCATAAACTAATCTAGTGTATGCCATTGTTTAGAAATGGAACCTAGTGGAATGAATGGAAACATTATCAATGCACACACTCCATGTAGGGATTTCCCTCCTGCTCAAGATTATTATAGTGGAGCTGGTGATACAACTGGTGTTGATCAGCTTATCACCATACTGGGATAACTCACTCATGTTATGAATAATAACCTTCCCCGTATGGAGAACCCCGATCCACAATGTGGAGGATCAATGTTAGATCGCTTCATGAGGCAAAAACCACTAACATTAAATGGGAGTACTAATCCATTAGTATCTAAGAAATGGATAAATTCCTTTGAGAAAATATTCCATGCCTTGGGGAGTAGTGAAAGAAAAAAATTTATCATGGTAGTTTACCGCCTCACTGGAGATGTTGATCAATGGTTGTCATTGATTCAAAACATGAAGGGAGATGATGAAGTATCAAATATTGAATGGAGGGAGATTAAAGATATTTTCTTATAAAAATACTTTCCCCCTGACCATCGAGTAGATATGGAAAGACAATTTCTAAGTCTGAGGAAAAAAGAGGATGAGAATGTTGAAAAGTATGAGTCTAACATTACATGTTTATTGAGGCATGTTGCAGATTATATACGTAACACAAGAATTAAGATTGATCATTTCATTGATGGGTTAAAACCATTTCTCTGTCAAGCATTAGTCTCACAATCCTTCTCATTGTACGAAGAAATTGTCTCATGTGCTATCAAGATAGAAAAGGAATTCTCCAAGTCTTATGTCTTTAAAGTAAACCAAGAGAATAAGAGATCTTTTGATCGCTCTAGAAATGAAAATAAGGGGAAGAAGGGAAAAGTTGAATATCCATCATGTAGTGAATGTGGGAATAAGGACCATGGTATATGCCTGAAGGGAATTGGAGTCTTTTAAATGTGTGGTGAAAAAGGCCACTAAGCACGTGATTGTAAGGGGGAGAAAGAGGTTGTTGATGTTGAATTCTACAATTGTAGAGAAAGGGAGAATTATGCGAATTAATTTCCTATGTGTCAGGAGAACATACCTCAGAAAATTCCAAGGGATCAAGGCCAAGATTATGTGATCAATACTGCTGAGGATGAAGCTCCTAAAGATGTGGTGGTAGGTAATTTAATGGTTTCCTCAAGTTTAGCCATTGCTTTGTTTGATTCTGGATCATCGAATTGTTTCATATCTCCCCAGTTTTCTATGAAAATTAGATATTTCAAATTTGATTTAACAAGGGAGTTGTCAGTTAAAAGTCCTAAGGGAAGTATCATTACTATAAAGTTCTATGAATCAGTTCCCATTAGGGCATATAAATGTTCTTTAACTGCGGATCTCATCGTCCTATCCATGATTGAATTTGATATAAACATCGGTATGGATTGGATTTCAGACCATGATGCGAAGATTTATTATAAGAAGATCGAGGTTACTATTTTTTATGACGATGATAAGGAACACCTTATCATTAGAGCAGAATAACTACCACCTAATTCTAATCTAGATCAACCCCCAGTAGCTCAACTAAATTCAACTATTGGGGAGGAAGAGAATGAAATGATTGTGGGTGAGGAAATAAATGTTCAAATAGAGGATGTATCTATTTTGAGAGAATATGTCAATGTGTTTCCAGAAGATTTACCTGGACATCCTCCAGAACAAGAAATTGAGTTTTCCATTCATTTAATTCCTTGTTCAAGGCCCATATCAAAGACCCCTTAGAGAATGACCACTATAGAATTAGTGGAACTAAAGAAACAACTAGAGGAATTGAGTAATAAGGGATTTATTCTCCCTAGTTTTTCTCCAGGGGGAGCCCCTGTAATTTTTGTTAAGAAGAAAGATGGATCTATGAGGTTGTGCATTGACTAAAGGGAGATCAATTATATAACAATAAAGAACAAGTATCTCCTACCTAGAATTGATAATTTACTCGACCAACTTCATGGAGCTCAATATTTTTAAAAGATTGACCTTCTATCTGGATATCATCAGTTGTGTGTGAAGAAGGAAGACATTCTGAAAACATCATTTCGAACCAGGAATTAGCATTATGAGTTTATAGTAATTCCTTTTGGGATGACTAATGCACCCTCTGTTTTCATGGATCTAATGAACATTGTTTTTAATTAATATCATGATGACTTTGTAGTGGTATTTATTGTTGATATCTTGGTATACTCCAAACGCTATGAAGATCATGAAAATCACTTGCGCATTATCCTGAAGACTCTGAGAAGACATGAATTATATGGGAAGTTTAGAAAATGTGAATTCTGGTTTCAGAAGATTTCATTTCTTGGCCATATAGTCTCTAAGGATGGAATCTCTATTGATCATTCTAAGACAAGAGCAATCCATGAATGTCCAGAATCCATGAGTATAACCGATGTACACATTATTATTGGTTTAGCAGGTTATTATCGAAATTTCTTCCATAATTTTTCCTGATTGGCTAACCCATTAACGAAGCTCACATGTAAATGGGTTACATTTTTTCAAACAAAAGATTATATAGAATGTTTCGAATAACTGAAGAGAAGATTAGTCCAGGCTCCTATATTGACTCAACCATCGAGGAATGATGGGTTTTTTATTTATAGTGATTCTTCAAAGAAATGACTTGGTTGTGTCCTTATGCAGAATGATAGGGTTATTGCTTATGCATCATGATAGCTAAAAATTCATGAGAAATACTATCCTACTTAGGATCTTGAGTTAGCTGCTGTAATATTTGATTTGAAGATATGGAGACATTATCTCTATAGTGAAAAAATGTGAGATATATATCAATCACAAGATTTTGAAGTATATTTTCTTACAGAAAAGAACTCAAAATGAGGCAAAGGTGATGGCTTTAACTACACAAGGATTATTATTGTATGATAAACTAAAACTCGGGGAAGGAAAATAAGGTGGAAGATGCTTTGAGTAGAAAGTATCATGGAGTTTTGAATAGGATGTGAGTTAAAAGGGATCCTATTTTTAAGGATTTGGTAAAGATGGATTTGAGAATAACCATGGAAGGTGAAACATCAATGCCTTTTCAAATGGTTTCCAAACCATCTTCCTATAAAGGATAAAACGTTCTCAGGATAATGATGAGGAGTTTCAAAAGAATATTAAAGTTGTGAATAATGGGAGATTGAGTGACTTCATATATGAAGATGGAATTTTGAAATTTGGGAAGAGACATTGTGTTCTCGATATACCCGATCTAAAAAGGTAATTGTTGGATGAAGCTCATAGTTCTAATTTCTCTATACACCCTGGTAGCACAAAGATGTATAGAGATTTGGAGGAACATTTTTTGTGGGACAACATGAAGAGGGAGATTGCTGATTTTGTGTCAAGATGTATGGTTTTTCAACAAGTGAAAGCTGGAAGGCAACAGCCTGGAGGAGTATTGAAACCTCTTACCATACCTGACTGAAAATGGGATAATATCACGATGGACATTGTCATGGGACTACCAAAGACTCCTTGAAGGAATAATGAAATATGGGTCATTGTTGATTGTTATACCAATTCACACATTTTATTGCTATAAGAGAAGATTTAACACTTGAACATCTAGAAAGACTATATATTAATAAAGTAGTGAGACTTCATGGAGTACACCCATCGATTGTTTCTGATTGTGATCCACATTTTACTTCAAGATTCTAGAAATGTCTTTAGAAATCACGGGATACTAAACTTTGTTTGAGCACTGCCTACCACCCCCCAAACTGATGGACAATCAGAATAAACTATTCAAACCTTAGAAGACATGTGGAGACCCTTCTCACTTGACTTTGAGTGTATGTGGGATCAATATTTACCTTTGGTAGAATTTTCCTATAACAATAGCTTCCATTCAAGTATTCAAATGA
Organism: Viscum album; assembly: GCA_963277665.1. Lineage (NCBI taxonomy): Eukaryota > Viridiplantae > Streptophyta > Magnoliopsida > Santalales > Viscaceae > Viscum > Viscum album. The sequence continues at coordinate 1,095,887,172 of OY728130.1, forward strand.
CACCATATGAAACGTTATATGGAAAGAGATGTCGCACACCAACTTGTTGGGATGATGTTGGTGAAAGAAAACTTGTAGGCCCAGAACTTGTTGAGGAAACTATAGAAAAGGTAAAGGTAATCTACACCCACATCAATGCAGATCAAAGTAGGAAGAAGAGCTATGCTAATAACCAACGGAAGGATTTGGAATTTCAGGTAGCGGATCATGTTTTATTGAAGGAATCTCCATGGAAGCGAGTTATAAACATTGGTAAGAAAGGTAAATTGAGTCCCAGGTACATAGGACCTTTTTAAATTCTTGAACGAATTTAGGCTGTACCTTATTTTTTGGAAATGCCACCAAATCTCTCCGAAGTTCACGATGTGTTCCACGTATCCCTATTGAGAAAATACATGCCTGAACCAATTCCTGTACTCACCTATGAGAAATTAATACTGAAAAATGATATGTCTTATTGCGAAGAGCCTGTCAAGATTCTTGATATAAGAGAACAAGTGCTAAGAATAGGATGACTCATCTAGTAAAATTTCTTTAGAGAAACCATAAGATGGAAGAGGAAACGTGGGAACCCAAGGAATATATGATGAAGAACCACCCAATTCTTTTTATGAAATAATATTCGAGAAATTTCAAGGACAAAAATATTTGAAGGAGGGAGAATGTAACACCCCATTCTTCCATGGTACGCTTCTCTTTGAATAATACAGTAGCTTGTGTTGTATGAAACTTCGAGTTCTAACACACACCACAACCAATCAAACTCGCCGTTATGAATAGCAATACCGACTTTTTAAAATTTTATAAATTTTATATTTCAAAATGGACTTCATTTCTTGATTCAGAATTTCTAAATTATCTTAGGGTGAATTTTTGGTATTTTTCTGAAAACATTAAATTTTTTATGAATAGTGAAAAACACTGAGTTATATTTTAAAACCGAATTTTTTTAAATAATAATTTATTTTATTTAAATATATTTTATGTCAAAATAGATACATAATTCCTATATATGTACAATGTAATTAATTGGAGTTAGTTTATAATAATTTTAGATATATAAAAATTTTATTGAATTATTCACCGTCTTTTACCCATCTCCTAGAAGAATTTACAAATTCAAATAAAACATAATTTTACCACTTCTGTGAGTGGAATTTAGAAAATCCAAGAGACACAGTTAATATCAAGGAGTAAAATGTGGTTCAATAAGTTAAAAATAATATTTGGTGAATGATAGCTTTTTTCTTTTATTTACCACGGTTAAAAGTAAATATGGTAATTAAGGGTTAAAATGATATTGTTATTACCCTAACACATGTCATAATTATATTGGATAAGTATAATTAGACCAAAAAACCCATTGGAATAACATATGAACCTTTTTGGACAACTTGGATTAGACTAGGACATTTATTATGATTTAATTCAAAGAAGAGTTAAAAGAGTTAAAATCAATGTTTAATAACTAAAACATTTTTAATATATGGTTATAATAAGATATGTAACGCCCCGACCCCAGCTACCCAGAGTCGGTGCATTACTTCGTAACATTGGCATGATCACAAGAAAGATCAAATCTCGAAAGACCGATTGGTTTAGTAGCCTTGGAAACACTAGATATATTCATAAGTTTTACATTACATCATAAAATGAAAAACTACTACAACAACATAATGTTTCCACAGTCCACACTATAATCCCCTCATAATATCCCTGCAGGTCATTCATAACTTACATCTTCACTTCCTGGAAAAAATAAAACATAGAAAAGGGGTGAGCTCAAATGCCCAGTAAGGATAACAATATAGCGGAACATTCAAAATAAGCGTAAACATTTAAGGCAATGAATTACTAAAACAAAAGCCTTTTAAACTTGAACTTCAACATAGTATGGCAAAAGTAAAATGAAATAATGCCATTTAATTTTTCACATGGATATTCTACTAGTTGAATAATCACATGCAATATCAATAACCACTTTCATAATGTTGGAATGCATAATGCCAGACTATCATAACCACATAGCCAAGGCCTCGTGCCAAGACTACAAATAAGATTTTGTCAAGGCCTTGTGCCAAGACACTAGTTTGTCTCATGAGACCTACCGATGCATCGAGGAGCTATAGCGGGCTCCACCCGTCACTTATTAAGTCCAATGCATTCCCGTATGAAAAGGTTTAAACATAACATAAACATTCGTATTAAAACTAGCATACGAAATGTCAATAATTTCACCATAAACTATGAATGGTATAAAAATAGCACATCCATAGTCAAACATATCACAAAACCTTCAATACAATATAGAAGTTTTGTATCATAATAAATCAACTTCAAATAATCTTAAAATCCATCAAAGGATGTTGACATAGATGAAATCAAAATTCTTTTTAAAGAAGTATCTCCTTTTATTTTGAAATCATTTAAGATCCATATAAAATAAAACATTTTCTTTGAAAATATTCTTATAAGCTTGTATGGAAAGCTTCGACGATTTTATAACGGCGGAAAATAACCGCACCCGCCGTATAAGTTAAAAAAAACATTCTTTCCTCAATTCTATCGAAAAGGTTAAAAAGGACCTTGTTTTGAAAACGACGGAAAGATTCCTTTATAAACCTCTTATAAAAAGTCAAACAAGGGTATAAATGACTTTAACCCATATTCTTGTAAATAGTAAAAATGTTTTGAAATACATTTCTAAGAAACATGGATGTGGATGATAAAGAGATCACAGTAGATTATTACATATAAACAACCTCGGATAATGAAGAGATTGTGAAATAACCCTTACCTTGTACTTTTCCTTGGTTGGGGTAGGTTAACCTCATGTATAATGGTGAAATAATTGTTATTAAATTATACAAGAATCATATATATTAATATGATATCATATATGATCTTTTAACATTGATTTGTTAATAATATCTTAGAATTATCGTCGTTTCGGGTGTTAACTTACTTGTTTTCTTTTATATGTTTTGTTACGTAAGACATGTTTGTAAAGGACAGGTTGTATATTATTCATATCCAGAATGATATCAAGTAATTAAACATCATTTTTAAATCATCAAATGCTAATTATACTTGAATGGATACGATGGAGAATGAATCTCATCGCGTTCGTGGAGACGGTAGTCCGTACGTATGCACGAGCGACAATATCATTCTTTTGATATTAAAATAATATATAAATGGATGGTATACAGAATCATTAACATGTTATATTTATTATTTACATGAGTTACACATCATTATTATACCCATCCAAATAATATTATATTGAATAACAATTACACCATGACGTGGAGACGGTAAGCCGTACGTACGCACGTATGGTGACATGTTATTCAAAGGGTGGATAGAATACTGAATATGGTTGTACCATACTTATAATAACATCACAGTATATGTGAGATAATGGAGTTATTATTTTATAATGGTAAGAACAAAGGAAGAAGAAGTGGAAGAAGAAATGAACTTAGAAAAGGGTGGTGAAATCATTACCTCTTCTTCGGGTTCTTCCTTTTGATTTGATCAAAAGGGCTCCTTAGGTTGGCTTTCTGATCAAACTAAGGCCTCTAGGTTGTATTGAGGGATGTTGGGAGAGTATTTGGGCAGAGTTTGGCCGAACCAAAAGGCTTTAGAGGTGTGAAGAAATGAGAAGGAGGAGTGCCCTTTTTATAAGAGGGGTGAGGGGCACCTTTGGAAAAGCTAGAAATATTAATTTATAATAAATTCATATTCGGTTTCCAATGGCTCCAAAGTTGACTATTCAAAGGCTAAGGTGGGGATAGGTCGAAAACCACTCAACCAATAGAATTTAGACAGGTTTGGGTACTTATATTAACCTTATCTTTAAGTATTAACTCTAAGTTAATTAGTTTCACTTTTACAATGTCTCTTTGTATTTTTATATAATATGGTTAATAAACATACTATATACATCCAAGAGACCCCCAAGTGGTCCATTAATGATGCACCTATCCTGATATAAGTCTCTTGTCCAAACCTTAGATTTTTAGGAATTTAATATCAATTAATAATATAATATTTGTTTTAAGAACTCTTTTATGTCAATTTTGACACTATTCAATGGTTGATTTTTTGTGAAACTCATAACAGATTGATTACTTCGAAAAAAGTAAATTAAATCAATCCTAATATATCATATTATCCTAGAAAATTAGTTTAATTCATTAAAAGTTTCATATTATATTTATTTGGGTATTTATAATATCAATTATTTTAATTTTGCACTATTATAGTAATTACTGCATCATCATTGTGTCATAAATAAAATAAATTATCTAATGTCTAAAAATTATAAATAAAATATAATTATGTAGGAAATCTTTTTATCTTTCTAATGAATATTTATAATCGAAAATAAAACATGTATAACCCTATGTAAAAATTGTTCTTCTAAAAGATGTAAGCTTATGTCATTTTTATTTTTATTTTAGCTTTATTAATATAATGTGTCATTATCACTTACAAGTGGATCCATGGGGTCCCAAAATTGACCCAAAGATGCCCATGGTCGACCATGTATCAACCAATAGGGTTAAGACACGTTTTAGGGTAATTTAGTATTATTATAATATTATTTTTTAACCCTTATTTACCGGATTTTCCCTTAACCATCGTAAATAAAATATTTACCGCAGTAATTATTCAAAATGTCTAAAAATAAAAGTTACCTATTTACACAATTTGAACATCCTGATTCCAAATATGGAATCCATTTTTCTAAATTCAAAACACAGAAGTGGCAGAAAATAATTTAAAATTAATTCCCGCTGTCAAAACAAAAAGCGTGTTTTTAAGAGATAATAACTATCAAAAGATTGACACTTGTTTATGTTCGGTTTAATTGTAAAATTATGTCTAATGACCAACATTATATTAAATTGTAAAAATATATTATAAATATACTTTAAAACCACTCAAATTCATAATTTATCACTATTAATTATTTTGATTAAAAAAGTTGTTTTTAATTAAAATTAGTAATTTTCACTATTCATCAAAATATGAAAGTTATCCGAAAAGTACCAAAATTTAACCTTAGGCTAAATTCGATATTCCGAATCCAAAAATGAAGTCCATTTTAAAATATAAAATATATATATTTTCAAAAAGTAGGTATTACTGTTTATAACGGCTAGTTTGATTGGTTATGGTGTGTTAGAACTCGGTGTTGCGTACAACAAACGCTATCACATTATTCAAAGGGAAACGTACCGTGGAAGCTTGGGGTGTTTCATTTTAAATTTTTGATGTCCCCATTTAGTCAAAAAGTTTAAAATATTGTATTTAAAAAGGTTTCACTATTAGAAGTTGATAAAATTGAAATACTGAAAATGAATCTGTTCTTGCATTATGACTAAGAAACTCATAATAGGGATTCTAAAATTATAAGGATTATATAAAGTTCAAAATGTAGTTAATACTATTCATGACCTCTTTTAATGGTGTGATTGAACTCGGTGTTGCGTGTAGTGCAGGTTATTGAATTATTTTTAAGAAATAACACACTATGAAATCTTGGGGTGTTATATTCTCCCCTCCTTCAATAAATTGCGTCCTCGCAATTTGAAATTGTTCTTCAAAAATAAAAGGTTGAAAGTAGAAAATATATTTGTGGGAAAACCCACATCGGAAATTGGGTTACTAAAATTTAGTCTTAATATGAGGAAAAGAGAAATTAAAGGGTCACCACCAAATTATGATCTCGATTAGGAGAACATTGGTGGCAATTAGAGACATATAATTGGAGGAAAAACGTAAATATTTATAGGTAGTGATTGAGGTCATCAATCACAAACAAGTATAAAATTGAGGTCCTTAAACTCATCAATCCATGATGATTTGAAGTACCATCGGTTCAACAAAATATATGGTATTGGGACAACACATTTTTGACATTTCAAAATATCTTAGTTGAAATCCCACATCGAAAAATGAATTAATGAGGCCTCTATTTAAAATAAAGAGTGGAAAGTATGAATATTACCGAAAATAACACATACTAGGGTTCCATGTAGGTAAATATGGATATGGAGGAGAAATCTAACCATCAATTATCTGATGGAGAGTGGTAGAGAACATGGATATGAAAGGGCCAACAATCCCGAAGCCATAAATTAGTGATGATTTAAGGTACCATCTAGGACAAAATTTTTGTTCTAAGTTCCTTTTCTTAACGTTGTGGAATTTATTTATTAGATTGGCTAAGATCATAAGGAGGTATACATACTTTATAATTAGAGTTTTATCCATTAATAAATATCTTTCACTCTAAAAGATAATAGAATGTAAAAAAAAATCTATTTACACTATTCATATAGGGTTACAAAATAAACGAATTTATAATTCATCTACAAGATCTTTTAATAAAAACTGCATTATTTAATCCAGGACATCTCGTGGGCCAGTGGTAGGTGATACACCCTTGTCGCCCTTCGGTTGCGGGTTCAAGTCTCACGGCCTTGCCGGACGCGACGGGTTGCCGCCCGACCTCCGGGTTGTCCTTTTATGGACATCCAAAATTAATCTCAAACTAGAATTTATCCAAAATATTTCTGACCAAACTCACAGTCCAACATTTATAAGGAAGTTAAAAATAATGTAGATCCTTTTTACCACGTAATAGCATATGAATACCTTCATCATGTATTCTTTTAATACACTGAAACATCCTGAATTACCATATTCCTTATTGATTACATTCATGCTCCCTTATTCCATATAGAATGCTGGATATACCTCATCAATCCAAAAATGTTTTAAACCCCAACAATAATGGAATATATAGATCATTAATCAGTTCCAAGGTAGTCAAGAATATCCAATATAATTTATCCAAAACAATCATGTATTATTCCAAAATCACTAACTCGGTATCAGAACTATATTATGGTTTATCATTCTCTCAACCATATATTTTCCAAAAATTTATCCTGCTATTGAGTCACTTTTCTTTGTTCCACACAATCTCAAGTCCTTAATGAAATAGTACTGCAATACAATCCTTATATACTCCATGATTATTGTAACAAGTACATTGTTGATACAACACTCAATTGACATAATCACCATAAGAACTCTAATCATCCCTCTTCATCTGTGGTAGTAGCATAACATGATTATTATCCAATAACATCATTTGCGGCATAGTCTGATGACTGGGACATAGGTTCGCGTAGTGTCAAAACTCCTTGCAAATGAAGCATTGTACATTTGAAACCATTTTCTTACCCTTGCAGTCACGTACTTTGTGCCCTTTTCCTCCACACTTATAACAAACTCCCATTCCTTTCAGGCAAGTTCCAGGGTGTTTCTTCCCACAGTTACCACATATGGGAAAATTCTTCTTTTCCCTCTTCCCTTTATCCATTTTTCTCTCTTCCATCCTTTTCTTCTCTTGCTTCCCTTCAAAGCCATAAGACTCAGTAAACTCTTTACTTATCTTATCAACACATGATATTATTTCTTCATATGATGATAATACATGGGAGACTATTTCTCTTATAAATTCTAGCTTAAGACCATGAAAGATATGATCCTTCCTTCTCTTTGGATCATGTGCATTGTTAGAGTTCTCATTCCTTCTACTGGGCGCCATTTCTAAACAATGGTATACACTAGATCAGTTTATGAATCAAAATACATAATCCCATACTTATAAAACACTTAACATAAATTAAACTATTTAGGGATATAATCCATAATCATAAAAATGCCTCCTTTGAGGAAGTATATACTCATAAACCCTTCATAATGATTTGTAAAGAAAATAAGAGTTATCCTAAGCATATCCCCCGGGAGTGTCGTAACCAAGAGTTCAGCAAGGCCCGTTGTCGTGCACCAGTTCCCGTTCGAGTCTAGCTCAAAGCGGTGTTTTCGGGTTTTACCCCTAGGTACATCTGTGCCAGAGCCGCCTCTACCTGCTCGTATCCAGACAGGGATGTATTGCTCGGAAAACTCACAAAATCTCTACAGTACCAAAATTCTAGGAAGTTCTTCTATACTAATCCTCAAAGTTCATCTTAGGTCTACGTGCTCTAATCAGAGTTTATCTAAATCTAGCTTCCAAGGTTTGTACTAAACTTCCTCTGATACCAACTGTAACGCCCCGACCCCAGCTACCCAGAGTCGGTGCATTACTTCGTAACATTGGCATGATCACAAGAAAGATCAAATCTCGAAAGACCGATTGGTTTAGTAGCCTTGGAAACACTAGATATATTCATAAGTTTTACATTACATCATAAAATGAAAAACTACTACAACAACATAATGTTTCCACAGTCCACACTATAATCCCCTCATAATATCCCTTCAGGTCATTCATAACTTACATCTTCACTTCCTGGGAAAAATAAAACATAGAAAAGGGGTGAGCTCAAATGCCCAGTAAGGATAACAATATAGCGGAACATTCAAAATAAGCGTAAACATTTAAGGCAATGAATTAATAAAACAAAAGCCTTTTAAACTTGAACTTCAACATAGTATGGCAAAAGTAAAATGAAATAATGCCATTTACTTTTTCACATGGATATTCTACTAGTTGAATAATCACATGCAATATCAATAACCACTTTCATAATGTTGGAATGCATAATGCCAGACTATCATAACCACATAGCCAAGGCCTCGTGCCAAGACTACAAATAAGATTTTGTCAAGGCCTTGTTCCAAGACACTAGTTTGTCTCATGAGACCTACCGATGCATCGAGGAGCTATAGCGGGCTCCACCCGTCACTTATTAAGTCCAATGCATTCCCGTATGAAAAGGTTTAAACATAACATAAACATTCGTATTAAAACTAGCATACGAAATGTCAATAATTTCACCATAAACTATGAATGGTATAAAAATAGCACATCCATAGTCAAACATATCACAAAACCTTCAATACAATATAGAAGTTTTGTATCATAATAAATCAACTTCAAATAATCTTAAAATCCATCAAAGGATGTTGACATAGATGAAATCAAAATTCTTTTTAAAGAAGTATCTCCTTTTATTTTGAAATCATTTAAGATCCATATAAAATAAAACATTTTCTTTGAAAATATTCTTATAAGCTTGTATGGAAAGCTTCGACGATTTTATAACGGCGGAAAATAACCGCACCCGCCGTATAAGTTAAAAAAAACATTCTTACCTCAATTCTGTCGAAAAGGTTAAAAAGGACCTTGTTTTGAAAACGACGGAAAGATTCCTTTATAAACCTCTTATAAAAAGTCAAACAAGGGTATAAATGACTTTAACCCATATTCTTGTAAATAGTAAAAATGTTTTGAAATACATTTCTAAGAAACATGGATGTGGATGATAAAGAGATCACAGTAAATTATTACATATAAACAACCTCGGATAATGAAGAGATTGTGAAATAACCCTTACCTTGTACTTTTCCTTGGTTGGGGTAGGTTAACCTCATGTATAATGGTGAAATAATTGTTATTAAATTATACAAGAATCATATATATTAATATGATATCATATATGATCTTTTAACATTGATTTGTTAATAATATCTTAGAATTATCGTCGTTTCGGGTGTTAACTTACTTGTTTTCTTTTATATGTTTTGTTACGTAAGACATGTTTGTAAAGGATAGGTTGTATATTATTCATATCCAGAATGATATCAAGTACTTAAACATCATTTTTAAATCATCAAATGCTAATTATACTTGAATGGATACGATGGAGAATGAATCTCATCGCGTTCGTGGAGACGGTAGTCCGTACGTACGCACGAGCGACAATATCATTCTTTTGATATTAAAATAATATATAAATGGATGGTATACAGAATTATTAACATGTTATATTTATTATTTACATGAGTTACACATCATTATTATACCCATCCAAATAATATTATATTGAATAACAATTACACCATGACGTGGAGACGGTAAGCCGTACGTACGCACGTATGGTGACATGTTATTCAAAGGGTGGATAGAATACTGAATATGGTTGTACCATACTTATAATAACATCACAGTATATGTGAGATAATGGAGTTATTATTTTAGAATGGTAAGAACAAAGGAAGAAGAAGTGGAAGAAGAAATGAACTTAGAAAAGGGTGGTGAAATCATTACCTCTTCTTCGGGTTCTTCCTTTTGATTTGATCAAACGGGCTCCTTAGGTTGGCTTTCTGATCAAACTAAGGCCTCTAGGTTGTATTGAGGGATGTTGGGAGAGTATTTGGGCAGAGTTTGGCCGAACCAAAAGGCTTTAGAGGTGTGAAGAAATGAGAAGGAGGAGTGCCCTTTTTATAAGAGGGGTGAGGGGCACCTTTGGAAAAGCTAGAAATATTAATTTATAATAAATTCATATTCGGTTTCCAATGGCTCCAAAGTTGACTATTCAAAGGCTAAGGTGGGGATAGGTCGAAAACCACTCAACCAATAGAATTTAGACAGGTTTGGGTACTTATATTAACCTTATCTTTAAGTATTAACTCTAAGTTAATTAGTTTCACTTTTACAATGTCTCTTTGTATTTTTATATAATATGGTTAATAAACTTACTATATACATCCAAGAGACCCCCAAGTGGTCCATTAATGATGAACCTATCCTGATATAAGTCTCTTGTCCGAACCTTAGATTTTTAGGAATTTAATATCAATTAATAATATAATATTTGTTTTAAGAACTCTTTTATGTCAATTTTGACACTATTCAATGGTTGATTTTTTGTGAAACTCATAACAGATTGATTACTTCAAAAAAAGTCAATTAAATCAATCCTAATATATCATATTATCCTAGAAAATTAGTTTAATTCATTAAAAGTTTCATATTATATTTATTTGGGTATTTATAATATCAATTATTTTAATTTTGCACTATTATAGTAATTACTGCATCATCATTGTGTCATAAATAAAATAAATTATTTAATGTCTAAAAATTATAAATAAAATATAATTATGTAGGAAATCGTTTTATCTTTCTAATGAATATTTATAATCGAAAATAAAACATGTATAACCCTATGTAAAAATTGTTCTTCTAAAAGATGTAAGCTTATGTCATTTTTATTTTTATTTTAGCTTTATTAATATAATGTGTCATTATCACTTACAAGTGGATCCATGGGGTCCCAAAATTGACCCAAAGATGCCCATGGTCGACCATGTATCAACCAATAGGGTTAAGACACGTTTTAGGGTAATTTAGTATTATTATAATATTATTTTTTAACCCTTATTTACCGGATTTTCCCTTAACCATCGTAAATAAAATATTTACCGCAGTAATTATTCAAAATGTCTAAAAATAAAAGTTACCTATTTACACAATTTGAACATCCTGATTCCAAATATGGAATCCATTTTTCTAAATTCAAAACACAGAAGTGGCAGAAAATAATTTAAAATTAATTCCCGCTGTCAAAACAAAAAGCGTGTTTTTAAGAGATAATAACTATCAAAAGATTGACACTTGTTTATGTTCGGTTTAATTGTAAAATTATGTCTAATGACCAACATTATATTAAATTGTAAAAATATATTATAAATATACTTTAAAACCACTCAAATTCATAATTTATCACTATTAATTATTTTGATTAAAAAAGTTGTTTTTAATTAAAATTAGTAATTTTCACTATTCATCAAAATATGAAAGTTATCCGAAAAGTACCAAAATTTAACCTTAGGCTAAATTCGATATTCCGAATCCAAAAATGAAGTCCATTTTAAAATATAAAATATATATATTTTCAAAAAGTAGGTATTACTATTTATAACGGCTAGTTTGATTGGTTATGGTGTGTTAGAACTCGGTGTTGCGTACAACAAACGCTATCACATTATTCAAAGGGAAACGTACCGTGGAAGCTTGGGGTGTTTCATTTTAAATTTTTGATGTCCCCATTTAGTCAAAAAGTTTAAAATATTGTATTTAAAAAGGTTTCACTATTAGAAGTTGATAAAATTGAAATACTGAAAATGAATTTGTTCTTGCATTATGACTAAGAAACTCATAATAGGGATTCTAAAATTATAAGGATTATATAAAGTTCAAAATGTAGTTAATACTATTCATGACCTCTTTTAATGGTGTGATTGAACTCGGTGTTGCGTGTAGTGCAAGTTATTGAATTATTTTTAAGAAATAACACACTATGAAATCTTGGGGTGTTACAAGATAAATTAGATTATAAATATTTATTAGAAAGATAAACATATTTCCTAAATAATGGTATTTTATTGATAATTTTTAGACATTAAATAATTTAATTTATTTATGACACAATGGTGATGGAGTAATTACCTAATTAATGAAATATTAAATTAATTGATATTATAAATATCCAAATAAATGTATCTTGAAAATTTTTATTAATTAAACTAAGTTTCTAGGTTAATATGACATATTAGGGTTGGTTAGATGATTTTTTTTTGATGTAATAATTCTGTTATAAATTTAGCAAAAACAAGATACCAAATAGTGTCCAAATTGACATAAAAGCGTTTTTAAAACAAATATTATATTATTAATTTATTTTCTATTACTAAAAATATAAGGATCGGCCAAAGGACTTATGTAATTATAAGTGTATCATTATTTAACCACTTGGGGTTCTCTTGGATGTATATAGTATGTTTATTAACCATATAATATAAAAATACAATGAGACATGGTAAATGTCAAACTATTTAACTAAGAGTTAAATATAAAAGATAAAGTTAATATAGTGACCCAAACCTGTATAAAACCTATTTCTTTAGAGTTTTCAGACCCATACCCACCTTATCATTTAAATTATCTATTTTGGAGCCATTATAAACCGAAAATTATTTTTTTATAAAATACTATTTCTTGCTTTTCCTTAGGTGCCCCTCACCCCTCTTATAAAAGGGCACTCCCCCTTCTCTCTAATTTACACATTCCAAGCCATTTGTCTCAGCCATGATCTGACAAAATACCCTCTAAAATATCCTCCCTTTATCCTTGAGGACTTACTTTATCCAAAAACCTACCTAAGGATCCCTTTTGATCACATCAAAAGGAATAACCCGAAGAAGAGGTAAATATTTCATCACCTCTTTCAAGTTCCTTTCTTCTTCCACTTCCTTTTTCTTTGTTGTTTCAATTCTAAAATAATAAGTCCAGTATATTATATATAATGTTATGTTTTTATAAATATGGTACAACCAAATTCATTATTCTATCCTTCCTTTGAATGACATATCACCATATGTGTGTACGTAGGGCTTACCGTCTCCACGTCGTGGTGTAATTGTTATTCAATACATTATTATTTGGATGGGTATAATAATGATGTTTAATTGATGGAAATAATATTCATAACATGATAATAATTCTTTATATTTGATATACCATCCAATTATATATTATTTTAATATCAAAATAATGATATTGTCGCTTGTGCGTACATACGGAATATCGTCTCCACGAACGTGATTAGATTCATTCCCTATCGTATCCATTCAAGACTAATTTTCATTTGATGATTAAAAATAATTTTTAAAGACTTTATATAATATTGTATATGAATAATAAACATCCCATCCATAAAAAATATGAATCACGTAAAAAATAATATAAAAGAAAACGAATCCGTTAACACCCGAAACGACGATAATACTAAGATATTATTAACAAAACAATGTTAAAAGATCATATATGATATCATATTAATGTATATGATTCTTTTATAATTTAATAACAATTATTACATCATCATACAAAAGGTTATCCTAACCTTGACTAAGGAAAAGTACAAGGTAAGGGATAATTTCACAATCTCTTTATTATTCGAGGTATTTTTTACTTCAGTATCTACTGGGACCACATTGTCATCCACATCCATGTTTCTTAAAAATGTATTTCAAAACAATCATATTATTTTATAGAATATGGGTTAATGTCATTTTTACCCTTGTTTGACTTTTTATAAGATGTTTGTAATGTAATCCTTCTGTCGTTTTCCAAACAAGGTCCTTTTTAAACTTTTCCACAGAAATAAGTTAAGAATATTTTTTAACTTATACGGTGGTAGCGGCTATTTTACACCGTTATAAAATCTTCAAGGTTTCCATTATAATCTTATAATAATATTTTCAAAGTATATGTTTTATTTCATAATTATGTGACTTTTAAATTATTTCAAAAAAATTTTATATTTCTCTCAAATAGTGTGGATTTCATCTATGTCAACATCCTTTGATGGATTTTAAGCTTATTTGAAGTTGATTTATTATGACACAAAACTTCCATATGATTTTGAAGGTTTTGGGATATGTTTGACTATGGATGTATTATTTTTATACCATTCATGGTTTATGGAGAAATTATTGACACTTTGTATGCCAATTTTAATAATAATGTTTATGTTATCTTTAAACCAGTTCATAGGAGGAATTCATTGGACTTAGTAAGTGACGGGTGGAGCCCACTATAGCTCCTTGATGCATTGGTTGGTCTCATTAGACAAACAAGTGTCATGGAAGAAGGCTTTGAAAAAATCTTATTTGTAGTCATGGCACAAGGCCTTGACTATGTGGTTATTATAGTCTAGCAATATGCATTCCATCATTATGAAAGTGGTTATTGATATTGCATGTGATTATTCGACTAGTGGAATATCCATGTGAATAAGTAAATGGAATTATTTCATTTTATTTTTTTCATATTGTGATGAAGTTAATGTTTAAACGTATTTTCTTTTAGTTATACATTGCCTTAAATGTTTATTCTTATTTATGAATGTTTCCGCTATATTGTCATCCTTACTGAGCATCTGAGCTCACCCCTTTCTAGGTTTTATTTTTCCCAGGATGTGAAGAAATATTTTATGACTGGCCTGCAGGGATAGTTTGAGGGGATATGAGTGTGGACTATGGAGACTATGTTGTTGTAGTTTTTCAATTTATGATGTAATGTAAGACTTATGAATTTATATCGTGTTTCCAAGGCTATTAAACTAGTCGGTCTTTCGAGAGATGATATTTTGTGATCATGCCAATGTTATGTAATAATGCACCGACTCTGGGTAACTAGGGTCAGAGTGTTACATAAAATCACTGGGTTTCTATCAAAACATTTTATTCCATTTTCAAAAGATTGAAATCCATTCAAAACCAACTCTATCAATTTCAAAATTGATTACAATAATTAAATAAAACAATTTAACAGAAATCGTTTCCATCAAAATTTCAATTTCTATTAAACAATTTAAATCACTCAATTTCCATTAACACACCCCAATTTAATGTAATTTTCAAGTTTCCCAATTATAATGCAAAAACCAATGAAAATATCTTAATTCACTAGAATTGGATTTTATCAAATCATTTGAACGAATGTTTGAGAAATTTAATTTAAATAAAAAATTGAAATAAATCAAGAAATTTCAATGTCAATCAATTTGGATAAACCAGATATAATCACATACCTTTTTACCCAAAAAACACTTACAACTGCATCCATCAATAAGAACGAAGGTTTGAAAACCTCAAATAACAACATGGTGGTGAGATATACCACAACAAGACATATATCCTTTAATTTCAGGATGACACATTGAAATACCAAAGGAGGAGAAAGAGATAGAGGTGAAGAATGAGGGATATATATTATGTGGAAATCACACATCATCCACAATGATAACCAAATGCCAAAAAATGGATCCAGGTGGTTTAGAGAGCTTCATGATCACCACAGAAAGGCATAAGGTAAAAAGAGATAAAACTGTAGTGAGGGTATAAATGAAACAAAGACACACTACCTATTTAAAAACTGCACTCAGGGAATTACATGACTTTTAATGAAAATTCACATTGTAAACCCATTAAATTTTGTAACCACTAAAAAATTCATTGTCTGGAATTAAAAATCGTTAATTAAATACCTCATGATGTGTAACGGTTAGTCACAATGAGTAACCCTCACAGCATGAATACTTTCACAACTTACCTCCAGAAACCATTATATGCCATGTAACTCAGTAACATGGCATGTAACCCTCTAGAAACCTGTAGAAAATTCCTTTTATAGATGGGAGTCCAAAAAATCTCTAGATTAACCATTATAGGTAACCTCATAATTCATTATCAACCATACCCAGTCAATGAAATGGAAGAAACCATGAAAAGAATAATGTAATTCTTATCAGATCGGTAACTGGATGTTACAACCTCCCCACCATAGAAACTTTATGTCCCCATAAATCCTATGAAAAGTATTCCACTCCAAAAAGATGAGGCCATTGCTCTCTCATCAGTGCCACTCATTCCCAACTCTAATGATTACCTGAACCATACTTATATAGCTCATGAAACAAATGTATCATCCTCCCATGATGTACCTTGGTCTCAAAATCAACTATCCTGAATGGCCTCTCAGTCATAGAAAAATCATGATCGATTTCCAGATCACTCCAGGTCAAAACATTATATGGATCATATAAAAACATTCTAAACTGCGATACCTGGAATATGTTATGTATCGATGTCATCTATGGGGAAAGTGATAAATTGTATTAATATTCCCCAAATTGTTCAACTACAACAAAAGGTACCACAAAATTAGGAGTAATATTCCCTTTCCTCTGAAACATTCAATGACTGAACCAGGGTGAAACATTCTAGAACACATAGTCACCAACTAAGAAATCCAAAATATCAATAGATATGATCCAAATAATGATTATATCGGAAATTTTCTATAACAATTCTTTGATGAATCAATTGAATCATATCTATTGTATCTTGAAAAAAACTAGGTCCAACCAAGGAACTTCCGCCAATATCCAACCAATACAATGTATATTTATAAGGAAATCCATACAAGGCCTCAAAAATATCAATTATTATTGTATACTGGTAATTATGTTTATAAGAAAACTAAACTGGTACCAAGTGATCACCCTAATACTTACTGAAGTCAAGAAGAGAAGTGAAAAGCATATTCTAAACAATATGTATATCTCTCTCTATATGGAAATATGACTAGGGATAGTAGGCCATTCTCAAACGGAATTGAGATCCCATTGCCTTTTGAAGTCCTGTCCAATATAGGGATGTGGACTAAGGATCCTAACCAGAGACATTAGAATATATAACTCTGTAAAACTGGATAGTCTCTTTCACATTGTTATTTCCCAACACCTCAAAATTGTTTGTATCCCTAATGGGTATAAATTGAGATGACCTGGTCAGCCTGTCGATCACAACCTATATAAAATTATTCTTCCTCTGGATATGAGGAATCCCAACCCTAAAGTCGATAAATATTCCATCCCAAATATATTTATGTACTGGATGTTTCTGATGTAAACCTAAAGGTTTCTTATGGTTGGATTTATCCCTGTTGCACGTATAGAAACACGAGACAAAATTAGAAATTCCAAGTTTTAATCCTGTCCACATGAACTATAAATGCATGTCATAAAACATATTAGTGGTTCCTAGTTGCACTGACCACTAATAATTATTAAAATACTCTATCACAACCATCCATAATTCTTACGGCACAACAAAGTTATTCGGATATCAAAGAACACCCTATTTGGAGAAACACAACTGGGAAATTGACTCCCACCATAATGGTTGTCTCTAATGCTAAGTAATTAATAAAAAATATATTGATCCTAATGAATAATCTTTAGAATATTGGATTTCAACTAAATATTGTATTGAGAAACATAATATTCAATCTCTTGAAGTCTACTATGAAACTATTCAAAGATAGCCATCAAGTTCCAATATTAAAAAGATTCTTTCACTACCTAAGTTGGATATTTCCTGGTCAATGTATCTATAATTACAATCCCTTTTCTTGGATTATAGGTGATGTGATAGTCAAATTATTATAGGTACTTCATCAAATTACTCAGATAAAGATTCAAGTAATTTTGAGAGAAGATATAAGTCATAGTATTTGGTCTGAATACACATTAATCCTTTCATCATAAAGGTAGTTTTTTTAACTCTTATGTGTGTGCATCATAGCTGTAGGTTCAAGGCCATGTGTTGAATAATAATTCTTTTGTGTCTTAGGTTGATGAAATCCATAAGAAACCACATTATTTATTTTCATGAGAACTCATCCCATGCCTGAACCCAATGGATCACTAAAGACAACATTTCCCCACCTAGCCTCTGAAAGTGTCTACGCCAGCATTGTTGTCAAAATATGGTTTATCTCAAAAAAATAACTCTTACATTTATTATTCAATGAAAATTTCACCCCCTTCTGATTTATATTAGTCATCGGATAAGAAAACATCATGATTTCTTCCATGAATTGATGATAATATCTAGCTAAGCCCATGAATATTCTAATCATTAAGTCATTTTGTAGCCTCTCCCAAGTCATAGTAACCTTTACCTTCTTTGTATGAACTGATATACACTTCTCAAACACCAAATGTCCCAATAATTTCACTTCCTGAATCAAAAAAACACAATTTGAAAGCTTGGGGTACAGTTGGTGGTTTCTCAGCAGACATAGAACTATCCTCAGGTGATGTGCCTGATCCTCCTCGAATTCAGAGTAAATAAGGATGTCATCCACGAAGACTACAAAAAATGAATCCAGATACTCATGGAAAATATTTTCCATTAGATCCAAAAAATACCGGAGAATTTTTCTGACCAAAAGTAATAACAATTTTCTTAAAATGTTCATACCTTCTTTAAAAGGCATTTTTCTAAATGTTAGATTATTCTATACTCAATTAATGGTAACCAAATCAGAGTTCGATCTTTGTAAACTACTTCACCCCTTTCATATAATCAAACAGATCACTAATCCAGGGAAACAAATACATTCTCTTTACCATAACACTATTTATATTCTTTTATTCAACACATAAGCAAAGAGATCCCTCATCTTACTTAGTGAATAGAATTGTCACTGTTGAGGGTGACACACTCAGGTGTATACAAAGATTCTCAAGAATATATTCCACTTGAGACATAAGCTCTTACATTTCAACTAGAGCCATTTGGTTAGAGATAATTGAGACTTTTTGGGTGTTAGTAATCAAGTCAATGTAAATACTTCACCTCTTATACTATTGGAAAAACTGTGAAATCAGAAGGAAACATTTAGGGAAACTCAATGAAAATAGGATGAAAATAACTACTCAAATATTCCTACTCCAGATCAAAAGAAAAACCTAATATTACCTTCCCCGACTCTAGATAATAAGGTCTATCCCTACTCAGCCTGAGGCCCCAATATTCTGGAAAGACAAGAGACACACTGCTAGGTGTAGTCAAGTAAGCTCTCCCAAAATAAAAATCAATCTCTGATTTATTGGAAATGATCCAATCCATACAAAATATGTTTTCAAGATGTTTCATGTCAAGGAACAGAAAAATCCAATCAATCTCGAAATCAGATAGAGAGAATATATAGGTGGGACTATGGAGTCCATGCTCTCATTTGTACCAAGGGGTGGAGTAATATCCATTGAACATGATAAAATATTCATAAGAAGATTATGATGATTAATAATACGATTTAAAATAAATGAGAGTGATGAAACTCTGTCAAATATAGAAGTCACTAAAAACGAATCTATATTAATGGTACCTCTCACAATTTCTAGATAGATGTTTTCTTCCTCTATAGACTCTTCCAATATGTGAAGTATATTCATTCCGTATTCTTATGGGGTGAACCCTTTTCTATTCAATGAATCTATTTTCCCTGTAGTTTAAGAAGATTGAATGATCATGTCCCACTAAAAAGAGTACAAAAGTTATAGCAGAATCTTTGTATGTTTCTTTAACATCTATAGGAGATATAGTTCTTGGGTTCCTTGGTGAAAACCCTCATAAAATTTCCTAGCTTTCCACGTTGATAGAAAATAAAAGGACCTCCTCTCAGTGACTTCGGTGGTCTGTAATAAATCTTTCATTTAGAAAATGATATAGAATCATTATTATTCCATTTTCCTTTGAAGGAACTAATGCTACAACTAGGAGAAAAAGGAACTCCTGATAAGCCTACCATTCCAGTGAGGTCCATCTCAACCATTATCTCCCTATACATTACATCCGAATTAGTGGGAATATTTTACAAGAAAACCCTAGAATAGTTATCTGATTGAAGTCATATCTCTTATCATCATAACTTCACCCCCTCATTAGATAAATTCATATGTGCAAATTGAACCAGTTCTGTAAAGTGAATGGAATACTCCATAATGGTTCTATTGTCTTGATCAATCTTGAAAAACTCTAAATCTTAGGCCCACACCATTGACTCTGGATAGAACTGGTCAGTGAAAAAATATGAAGTCTTTCTGTTCTATTCAATCATGATTATTCACGGTCAAAATCATATCCCACAATCTCAGTATTGGTCCTACAAGCACAAAGGCATCACATTGTACCTTCATCTCATCTATTGTCTCTAATAAATCAAATAAATGTTCTACCTTTCCCGACCATTACATAGAATGATGAGGATCGGTGGTTCCTTTTAAGACCAGTGGATTCTGATGAATGAACTCCTGGGTAATATTTTGAATAACATCCCCCTAGGTATCCATATCTAGAGGCTGAATGTGTACTGAAGGTGGTGCATGTCTAAGAGCTTGGATAGTGCACACAATCACCTCAACCAAATTCAGGTCAATGATAGGATTTTCTTGCTGATTCCGCTTCCTTTAATTAATTCACACATCTTCTTAGAGGCAAGATGATACATAACACATGATGAAAACAAGAAATAAATTAAATCAACACTCAAACTGATAAATAAGTGAAATTATTCCCAATTTATGGAACAACCAGATTTGGATTTCACTCTATCAAAATAAAAATACGGAAAAGACTAGAACTAATCCATAAGAAATCCTTACCTAGCCGCACATAGTGAAATAAGGATCCTTTTAGTGAGAGATTTTTAGGCACTCAATCACAACTAAATATGAAGAATTGACAATATTACTCATCTACATAATTGCATTAAGAAAAAAATATCAACAACCTATTCTGATACCATTTTTTCACAAACAATCCCAGCTACCCTGGTAACACAGTAACTAAACTGACCATAACATATCCCAAAGGGCATTCCAAATCCCCATGGGACGGAAACTAGAACCTGGTATCATAAAACATGCAAGTGGGAATGAATATTCCACAAAACATAGAGAAATTAAAAAGAAACACTACAATTTTAATAACAAAATATAATCCATTGGGTGTAATGTAATAGATGTAAACAAGGCATTAAATCCTAAATTACTACAACCCATGTTCCAAAACACAAAAACACAACCCACGTCCCTAAAGACACAACTCACCAAAACCAAGGTTCAATAGCCGGTTCCACCTCCATGAGATCCTTTCCCCTTTCTTGGATATGGAAGGAGAAAATCAACAAACACCTAAATGAACAAGTAGTGTGGGAGATTAAAATACACACAAGGGCTCAAAAATTATTCCTTAATAGATTCAAATAATATATTAACCAAATTAATTTTTCAATTTTAAAGGGAAATAGGATTTTAATTTCAGATAATTTATAATTAAAATATTATATATAATTAATATGATATAAAAATACATGAAGAAAATGATTTTTAAATGTTGGAATATTTCTAATATAATAGAATATATATAACAGTTAAAAAAATATTTTATGTTATTTTATATGTGAAGTAATGTAGTTCAATCTAAATTTGCATAAATTCATATCTCAAATATAAAATAATTGAGCAACATGGTCACTTGTTGTTGGGAAAAATCTATCATGGTAACATGGAAACATTTTTGGGTCGATTGTTTTTGTTGAAAAATATGGATTCCATGGTAATTTTAGGAGTGTAGATAGATTTTTTTTCTAAAAATATTAAATAATTATTAAGGTTATCTTCAAGATTACGAAAATCATTACAAAAACTGGATTTCCATGAATCCCTAATAAAACTATAGTAAGGGCATGCATATACTGAATACTAGATTTTTGTGAAGGGTGGTTCGTGTAGGTGTGAATGTTTTTATAGTGATCTTCAAAATAATGGAAATTATCATAAAAAGTGTATTTTCATGAAGGAATAGTAAAAATATGGAAAAAGAATTAATTTCATGAAGACCACTGATTCGCAAAGGGTGGTTTGTGAAGGCATGAGTTTTTTTGACAGTGATCACTGTGATTGTGAAAATAATCACAAAAAGTGGATTTCCATTAAGTCCATTCCAAAATATGAAAAATGAATTAATTTCATCAAGAATAGGTTTTTCTTAATGGTGACTTGTGAAGGCATGAAGGTTTATGAGGGAAAAATATGTGATTATGACTTGCATCGTGAGAAGTGGATTTCTTTGAAGGCCTTCTGAAAATATAGAAAAGGCATGATTTTTTAGAAGAATATGTGTTTTTGAATAGTAGTTCGTAACGATGTGATGGCATCTAACAGTGGTATACATGGTTACAAATTATATTTTTGAACACCATAAAGGGTTTTTATAGAAATCTTTGTGATTATGATGAGCATCGCAAATCAGAAATTTTTAAGGAGTTTTCTGAAACTGGAAGTGCTGTAATGGAAATTGGAGTGCTTCGCAAAGAGGTGATGACATCGATAAAAGGTTCTAGAATAAATGGAAACACCTATAAATAGGAATCTAACACCCTTAAAAAGTGTACTCATATTTAACAAAAATCCTAAGGATCTAGATTCACGAAGGTGTTCGCAATGGTGGTATGAAAAAATGTTTTCGATAGATTTAAAGGCCAACTGAATGTTTTGATCTTTATAAAATAAAATTACTTCATGAAGGCTAAGTGATTTTTGGGAAAAGGGAAGAAATTTGTGAAGGCAATAAAATCCAAACAATTGTTCTATGTTTTGTGAAAGTAAATTAGTTTTTCCAAGACTATTTGATATTCATGAAGGGGCTTTATGAAGTGTTCCAGGAAGGGGCTACACAAAAGAGGGGTTTTTGAAAAGTAAATGTTCATCGTGAATCGATTTTGAAAGAGGTTTCTCATTGAATTGATGGTAAAGTGATATTCATCAGTGGATGAATATTGGACATCAATATAGTATCTAAAAACAATGTTGGATACATTAATCTGAGATAATAAAGGGACCTGAATGTTTATAACCTGTGAGTGGATATTCTGAACATGTAGTGAGCACACATTAGTTGGGAGAGTGGTTAGATTTTTGAAATTGTGATTGGTTGTAAACCAAGAGGTATAGTGAGTTTGTTTCAAACTTTTAGAATAATAGTATGATTACAGTGTATTTGTTACTTCATCACATTGATGTTGTGTGATCCTTAGATGTAATACAGTTAGGGTGAACCATGTAAATATTTTATGTCATTTTCATCCTTAAACTTAATTTCACATTGTGCTATAGGAAAGAGAGAGAAGATAGTTTTTCCTAACATCAAAACAAGATCAAAAAGGTAAAGTTATTTTAATCTATCATACCCTAATTCACCCTCTCTCTCTAGGTATTAAACCTTGTGGTCTTGAAAATTGACATTATAGGTAAAGATTAATATTATTGTTTTTCTCTCAATTGAGTTCATCAATTATAACAGGATTCCGATCTTTTACGGGAATAATTTTCAGCAATTGAATATTCAGATGAAACACTAATTTCAATATTTGATATTGGATGCGTTTATATCATCAAATCATGGTATTTCATCCAATATCCATAGTGGTGTTTTACCAAAAGCACAAATAATGAAATTGGATGATGATGCTAAGGGAATCAATGATTTAGGGGGAGTCGTATCCAATGTAATTGATATAAAGATGATCTCATGAAAATCATAACATTATTTGTGGGAAAATATATTAAATATATATATAGTTGATTGAAATATTAGAGAGGAAATTATGCATGTTTTGTATAACAAGTATGATGATCTAAAAATGAACCCAAATCCATCTTTTGATTCATTCTTTGTTAGGGTAATTTTTTTATTTGAAGACATGTATGGTCTTGGGGAAATCATTGAAGACATAATTATTATCAAGCATATCTTTTGGAATCTTCCACCATGGTTCAATCCGAATGTTTTACTATTAGAATATAGGGACTTGAAAGGGATCACATAGGATAAATTGTATAGTGCCCTTGTAGAATATGAAATGAGAAATGATGATAATGATGTTGTGGAAAAGGGGAAATCTATGGTGGTAGCATTCAAGGCCATGAAGAATCTTCCCATTGAAGATTCTTTTGAATAACAAGAGATAGATGAATTGATTTCATTCCATTAATTAAATATGAAATGATGAAAAGGAATGTTCTACGGGAAACATTCACTTTCTTGTTTAGATCTGGAAAGGTTTATCATCTTGCAATAATAATTCCCCAAGAAGTTCCAGGATGATGATAAAGATGAAGTTGAAATCTCTATGAATAAGTCTTCAGCCTTTGTGAAAGGAAAGAAAAATTATATAAAATGTTTTTTTTAAGAAAATTAATCTTCTTTCAAAAGAATTTAATAGTTAAGATGAATCTGACGTTGAAGAGGTAGAAGAGATAGAGAATTAAAAATACCATTGATAAAATGCTATAGTGGAAATCGTAGGTAGCACCCAGAAAAGGGAAGAAACTATCATTTATGAAGAATAATAATTTAAATGAAGAGTTGATTTACAAGTTGAATTATAATACTTCCTTGAAGAGTTAGATGTTTGGAGAGCTAAAATAAGGAATCCTAGAAAAGTAAATTATGATTCCAAACTCAACATATATTAGTAGGAGGAAGACTTGTCTGAGCTGGTGAAACAAATTGAAAAACTTCATTCTTCAACACTAGAGAGCTTAGAAAATATTGATGATTATAAGATCAGGAAATTAGAAAAGAAGAGTGAAATCGATAGTTTGACTAACTCCAAAAGGGATCAAATCAAATGTATCAATGAACATGAAGAGGAAGTTATCAGTATGAAATAAAAAGTTAAGGATCAAGAATAGATCCTGACTCCTAATGTGACATTGAAAAACTGGAAAAATCAGAAGGTGGAAAGGCTATAAGTAGAGTATAAAGGTCCAGAAAAACAAAATAAAAAGACAAATCTAAATGATAATAAAATTACAGGGCTTTATCATGTAAATAAAGTAACTATGGTGGATGTCAGACCACAAGCCCTCACTCTAACATTGGTGATTTATTTGGGTGTGAAGGAGAATTAGCTGATTCTATTAAACCAAAGGACAACCAGTAGTGAATAAGTTACACACATAAATGCACCTCACATTAGGTGTAATTACAGTGGAAATATAGGAAATTGAAAAAATATGTGTTACATATCTAAGATATACTAAAGGGAACAAGAACTATAGTAGACATAAAATAGATCATGGTAATATAGAATATATTTTGAGGGACATTGTTTCAGGTGAATAGGATTTCGGTGCATGGATGGTTGTTGTACATCAACCATGTAGAGGAATGTGAAAAAGTAGAACTAATGTGGTTGTAAGAATCAAATCAGAGAATCAACAAGTGATTTGAAAATGAAAAATTAATTTTGAGGTTTATAGGATTAATCTCATCCATCATACTCTGAGGAAGACCATAATTTTGAATCTTTGTTGAGTTTGAAGAAAAAAACATGGCTAAAAAATAATATGAGAAGTTAGTGGTTATGGAAATTTTCCTTAAAGCATCAGATGAATCTGGTGTATGGATCCTTTCCAGCGGTTTTACATCCCATATGAGAGAAAATAATGATCTAGTTACATGAATAAAATATGTTAAAGAAGAAGTTTTCATGTAAAGAAATTATGAGGGCCTCATCATGGTTTTCTAAAGAAATGCCATGTTTGTGGGAAATGAAATGAGATGCATTGATGTGTTGGTAGTAGAAGGTCTCAGTCATAACATTCTTAGTGTTAGTCAGCTATGTCACTCTATGAATTATATAATATTTTCCAAGAAGATTTGTACCATCAAAGGAAGAGATGTTGTAGTTGTCTTATAGGAAAAAAGACAAAGGAAATATATACCATATAAGTGTAGAAGAGGATAAGGCCTTTTCTTCCAAAGAGAAAGAAAACAAGATGGGGAATAAATGCGCTGGTCATCTATACCAACCATCCCTGGAAGATTTGATAAAATATGATTTAGCTAGTGACCACCCTAAGCTGTCATGAGATCATACACATACATTTGATGCTTGTCAACAAGGGAAGATCATAATAATGAATTATAAATCTAATGAAAATAAGTCAGAAAGAGTTCTTGAAATAGTTCGTGATGATGTATGTGGACTTATGTCGCTGAGAACCATGGATGGGAAAAGAAAATATTCCCTTTTCATTAATGAATACAACAGAATGGCATGGGTATTTTTTATTTCCCATAAGTGTGTTGTATTCAGTTGCATAAAACCTTATCAGATGGAATATAAATGTATTATTATGTATAAAATGATGTTGATTCAAACTGATAATGGTACTGAATTCACAA
This sequence comes from Viscum album, assembly GCA_963277665.1. Classification (NCBI taxonomy): domain Eukaryota; kingdom Viridiplantae; phylum Streptophyta; class Magnoliopsida; order Santalales; family Viscaceae; genus Viscum; species Viscum album. The sequence continues at coordinate 1,095,913,662 of OY728130.1, forward strand.
ATAGTCAAGTAGAAGACTATCTCAAGAAACATGGGACAATGAATCAGGTTTATTAAGTAAGAACACCCTAGCATAAGGGAGTTGTTGATAGGAGAAATAAGATCACCAAAACATGGCCATAAAGATGCTTGTTGAAAAATTCTTACTAGAGAAATTTTTGAAAGGAGAAGTATTGAAATCAATCTACATTTATAATAGGGAATTTTTGTCTCCAATAGAAGGCAAAACTTCATTTGAGATGTGGTATGGGAATAAGCCGACATTAAAATACTTTTGAATCTGTGGATATAAGTTCTTTATTCATAATAAAGATAAAAAAAAGGTAATTTTAGTCATGTTGAGATGAAGGGATATTACTTGGCTACTCAAGAAAAAGAAAAGAATTCAAATTCTTTAACAATAGGCTAGGAAATGAAGATAAAAGTAATGATGTCACTGTAGTGGAAAATGTTCATAATATTCGACAACAAAATGAAAAGTTTCAAGATGAATCTAATGAAGAGGTAACCAACATAGGTGGAGAATAAGTGGAATATACTAATTTAGAAGTAGATACTAATGATGAAAAAGAGGAATTCAAGTTTGTATGTTAAAAGAATCCAATGTGTTGAGTTGAAATTGACATGAAAAATATCGTTGGTGATCAGACAGTGTATGTTCAAACAAGAAGATTCATATCATTACCAAAGGCATCATTCCTAAATTAGGTAGAGACCAAATGTTTTACCGATATAGCCAGTGATGAAAAATGGGTTTATGATATGAATGTAGTGAAAGATTAGATTGAGAATAATCAGGCGTGAGATATTATTTTTAGGGAAATATATTATAATGTCATCAATACAAAATTGTTCTTACGCATAGATTATTGAAGATGGAGTAGTGATTCGAAATAGTCATTGATTGGTATTCAAATGGTCCTCCTAGATAGATGGTATTGATGTTGATGAGACATTTTCACCTGATGCACGGATAGGGATAATTAGGTAATTCGTAGCCTTCATAGTGTAATGAAAGTTCAATGTTTTCCAGATTGTTGTCACGTCCACATTTTTATTGGAGTTCTGTAAGAAGAAGTGTATATTGAGAATCTAGACAATTTTATCATTCATGGAGATGAAATCAGTGTTTTTTGACTGAATAAGTCGCTAACTGGGTTGAAGCAAGCACAAAAAGCATAGTATTCGAAAATTGATCAGAATTTAAAATAATTGGGATTTTAAGGTGGTGGAAGTGATTTAAATCTTTATGTGAATAATGATAGTAATTAAAGGATTTTGGAAACGGTTTAGGTTGGTGACATAATATTTGGTGGATTAGTTGAAGTAAAATTTAGACAGTTTTTTTGCATTCATGAAAAGTTTGTTTGAAATATTAATGATTAGCGATATGACATTTTTTCCTTGGTTTATAGGTGACACATGAATGTAATGGAACTTTCATTTCTCAGTCCAAATATTCCAAAGAGATTCTAAGAAGATTTGGAATGGAAAATTACATGGAGATGAGGACTCCAGTTTCTACCCGAATGAAATTTTCAAAAGATGTTGAATGAAATGCAGTTAATATCACATAATATAGGAAAATTATTTGAATTTTACTATACATAATATTAACAAGACTAGATATTATTTTTGCCACATTCAATTTAGTGAGATACCGAAGCAATCCCAAAGAAATCCACATTATTGTAGTAAAAATAATACTATAGTATATCATGGGCTCTATGGATTTTGGTTTGATGTGTAATGACAAATCCCATCCATAGATTTTGGGAAATACATATGAATATTGGGCCAGTTTAGTAGATGATGGGATATTAACATATGGAGGTTCATTCTATCTTGGTGTGTTTTTCATTACAGGTATAAGCAAGAAACATGGATCCATTTCATTGTTCACCACTGGAGTTGAGTATATTGTGGGCACTCAAGCGTGCACACAGTTATTGTGGATGAAGTAGAAACAGAAAGATATGGTAGTTGAAGTAAAGTCTATAATTGGAATCAATTTTGATAATTCAAGTGCTATCATTCTTAGAAAAAATCCATTCCATCACTCAAGGACTAATCATGTTGAAATCAAATATCATTTTATCAAGGTGATGGTTGAGCAAGGGCTTGTGAAATTAGAGTATGTGCCTATAGAACTATAGATTGTAGACATTACGACAAATGCCTTTCCCAATGAGTTATTTTAAAGGCATCGACTAGATCTAGGAGTCTGTTCGACTCTCAACACTTGAAAGAGTGTGGATGTGGGTCCCCCTCTCCCTGAGGTATGTTTTATTTTTCCCTTTTGTACTGATTTTTATTCCTTACTCTATTTCATACCAAAAAGGGTTTTCCTCTGTTCATTGGCAATGGTGGAGAAATTTTTTATGTTTAAATAGAGAAAATGTCTCAGTAAAGACACGTGGAGAATCTGATAGGTTGAGCAACAAGATAGTGGGAGAATTTAAATATAATGAAGCTAGAAGTGATTGATCAAAGAGTATATATCACGACAACTAAGGATTGTGATTAAATTATTTGTTTGGTTTCAATACATGGTGTTAGGATTGAAATGTAGTGATTCAATAATGGACTTTTCATACTCCTCTCATTCCTCACACTAAGCATTTCTCATTTGGGCATAGAGTATGTGCTAATTAAATTGCTGATCAGTATATAAATCCCAAGAGGTGAATGGTGGATTAAAATGGAAGAATATAAAGTGGTATCAAATTATGAATAAGTTTTCCACATACCCAAAGGGGGGGATTTTTGTCCAAAAATATCTCAAGGTAACATTGAAGCATTTTTGGGTTGATTGTGTTTGTTGAAAAAGAAGGTTTCCAAGTTATGTTGTGGGGTCTAGATATATTATTGAACTGATATGTTGAAAAATATCTACGATGATGGAATTGATTCCCTAGAAGTGGTATAGGAAATTATATACACAAGGGGACTTAGTTTCCCAGTTTTTTCCAAATTTTTTGGGTCAAAAAAATTGTTGTTCATCCAAGCATAGTGAAAAAAGAATTTTCCTAAAGATCGCATCAACATATGTCAACGGATTAAATTTCGAAAAGATGTGTTGGGTGAGTTTTGTTTTGTGGAGGATAAAATAATTATGATGGAGATCTTCAAGATTATGGAAATTATTGTTAATGGTGGATTTTCATGAAGACTTAGTAAAAATATGGCACAAGAAAGAATTTTGAAAAGAATTTCTTTTCGTGAACGGTGGTTTAGGAAGGCATAAATGTTTTTTAGGGTGATCTTTGTGATTATGAAAATCATCATGAAAAGTGGATCTCCATGATGATGCATCAAGAATATGGGAAAGCCATGAATATTTGGAAGACAATATTTTCATGAATGTGGGTTCACGAAGGCATGATGTTTTTTATGGTGATCTCCATGATTACAAAAATCATCGTAAATAATGTATTTCCATGAAGGAAATGTAAAAATATAGAAAAGGCATGAATTTCATGGAGACTAGGTTTTATGATGGGTGGTTCATAAAGGTATGATGATTTATAATAGAAAGATCTAGGATTGCAACTTTCATTGTCAAAATTTTAGTTTCTTGAAGGCCTAATGAAAATATTGAAAGGGAATGAGTTTCATGAATAATGGTTCACAAAGGGTAGTTTGTGAAGAAATGACGGTTTCAGATGGTCATATTTGTACTTATGAACAAGCTTCATGAACACCATAATGGTTTTTGACGGAACTCTCGTTGGTTACAACAAGAAGTGTAAATGGGAAATTTTTATTGATCTTTGTGAAACAAGGTGCACCATGAAGTAAATTATGGGGATTTTTGAAGTGATGATGATGTGGATGGAAGGATCTGGAATTGGTAGAAACTCATATAAATAGTCCTCTACCCCCTTTATAATAGTATCAATACATAATGATAATATTAAGTGAATGGATTCACAAAGGTTTTCAGGAATGTGGAATCTGAAGAGGTTCACTATCACATTAAAATCCAACCAAATTTTCAGTGTTTTGCGATTCTTCAAGAAGGAAATATGATTTTTGGGAGAATGTAAGATCTTTGAGAAGGAAATAAAAGTGAACTTACTATTTTGAGTTTTTGGGAAGTAAATGAGTTTTGGGAAGACTGATTGATCTTTGAAAATGGGTTTCACGAATAGCTCTATGAAAGGGGGTTCGTAAAAGAGGGATTTTCACGAAGGCAGTGTGCATTGTGAATATTATTTGAAAGGGTTTTCCTAGTGAATATAGGGTAATGAGATATTAATAATTGGATGAATTTTTTAATTCAATAGATAATTTAAATAGAGTGGAGGATGTATTTATTTGAGATAATGAAGGGACCTTCAATTCTATAAACTTTGAATGGATCTTCTGAAGAAGAAGTGGGCACACATTAGTTGAGCAAGTAGTGAGGTTTCAAATTGCGATTGGTTTTTGTGATTCATAGTACATAACACATGACCTATTTTGATTTTAATTTGTCCATGTGATGTATTCTCATGATTTCATTATTCTATGAATAATCAACATGCATTCCGGATGAATTTTCAAGCATGGAAATAGTTCAATCAACCACTTATCATTCCTTTATCAGGATGAATGTATATGGTCGTCACCTGATTATTGAATGTCTCAAGTCCACACACATGGTCATAGATGGTTAAGATGTTGAGGATTACTCCCTTGGTATAATTCATGTGTAAGATCTTTAATATGTGTGAAATTATACTGATCAAGCAGCATATATTAGTTCTGTCATTTTAAATAATGAGGCAACAGTAGGGTAAACTATGAAATCTAACATTGAAAATTCGGTTGGATGATCGGTTCTTAATAATAGGTCTTCTTTAGCTTTCAATTCATTCCAGGGCTTTGGGGGATCGACACCTATATACACATACTCAGACACATGCCTCACCGAACTATTCCCAACTACACATGATAACTGATAACTTGGACCAAGCTCTTTACAATCCTATGGACCTTATACATAGGATCACTTTCATATTCCAATATGTGGTATGTGTGGACTAACTCTCCCACAAGGTTGAGTTCCTCCTTCCATATGTGTGAAATCAAGTTAGACTATGTGGATTTTGTGGGTTGGACCCATTATTATATAAGTCCCTAATAATTCATTGAACATATTCTGACCATATAACATATAAGTCCAATCCTTCTATAAGATTATTCCTCAAATATATACCTTATGCAAAAGATAATATGCATTTACATTTTTCATGACATTTTCTTAAATTCTTATTAAAAATAATATTCATGAAATAATATTTATATTCCATGGTCATAAAATATCCTCATTAAATAATGAAAAATTTCATAGACTTCTTAACATCCCCATATAACAAAAGATATTTCTTGGACTTCTTAAAATCATTTTAAATATGTGCACTTAATAAAAATCATGTTTCACAAATCCTAAATCACTTCAGATCAGTTAAAAAAATTAATGTTATACATATATAATGGATTAAGAATGAAATCCAATACCATTAAGTAAGTACATTACAATTCACTAAGTATCTCCTATAACACCCTTATATTTTGTGAAATGTTTTTTTCTAAATTAATTTAATAATTTAAACATTCTACATTTCCCACAACATTGAATATAGCTTGTGTTATATGAAAGCACTATGTTTGGATTTAAATTCATGAAAAACCATGTAAATATTGCAAAATAGGAAATACATATATTATCTTTTTGTAAAAAACACTATGTTTGTCTTGTGTTACAAATAATGATATGTTTCTTTGATAAATTTCATTACATAAAAGGATATGTTTTGTCGAACTATAATATACTATTAATGTAGTCATTAAAATATTATTATAGTCACAACCTAGATATAGTAATGGGAGTTATGAATATGGTTATAAAAATTTTAAAAATATTATTTACACATGTATATAAAATAAATTTATTTGGATATCAATTAGTTATAAATAAATGTAATAACTATTTGAAAATAAAGAAATTCTTTTTCAAAAAAACTATTTTCTCTGTATAATTTTCATTATCTATATAAATTAAAAAACCAACTTTTTATGATTTTTCTAATAAAATTTATATCTTGTAAATTCAATGATATTTTTTTAAACTCATCTAATACATTTTATAGGCATAAAATATGAAAAATCGTATTTTATGAATAAAAAAGATGTATTTTTTCTAAATGATAATTTTTACTCATTTTAATGGAGAAACTAATTTAAATATAATTATTTAAAGTTTTATAATATTTATTTGAGAAAATAATAATCAATTTTCAAATAAAAATATAGAAGATAACATTGGGATAATTTTAGGTATTTTTTTAAAATTCCATTTTTTGATAAATTATCAGAAACACTGAATTCTAATTGGAAATTGTTTTTTCATCTAATATTTTTATGTAGTTAAATTATATTCTACATATTTTTAAATTATAATTAGTTAAATTATTAAAAAATAAATCCAATTTAGGTCATTTAAATCAATTTCACATTAAAATTAGATATAAAAATAATTGAAACATTTGAACTTTTTACATTCAAAACCACTTTCTTGTCTCGTCTCTGGGATTATTTTTAAATTAATTTCTGGCACTTTTGTGTTTGGAATTGGGAAAATTTATTATATAATTTAAATAAGAATAATTTATAATTTATATTATGTTCAACTCCTTTGGACCAAAAATATTATTGAAATTAATTAAAATTAATTACAGTAATTATGGTAAAGACGATTTTATTTAGTTGTAAAACGTTTACTTAAGGGGCCAAATAACCTAAAAACATATCCAAAATCCATTTTCTATCCATTTTTAAACTATATCCTTCAATTTATATAAAATTTATCATTATTTGATTCATATTATGTAAGAGAGCCCTCTCAATATTTTTCACTTTATTATATTTACAAGAATGTCACTCCTCCTCCACTATAAAAAGGGACCTCACCACACTCACTTATTCACACCTCTAAATCATTTTTGATTAACCAAAACCTTTATAAATATCCTTTAAAATTAATTCCCTTCATCCTAGATTCGTCACTTTGGTCAAAATTCCATCCAAGGAATCCCTTTGGTGAAATCCGAAATGAGTTTCCCAAAGAAGAGGTAACATATTTCAACAATCAATTTTGTATTATTTCATTCTCAAAACCATAAATTATTGTTATTAAATTCTTATGCAATAATGTCAGTATATAAATTAGAATTATATTTTTTTATTTTAAGTGTAAAACCTATACTCACACACACTTCCATCAAATAGAATATGCAATCATCGTTCCTATGTAAGGTAGACTACCGCCTTACGATCTAATGTCATTTTTTTGTCCTTTACCACCTTTCAAGGGTGGGAATAATGATTTAATTACAATAATAATTTTTTATATATAAAATTTATGACATATTTATTCTTTTTGAATTATTTTATAACACATACATTCATCCTTTCCATTTTTTGGGAATAAGATAACTTCATTTGTGGATGTGTTGACTAGCGCCTCCTCAAGTGATGTGATTTGTTCACAAATTACATGGCATGTATTAATAATGGGATTAGTAAATATATATTGTATTTATGAAATAAATTTTTTTTTGGAATTATAATTTACATATATTTTATTTACTTTTTTATTTCAATGTGATAAGAAAGCTGAAACAGTGTTCATGTGTACGTACGAACAACAATCTCCATGAATGGTGTATTTCTTTAAATATTTTTATAATATTTTATTATTATAAAAAAATTATACTGAATATATATAATATTTATATCATATTCTGAATTTATTTAAATATTTAAATCATTGTGTAATTAAGATGACCTAATATGAAAAATCAAATCATGTACGAAAAACAAAGCAGATTTTACCTGAAATGTAACATTAATAAGAAATTGTTAATAACTGGATAATTTGATGTCATAATAAAATAATAAATTTAATGACATATAAGATTATTATTTTTTGGTTTATTTATAATAATTTTTTTTATTATATAGGAGATTGAACTTGTGTGAATAAAATCAATACATTAGATAACGGTTTACTTATCTCACATTTATTTCTATGAGATATATGATATATTAACCACTTATTCTTACAGTGTGGTGTACATACTAATATATGACATTTTATATCATGAATTTAATTAATTTAGTTATATTAATGTTTTCAATTGAAGATATTATTTCCCATATCTCATGATTCAAAAGTTACCCATTAGTAAGGGGATTTCTAGTCTCACTTTTATTTTTGCGAGACCTATTCCATATTCACCACTCATTTTACTGCTATGGTATATATATCACACTTAAATTTATTCTATGATTATCATCCATAAATTTATGGTTATTTACATATCTGTTTTATTATCTCCCTTTCATGGGCTTCTACAGTTAAAAAGTAACCAAATCGGTAATGTAAATTCGTTCCAATTTTATTTCTTTGAGAGACATGTCATGTGATGAACCTATATTATTTTACCAGGTGTATATAATTCCCTTTGACAAGTTATATCATGAATATCCTTATTTTCATGATATTCTAACCTCTATGGCATATTATTAATTCATGGGGATTATGATTTAATGTTACCCAAATGGTATGAGTTTATTGCAACAATCTCAACATTTATTGGGATTGTTAATAATTATGATTCCATTTTTGAAAAATTAATATCTATATCTAAAGATATATAATGATTTTTATTATCCAATGGTATTTCATGATATCCTTATTTAATTGTACCATTTTTATTCTCTTCTATACTTATGATAATTAATTAGTTTTTTAAAAAAATCGACTTTATGTCTCTCATCAGTCAAGAATATGTTTTCTCCCAAAACCATGTTTTCTAAAAGTTTTTTTAAAAATGTTTTTAAATTTAATTATAATGTAATTTTCATGGAAAATATTTTAGAAAAAAATTATTATAAAAAAGATGTTTAATATATTTTTCAATGCTTCCATTATATATTTTCTAGTTTTTTTTCATATAAATGGTTTTAAAAATATTTTCAATATTCCATTAATACTTTTCAAAGTTATTTTCTAATAAAAGGGTTTGAAAATGTTTTCAATGATTACTTTTTGTGTTTTCAAAGTTATTTTCAGAGAAAATTCTTTTAAAATGTTTTTAAATCTTTTATTATATGTTTTAAAAGTTATTTTCAATGAAATATTTTTTAAAAAGATTTAAATCATCCTTTATAATATTTTAATTTTATTTTAAAAGAAAATGTTTTAATATTGTTTTCAAATAATCATTTATAAGTTTTCAAAGTTATTTTCAATGAAAAGTTTTTAAAAATATTTTCAAAAATTATGTATAATTATTCAATTTTATTTTCAAATAAATGGTTTTCAAAATGTTTTTATGATTCCTTTATAGAATTTGATGTTATTATCAAAAATAAGGTTTTAAATATTTTTCTAATATTCTGTTGAATTTTTAAAAGATATTTTAAAATAAAATGGTTTTTAAAGTGTTTTATGGTTTAATAATAATTTTTCAAACATTAAAAGAAATTTTCTTCTAGAAATATTTTAATTTCTTTTTAAAATCCTAGAATATTAGTTTTTCATATTAGTTTTCAATGAAAATTATTTATAAAAATCCCATATTTTAAAAAGTAATTTTAAAATAAAGATTATTTTCCTTAAGAAATGATCCATGTGGTGTTTCAAAATCCTCCCCTATCTAAGGTTTCATCCTTTGATATAGTTTATGATTTACTAGGGATATGATTCAAGGGTAACATTCATATTATTTCTCTAAATGGTTTTTGTTTTGTTAGCATGATGTCTTTGACACCTGTTTCCCTTCAATCAGTTATAAGCTTATAAATCTTGCTTCTTTTCATGGCTTATTCTATGATTAAATTATTATGAAGCCTATCTATTTTCCATAGGTTATGATATTATTTCCATTTCATTTCATGGTTATGTTATGATTTTTACTATACTCATCATATTTTTATGGTTCATGATTTGATGAATTTTTTATCATCTTGTCGAACATGCATGTATGATTTCATTATGTTTATGGTGAGACATGAATAACCCCATAATTTTTTGTTTAATGATTTATATATCTTGAGATAGAAAGGGCTATAACAAGGAGTGTACTCAGTTATATAAAGGAATTCATTCAAAAATATGGTCTTAGGAGTAACCCTTGACTACTATGATGGTATTGGGAGTGAAACTTCACTGCTAAAAATTTCTCAGGAGTAAATATTGACTACTAAGATGGTTTGGGGAGTGAACCCATTCCACTAAAAGGAGAGATCTATGATGGGGGATGGTGGTGTGTCTCACCTAGTAAGTGTATCCCCCATGATGTTCTCTAATAGGTTTTGGAAATAATCCTTGACTTTTAAGGAATGATTTTATTTTCATACCTGTATACCAAAACTATGATGCCTTATTTTGATGTTATACTCCCAGAGATTATTCTCTTGAGTCCCTTATTATTCATGTATTAAGAATTTCCAATATTTTTGTTGTGACCCATTTATGTGATCCTTGATATATAGGGTATTATTTTCAAATGTTATTATCATTATTATTATAACCTTATGCTCATGATTATGCTTGAATATCTCAATTTTTACCCTTACTAAGCATCTGAGCTCACCCTTTTCATATGTTTCCTTTCCCTAGGTCATGAATAACTGTTTTAAGTAGGATTATAAAAGGGTGAGATCTCTAGGGGATATTTTAATTTTTTTTTCTAAAGTATAATAATATTTACAAGTTTCAAAATAGACTCAATTATTATGGTCCTCAAGCATATACTTTTATAATTTTCTAAATATTCATCTAAAATGATGTAATATTCATATGTGTTAAGCCTAGATCTATATAGTTTGTATTAAAGGAAAGGTTTAGTCATCCATTGGAAACTAGGATAAGAAAACTTTAGTGATAGGCCTTGGGATATTTATACAGATATTTCTGGGGATGCCTCTAAGGATAATTCTTAGAATGATACAAAGATTATAAAAATTTACATGGAATTTTTGTAAAGGATTGAGATAATCGTTTCCTAGAAATACATCCCTCTCTAGATACTATAAGTAGATGTGGCTCTGGAATAGATTTATATTGGGTTAAAACCCTGAAAGCACTGTATTGAGCTAGTCTCGATCAGGAACTGGTGCACAATAATGATCCTTGCAGCACACCTGGTTTTACACTTATGGGGATATGATTTAAAAATTAAAAAAAACATCACATACCATCATGATGGATTTAAATATAATATGACTATGAATATCCTTTGATAAACCTATTGGTCCCTAGATTATAGAATTCGGTTTCATTATTTAGATATATTATAATATATTTTTCTTGATTATGACGTTTTATGCAATGGTAAATGTTAATCACACTATGTTTTTTGAATTTAGTTAATGGAAGGAACCAGAATGAACTAGCATGTCATTATATCTGATATGAAATTTTTTGATGAGTTGTCAAATGGAATGATTTATAGAGAAATAGTGATCATGACTAATCAATTTTTATAGAACATGATTAAAAATTTATAACTTAACTAACTTGAAGGCTCACCAAATAATAAGGGGAAAGAGTTTTCTGAGAGTTTGGGTAATAGAGACCATCACATAAAGAATAATTATTTTCCAACATGTCAAGAATGTGGGAAGAAGAATCCAAGTAAATTTATTTCAGTAATAAAAAGATTTTTTCACTTTGTAAAATAAGACATGAATAAAGTAACTTCAGAGGGAAAATGAAAATTTTAGTTAACATAATGGATGTAATTATTGGCCTCCCTAAAGTTCTATCAACAATTGATTTTTTTTTGTGTGGAAAAAATAGGCACTATTAAAATTGATGTTCTAAGTGGACAACTCATGAATAGAATCAGTAAGGTAGTATGAGTAATGGTTACATTGTTTAGGATGATGATGATATAGGAGAAATGGAAAATGAAAGTGGTATTAGGTAATAGGATGAAATAACCTTGTAAATGGATTAATGATGAATTGGTATAGTTGAAGTGTTTATGTATTTGGATTCACTAATTTTGAGTTGTGAAATATATAAGGATTCTTCAGTTTATGTTTTTCGTTAATAATTTACTATAATATGATGAATGGTTCTGATGGACTATAAAACTGATTTAATGACAATGTGATATTCATGGGAAACACAATATTAAGGGAAACAAGACCCTTAATATGTTACTAATGTTGAGATAATGATGTTTGGATAATTATATATTGGATATGGATATGAATAAGTAAATTGGATAGTATTGATTAACGTGGAACTGATTAAGGATTTTTTAACAAAGTTTTTTATGTTGTCATAGATGGAGTTTACAACATTTTTGGACATAAATAATATATCAAATAATATTTGGAATAAGAAAAAAAGCATGTTTTCATAAGTATTTATGATATTTTTTTCATTAGAAGACATGATAAATGTATTAAACTATTTTCTATATGAAAAATAAGAGATGCTTTACGATATATGGGGGATCGATGTAAAAAAAATTGAGAAATTTAGTGACCTTATTTCAAATGTTCTGAACATTAATATTTCATAATGGTTATATGTTTAACCATTTATGGAATATTTTATATTAAACATGACATGAAATTTTAGAGTTTAAAGTATAGTCTATCCATATGAGTATTTATTAATATTGGATAACTTTTGATGACCTTTTTATTATGATAAAGATATTTGGAATTACCTATCATTCTATTTTTAGATCTCATGATTTTTTAATGCTTCATTAATGAATCATGTAAGTATATAGTCTCATGAAAATTATTCAACATTAGGAAAAAGGTTCGTGAAATAAAATGTTCTCCAATTATCATAATTTTTTATGATGTCAATGACCTTTTTTCTGCCTCCATTGGTTGTGGATTTCTGATCATTAAATTTCTAAAAAACATGTTCACTACCACTATCCATTAGAATTTTATAGTTATATTTCACTTCCATGTCCATGTTTTCACTTTCAACCAATGTTCTCATTTGTGGAGACCCAGTTGTCAGTGACTTTGAGTAATTATTAAGTTTCCAACCTTCCCCTTTTAAAGAAAATTTTTGTATTCATTTTTATAAGATGGGTTTATATGAAAGTAACATTCACGAATTATATATTTGATATATCAGATGAATTTCAAATTAGAAATTCATTTTAAGGGGTAAAATGTAACACCCTATGATTTCATGAATTATTTTTTAAAATATTTATTTAAGATTTTTAATATTCTGCATTTCATGCAACATTAAATATTGCTTGTGTAATATGAAAGCACTAGGTTCATCTTGTGTTTCATTAAACACTAAGTTATCTTTTCAATACAAACTACACTTATATAAGCTTTTGATACATGTAGAATTATGTTTATCTTATGTTACATGTAATTCATGGTCCCTTTTATGGTATGAATTATGCACAAGGCCATGTTTTATTTGGTCGGTATAATACAAATATACATAAGTGGGGGTGAATTTTATTTTTTTGATAATCATGAAATATTATGGATTTTATCTTTATTTTCGAATTATGTTCATATAAAACATTCTCTTCTATAAGTAAATTGAGCATTAGATAAATAGTAAATAAGAAAAAATCTATTTTAATAGTGGTTCGGGGCCCAATGATCCCATAATACACTCGACCAATTCTCTCGCTATGAGATTGGTGATTTTCAATAGAATGGTCCTCCTATAAAATGACATTCACAAATGATTGAATGGTGTTGGAACTTTTTTACTATAAGGATTTACGGAGCCTTGTGGTTCTTTTATAAATAAATGGTTTCTCCAAAGCATAGTCTAAGAAGCTGGTACTCATTCATAACTGAGTTTCAATAATTAAAACTCTAATGAATCAGTATAGATTTACTTGGATTTATTGGTAGGTTCATGACCACAGTTGTAGACAAAAATGATTGAATATGGATCTTCTTTTTTAAAGATGAATATCTTCAATAAATAATTGATTTGTAGAGATCTATGTTGTGAATGATCTTTATTATCTATAGAAAAAACAAACAACAATATGAGGTTTTTTATATATCCAAAATGTAGCTTCTATATAAATAATAGTGCCGCTTGATCATTTTATAATTTTCTATAGTTCGGTATTCTAAAATTGATTACAAAATAAACAGTCGTATATTAGGAGAAAGTAATTTAATTCATGTATATATTATAATATGGCTTTCATTTGATTGTGAGGATCCATAAATTCCTCTTGAAAATTTGAAATCATTCATATATAAATCATTCAAGGGGTTCATTAAATACTTTAATAAATATGAATGATTTAATCTTTTGAATATGAGCCATTGAATAGGTCATAAAATATATTTAATGTGATATTTACTTCAGTTATAAACATTGTAATAATCACAAAAAATATATTTAATTAAAACATTATCATTGAATAGTCAAACATAAGGTTCCTTCATGGGATGAAAAAAAATAAAAACGTAGGGTTGGAAATGTATGGTTTACCAAAACGTATGATTGATGTACTATACATTTGTTTCCTCAAACACTATGTTCATTACATATATAGATATTTTTATCCATACTTTACATTATCTCAAACATAAGATTCCACCTGGACATAGTTTTGATAAACAATACTTGTCTAACAATGTTAGGTACATGATCCTTACGTATTATTTCAAAATTAGGTTTATGAACCATTCCCTATGGTTATACTTACAATCATGTGTATGAATAATGTTTCTTGAATACATTCAAAACATATTTAGAATACATTAACTAATATTATAACCTGCAAAAAAGATAATATTATCTGGAAATATATTGATGAAAAAATTTAATGTAACCTTATTAATAAAACAAACAAATGTATTTGTGATCATGAAAATTAATACAATTTATACATTATTGTTGATATAATATATACCCAATAATATCCCCCTTTTTCATGATCTCAAACCCCATAAAATAACTTATAATATTTAGGAATTATAAACACAATAAAATAATATCTTCTTTAAATATAAAAATATTATATTTGTTGAAAATTAATTTTACTAAATAAAATTCTTTCATTTAATTGATTACAAAAACTGGTGATATATTCTGGAATGTTGTGTTTACCCAATTTTATCCTCCTTTGTGTGATATAAAAATTAAATTATATTAAAATGGATTAAAATACATTCAATATAACATAGAAAAGTAAATGAATCTTATATTTTTCTAAAGATAAAAAATAATACATGTGTTTTGGATGTAGAAATGAATAAAAATAAAAATAAACAAATATATTGATAAATAAATAATTTTCATTGAAAATTTGTTTATGGTTACAAGTGGATGGTTGGATAATCATTTTTGAAATCTAATAGCTATATTAAGGTTAAGTGTTTGGTTTAGAAGAGGTATCAGGCTCTGGTGAATCTCTAATAACATGAAGAAATTCTTTCAATTTTCTATATGCCCTTGTAAACATTCAAAAATGTTATCATCCAACTGGCTTAATAAAACTCATGAGAAATGTTCCACTTTTAAACACTCAATCAGATTGACTTTCAAAAATTTAGAATATATTCCTATATTTGATGAAAATTGGTAAGCTCCCCCATTGAACTCATTGAGAAGTTGTATGATTCGAGGTTCACCTGAGTTATTTTCTCAACAACTTCTCCTTGATTATCTAATAGCACATTCAGATGTGAACTTTTACACTATTGTTAATGAATCCTGTCATTGATATCAAATATCATGGTTTTAATTTCTTGAATCGTTATTATTAATTTTGGATATGTTTAAAAGGTTAATAGAGAGGCTCGGAATTTATTTGAGATATTCCTCATCAATTAAAATTTATTTCCTAAAATTTTATTTTAAACACCAAAATCCATCTTTGATACTGATTTTTCTTTTAGTTTTCCAAACTAATGTAACATTTCAATGTTGAACAACATAAATATCTTTCATGTTAAGTGAACTCTCTCTGGTATTGAGTAGGTGAACCTATACAACATTGAATTATTCTTTGTAAATAGTTTAATTCCTCAAATCATCTAATGTGTTTATTGAAAATTTTAACTCAGGTTATAAAATTGAGTTAACCTCATTTATTTTCATAAAATTTATTACTAGATATTTGGTACAATGATTTATGCAATAAGAACAATCCTCTTCTTGGTTTTGTGTGTAGAGACCCGAAGATTGATGTACATGGACAACACATTACTTTTGCGGAATACTTAATACATAAAAAAACAGACACACAAGGATTGTAATAGTTTAGTATCTTTGGAAACTCGGAACGTAATCTTCTAATCGTGGTGAAAGATCTTCAACATCTCCCATAAAGTTCTTCCCCTTATGTTTTCTTACCTAAAACCTTTCTTTATGTCCTGGGGAAAAGAAAAAATATAAAGGGTGAGCTCAAATGCTCAATAAGGGTAAGCATGGATAAAATAAAACAAACCATATACATTTGAACTTAAAAACATGAACACAATGTTTAAACATCATGATCTTGAGCAATGAAATAAAATATGGCAATACGTAATGCATAGATCATATAGAAACATTAATCTTGATAAAATAGAATGGGAATAAAACTTGTAATTGTGGAAAAACATTAAGCACATGATATGATTTCCATAGTATCCAAGGCATTGCTGCCAAGACCATCTTAATGGACAAAGTCCCTTTCTGAATCGAGTTCACTCCTCGTTCTAGTCATGTATTACTGAACCGGTTTAACTTTTCCTTCCAGCCATGTCTATCTCATGAGATATAAATCATTACCCAATGCATTGGAGGGAGATATAGGTCCCACCTATCGCATAATGAAATCATTCTTACTTGTGCCACAAAATAAACATGAAACATTCATCATAACCCAAAGAATAAAATGGGTTTCATAAACATCATCCCATCATCACATAATCCATATAAAACAAATGGATATATCAACATAAGAAAAGTGAAACCATGTAAATCATAGGGACATTATACATGAAACATACACATATAAAATAATGTCATCTTAGATGGAAAAATGGTTTTGATAAAACACTTGAAATGAATTCTTAAGGAAAATATCCTTTTTTCTTCAAAATCAATTTCTTTTCACAAAATGTCATGAAATTTTAAAAGAAAGATATTTTTTTGAAAATAGTCATGAAATGTTTTGGAGGAAGTTTCATGAAAATAAGGCTTTATAAAACCGTAAAAATCCTTTCATGCCGTATAAGTTAAAAAAACATTCTCCTCGTACTTTTGTCAGAAAAGTCAAAAAGTACCTCGTAACGTAAAAAAAGATTCCTTACATATCATGTAGTAAAAGAAAAAATGGGTAAAAAGGACATTAAACATACATAAATACACTTTTAGAAAACATGGACTTGGATGATAACAATAACCCCAGTAATTACATATGAATAAACAATCTCGGATAAGAACGAGATTGGAAAAGTTATCCCTTACCGTACGTCCGATATGCTTCGTATGTATCTGAACCTCCTATATAATGATTTAAATAATGGCATTGACTTATTAAAGAATCATATTCATTGTTATGATATCATATATGGTTAACTTATGACTTTATATTACCCATTATTTTGTAAATTAATGTTAAAGTAGCATTTTGGGTAAAATCATATTATTTATCGTACGTGTTTGGACTTGTTGTTCTTGATGTTATTATTAGTTATATCATTATTTAATTACTTCCAAAATGTAAATCATGATTTATGTATCATATACATTCATTATATATCCAACATATACAATCATTTATAATAGTACATAACATATGGAGGTAAGGTTGATAATTAAGGGAATCTGATGGTTGAAGAAAGGAGATCTCTTGGTTACCTGGAGAATGGTGATAAGCCTCCTATGAAGGATCCTCTGCTTAGTGAATCGTCGGTGGTTCCTTCTCAAGATCATATTGGCCACAAGGATCTGTTCTTTCTATGTAATCCTTTACGTCGTGGTCTTTCTAATCGTGCGTTGAATGTGGATCCTTCTTCTTCAAACAAAAGCTTTGCGGAAGTGGTCAAAGATGATTATCAGCCCTCATTCTCTGACTTTGTATCCCCCTCTCTTAGTTGCGTGATCAGAAAAGGAAGTATTGCGCATGCGGTGTCCAATCAAGATGTGGTGGAAGCAAGAGTTAATTTGTGAAAATTCTCAATCTTTTCTCGTGTTATCACACCTAAAGGGGAACAGATGTGGCAGTTCCACGAATTATTAAAGAAGATTTATATTGCATGGGGTTTTGAAAATTGGATGATGACCGCAATGGGTAGGGGATTCATTCACATCGTCTTCCCCAATAATGATCTCAAAAGAAAAGCCTGGGGAGTTGGATCCATTTCACTCAAGCCAGGAATTCTTTGAATACAGGAGTGGGATCAAAATTTTGATCCCTTTAATGTCTCTAACACTCTTGTTCAAGTATGGGTTCGAATCTACAAGATCAACTAGATTTATTGGCACCCTCAAATCTTATGGGATATAGAATCCTCTATTGGGAATCCAATACGAATGGATAGACAAATGGATAACCCAAGATTTGGACATTTTGCCCGTGTCTTGATTGATATTGACATGGCTTGCACTTTGGTGGAAGAAGTCCTTCTTACCACCAGGGATGATAGCATTTCACTGGGAATTTTCTATGAAAGAAAGCCAAAAAATTTCAAAGAATGCAATCTATTTGGTCATTAGCCTGAGGATTGTAAGAGGGCATGCATCTTCTCCTTCTCTAATGCTAAAGGGCATGAGAAATCTGGCTGCAGGAAGAAGAAAATATCCCCAGCTCTTCATGTTAATCCTCCCACCTCTGAGGTTTTACAGGATGATCTAATCTCTCTTGCTGGAATTGTTGCAATTGAGCAGGCTATGAAAGAGATTGAAGACTCTTACTTGAGAAACAATGCTCTGACACAAAATTTGAATGATAACATGGAAAACCTTACTCAGGTTATTCCCAATGATCGGCCTCTGGATGTACCCATATATCATGATGCCTCCCTTGGGAATTTACCGCCTATTGATGGGAGACTCCCAGAGGATTTCATGAGTGAGGGAGCTAATGTGGCCTCTGCTGGTGGTCATGTGATTCGGTCTTCCACTCCTACATCATCTGATAAGCCCGCAACAGTGATCATGCCTGCTAATCTGTTGGTTATCAATGAAGGATGTTCTCTACAAGTTCCTGAGCTTCCTTCTGAAACAGTTTATGAACCTGTCGAACAACAGATTATCAATGAATAACACAATATTCAAGTGTCTGTCCCCCCGATCCAGGATGGGAATACTTCTTTCACTCAAGTCCCTATAAGTAAATCTGATAAAAGGAAGAATGGTAGTGAGTCTGAGGTGGGAATTGATACTTCTGTAAACAGATTCATCCCTCTCACTGGAGTATTTTGGTCAGATGACCAGATGGATAGTGATAATAAAGATGTGAAACCATCTGAATCAGAGGAACTGCATTCAGACAGAAATGGAAATGGGAAGGGAAGAATTACAAAATATATCCCTAGGGTTGGGGCTCAAACAAGGTCCATGACTGCCTTAATTAAATGAAGCTTTTATTCTGGAACTGTCAAGGGCTTGGGAATTCCCCCACGGTCAAGGCCCTTCGACATGTCGTTTTGACCAACAAACCTCTCATTATTGGAATTGCTGAGCCAAGAATGAAGGTTACCAATTTGAAAGCCTTTAAATGGGAATATATTGGATACTCATTTGTTGACCACAACATTCATGATGGGAATGCTGAGAGCTTATGGGTGCTTAAACATGAATCCATCACTTTACTCTCATGTACACAAGGGAAACAAATTGTATCTATCTCGGTTTGTTTGAATGGGATTAACTATTTTATTTCTTGTGTTTATGCTGATAACTCCAATCTAAAAAGGAGGGATCTATGGGATGAAATGGTTTCCTTATCATCTCAACTGCCTTCAAACTGGATCATTGCAGGTGACTTTAATACTGTTTTGAGACAAGAGGAGAAAACTGGCTGCTGTTTTAACAGGCTTTCAGCCAATGATTTCTCTCAATGCATTGACATATGTAATCTCATTGAGATTGATATTGTGGGTGATGAATTTACCTGGGTTAGATATACTCAGAATGGAAGACAAGCTAGCAGATTGGATAAAGGTTTTCTTCAACATTTTGATAAAAACAGCACCCTTTCTGCTTATAGTATTTTGCTTCCCAAAATTCACTCAGATCATAACCCCCTTGGGGTGGATATTTCCTCTGGTGGGCCAGGACTGGCACTTATTCCCTTTAAATACAACAATTCTTGGCTTGTCATCCAAGGGTGTCGCGAGATTGTCACTACTGCCTGGAACACAAAAAATTATAGATCTGCATCTCAAATTCTTTCTTCTAAATTGAAAAGAACAAAATTAAGGCTGATAGAATGGAGTAAAAATAGATTCTCTAATATGGATGAGGACATTCAAGAGGAATAAAATCATCTGCTAAACTGTCAGAATGTCAATCAACTATGCCATATGCCATCTAGTGATGAAATCCAAGCACTTTCAAAGCTGGATAACCTGCTTGAAATTAAAGAAAATCGGGCCAGGTCTCTATATAATATCATGTGGTTGAAGGAGGGGGACAGGAATTCAAAGTTCTTCCATCGAATTCACAAGGAAAGGAAACTCAAAAGGGGAGTTTCTGCTCTGAGTATCAACAGATCAATCTTTAATATAGAAGCTAAAATCTCAAATGCAGTTGTGAGTTATTTCTATGAGCTTTATTCTGATAATGGAGTAGATAATTCTAGCAGAATTGCTTATAACATCATTCCATCTATTGATGATCAAATTAATGATAAGCTTGTGGACATTCCGAGAGGAAAGGAGGTAAGGGAAGCCTTGTTCTCCCTTAATATTGATAGTGTTGCTGGTCCTGATGGCTTCACTAAAAAATTCTTTAAGTTCAACTTGGAGTTGGTTCATGATGAGGTTGTGAATGCAGTTAGACATTTCTTTATCACTGCCTCCATGAATTTTGGCTCCAACTCCAATTTTATTTCCTTGATTCCTAATAAAGATAATGCCTTTGATATTAAGGACTTCAGACCAGTTGCGATTGGGAATACAATTCCTCAAATTATCAGCAAAATCATTTCAAACAGGACGTATCATGTCGCCAAAAACATTATCACCCCAAACAAGTTTGGGTTTGTACTAGGAAGGAGCATTCAAGCATGCATCTTGACTGCATCTGAATGTATCAATTCTATGAGGAAAAAGGAAAAACCTAGTAGCTTTTCCATGAATATTGACATCTCAAAAGCCTTTGACACAATGAAATGTAATTTTCTTTTCTCCATCTTCAAAATTCATGGGTTCTCTAGAAAATTTATCAATTTTATTCATGCTATCCTCAAGAGTGCGAAGCTTTCTGTTCTGATTAATGGATATCCAAGGAGATTTTTTCAGTGCCACAGGGGATTTCGGCAAGGGGATCCGCTTTCTAGTCTTCTTTTTGATTTGGATGAGGATTATCTAAGTCACTGTCTTGATAACCTGGTCCAAGGGGGTTTGTATAATAAAATTCAAGTTGAAAGGGATATTCATGCCCCTTATCATCTATTTTATGCTAATGATATCATGTTATTTGGAAGGTCTGATTTCAGAACAGTTAATTCGATAAAGGATATCTTCTCCCACTATGAGGATGTCTCTGGACAGGTTATTAACTCCCTTAAATCCTTTGTTGTCTTCAGAAAAGGAGTGACTACCAGAAAGAAGAGGAATCTTACTAGTTTTCTTGGAGTTAAGAAGGGTTCGCTACCTTTTAATCATCTTGGTGTACCTCTTTTTTGGGGAATAGTTAAAAGATCTCATCTTCAGCCCATTTTCTCACGTATCACCGATCAAATGGCTAATTGGAAGGGGAAGGCAATGTCCCAAGAAGGAAGAATCTGTCTTGTGAACTTTGTGGTCACGTCCATGTTTGTTTATGTTTTTTATATTTACAGATGGCCTAGAAATCTAATCAAGTAGATTCAGAGGCTTATAAGAAACTTCATATGGACTGGCTCCATGTATGAAAAGAAAATCGTGGTTGTTGCTTGGAAATAATGCATTAAACCCATTGATATGGGGGGTCTTGGTATCAAGGATCTAGCTCTTTTCAATGATGCCCTGATTAGAAAATTTACATGGAATCTTATATCAGTCCATGAGAATTCTATGGATTTCATTGGTGCCCGGTTTATTTCAAGACTTTGGAATGAATATCCTCACTACCTCTCATCCTCTGTTTGGCATGCTAT
This sequence comes from Viscum album, assembly GCA_963277665.1. NCBI lineage: Eukaryota > Viridiplantae > Streptophyta > Magnoliopsida > Santalales > Viscaceae > Viscum > Viscum album. Next base: position 1,095,935,998 of record OY728130.1, read on the forward strand.
AAAGTCTTCCTTTAATAGGATTCTTATGTCCTCAAAATGGATGGTTTGTAGGGACTCACCTATGAATGTCTGGACAACTTCCTGGCTTTCCAGACCTATTCAGCAGCCTGTTTTCATTCCCCAGAATCTGATGCATGTCCAGATTGCATCGGTGCAGAATTTCAATCCAGAATTTCTGGATAACATTCCTTCTGATCTGCTTTCTGAATTCCTGAATTATAATTACATTGATAGGGATACTCTCATCTGGGATCATAGTACCAATGGGATACTCAGTACCAGAGCTATGTATCATTATTTTTGTGCTGGCCAATCCCCAGCACCCAGGTGGCTTCTTGCTTTCAAGACCTATTTCATACCACCCACTTATTTTATTCTCTTATGGAAAATCTGGAGGAAAAGACTACCAGTCCAGTAAACTCTTCAAAGGATTGGAATTCATCTAGTATTTCCATGCCCTTTATCTTATGGTGCTGAGGAATCCCTTGAGAACATTTCCCTCTATTTCCCTCTCATTTGCAGGTTATGGAACTACATCCAAGACATGACAGGGTGTTCTTTAAATATCTTCTCGATGGAAGGGCTGCTTTGTTCTGTTGGTGGTGCTCAATGCAGTGAACAGGTTAGGAATCGGACTATGGTTGTTGTTGTAGCCTCCATAGGCTTCACTAGGAAGGCCCGGAATGATTATCTCTTTAACGGTATCACTCCCACTATTTACTTTGGTGTCAAAGCTATTCACAGGGCGGTCTGCACAGCTTCCAGGATTCAAACTGGTTGCATGAAAAATGAGTTAACTGACTTTATTGTTTTGAGGAATTTTGGTGTTAGTGGTAGACCCAAAAAACCCATAATGCTGAAGTCTATTAGATGTATTCCCCCCATTCCCTCCTGGCTGAAAGTTAATTTTGATGGAGTGGCTGCAGGGACACCTGGACCTTCATGTTGTGGTGGTGTCTTCCGTACCTATCAAGGCTTTGTAAAAGGCTACATTTATCATTTCAGTGGGAAGTGATCTGTTATTGAATCTGAACTATGGGATATTATTAAAGCAATCAGATATGCTATTCATTTTGGTTGGTGTTTTATCTGGTTAGAATCTGATTCTATGGTGGCGATGGATTTAATCAAAAAGAGATCCAGGAATGTCCCATGGGCTCTGCTACCTTATTGGGTTGAATGTCTTCACCGTCTTGATGATATTATCTTTGATGTGACTCATGTTTACAGGGAGGCCAATCAAGTGGCTGATGCTCTATCAAAGATGGTTGTGGAATAATCAAGCTCTGAATGGTCTTTTTTGGCTCCTAAATGTTACAGGCGCTTCGTTGAGGCTGATTCTTGTGGCACGGTGTTTACCAGAATATGTAAATCTCCTTTATGATTCTTTGTTTCTTTCCTTTATTTTTCAATAAATTTGGTAGGGGTGGATCTTTGATTCATCCCTGGTCATTTTGTTAACATATAGAGGTATGAAATGAAACGCACAGTTCATGGAGACGGTAGGCCGTACGTATGCATGAACGCTACTTTCATTTCTATTTCTTATTTTAATGGAATTAAAAAATAATGATACATAAGTATATTATACTTCCAGTATAATATCATATATAATATCATTAACCACATCCTTTATACATCCCACATAATGTATTAATGAATCATATCACTTTGAGAGGGCTGTAGTCCGCACTTCCTCAAATGAGATTATCGTATTTACCGACTATGGAAACTGTAAATGCTTGATATAATTGGGAAGTAAAAAGCATAAGGAAATCATAAATATAATATATATTATATATAAATACATTTCCATCATAATGGCCCCCATGAGAGGCGGTAGGAGAAAATCAAACAATCATCATTTCGTGAGGTGTTAGTTTTCCATCACAGAAACATTATGTTCTTCATCCATTAGATGGAGGTGTGTGTAAGTGTAGTTCGAATCCTTATCATAAAAACATCCTAGTATATTTAGGATATTGGTGTTGTTACAAAATAAATGATTAAAAAGAGTTTAGGGGTTGGAGAAGTAGAATAAAAGAAAACAACTTTAAGAGAAACTGTTACCTTTAATTTTGGTAACTTCCTTTGGTTTGAACCAGAAGGACTTCTTGGAGAGTCTTATGCCTAATGTAAGGCTTCAAGGGGGAGAAGAGGGATGTAGGGAGCTTATTTAGGTGGATTTTGGATGAGCCAAAAGGCTTGAGAGGTGTAAGGAATTTCATAGAAGTGGTCTCCTTTTATAAGAGAGAGGAGGGGATCTTTAGGAAAGTGTGAAAACATTATTTTATTATAAACATAGATTCGGTTTCAAGAGGTCCAAAACACATTAATGTCGAATATAAGAGGACTCATATTAAAAATAAAATCATAAATTGTAATTGGACAGGTTTTTGATGATATTGTAATCATTATAATCTTATTTATTTAAATCATTTCTTAATGAGGTAAACACTACAACATTAGTGTGTCATAAATAATTTAATTCATTTGATATCTAACAATTATGAAAAAAAATACCATGATGTAGGGAACTTTTTTATCTTTCCAAATAATATTTATTGTCGAAAATATAACTTATATAACCCCTTATAAAAATTAATTACTAAAAGATTTTTGTTAAAGTCAATTTTGTCTTTACATTAAATTAATTAATCAAAATTGTCATTTTCACTACCAAGTGGCTCATTGGGGTCCCATAATCGGCCCAAGGATGACCATGGTCGGACACTACTCATCCAATAAGGCTAGGACAAGTTTCAAGGTAATTATTAATTATTATAATATTCTTTTAACTTTGAATTACCCTATTTACCTTTAACCGTAGTAAATAAAAATTACCGTAGTTACTATTCCTAATATAAAAAATAAATAAAAGTTACCTATTAACATAATTTTGAACCACTGATTACAAATATGGAATCCATTTTTCAAAATTCAAAACACCAAAGTTGCAGTAATTATTTTAAAATTAATCACGTTGTTAAGCGAATAGGTTTTAAAAGTTAAAACATTGCCAAAGATTGAATTGATTTAACCTATGAATTCAATGTAAAATCAATTATAATGACATAAATTATATTAAACGGTAAAAATATATTCTATTTATACTTTAAAACCATTCAATATTATAATTTAACCATATAAATTATTATGATGAAAAAAGTTGTTTTTAATTAAAATATAGCATTTTTTACTATTCATTAAAATATGAAAGTTATCATAATAATATGAAAATTTTATCCAAAGTAAATTTTTATTTCCTGATTCCAAAGAAGAATTTTATTTTGTCAAATTGAACTTATAAACATGTAAAAAACAAGATTTAATGTGGGTGCGCCATCAAAAGGCAGCAAAACTGCATTTTTTGAAAAATACTTATTTTACCCGAAAAATTTATTTTGTTCTCATACCATGTTCTAGAAAATATGTAAGATGAATAATATGTTATAAAATTAAAATTTTAGTTAATAATATTCATAACGGCTAGTTCATAATAATATTATAATCATATATCATTGTTTAGTGAAACCCGATATTGTGTACAACACACGCTATCGAAGAAGGTCGCGATTGCGTGTAATGCAAGCCAAGTTAGGGTTGCGTGTAGTGAAAGACTCCATTGTTGTTGCGTATAACAGAATCCAACCATATTTTATTTATACATTGAATATATATATATATATACACTCAATGTTGCGTAGAATAACTTCTATCAAATGAACATGAAATTGTGTGTAACACGAGCCAAAAAATAGTGTTGCGTATATTGCAAGCTAATACGGTGTTGCGTGTAGCACAAGATAATCTTGGTCTATCGTACAACAAAAGATATGAATGAAATTAAAATGAATTTATCTTTTAAAATATCGGGTTGTTACATTCTAACCCCCTTAAAATGAATTTATCCCTCGAAATTCGTCGGGGTTATAAATCGTTTACTATTCATATAAACCCACATCGTAAAAAGGAATACTAAAAATTAATTTTAAAAACTAAAGTATGAAATGTAACGATTACCCAAAGTAACTCATCACTGGGTTTCCAAATAGGAGAACATAGGTTAAAATACGGATATGGAAGAAAAATCTAACCATCAAGTTCTGATAGAGAGTGGAAGAGAACATGGCTATAAAAAAAAGCAATAATAAAAAAGCCATAAATTTGTGATGATCTAAAGTACCATCTGATTCATCGGATATAAGAGCACTAGGACAACATTTTAGGTTTTCAATATCATTTCTCTAAAGTTGATGAATTAAAAGAAATACTTACATGATTTTCATACAATCTCAATATTGTTCGTGAATTGAACAATTTCTACTTCATCTATTAAAGAAATGAAGTTGAGTTTGTTATTCGTGAAGCGTTAGCAGATCATGTGATAGAATTATGGGTCATTCCATCTATCTCAAACAAAAGGTTAGAAAAAGTTATCAAAAATACATAAGTCCATCTGTAGTGAGATTAATCATATATGGTTCATAAAGAGGACTGATAAATCATATATCATACTTCTTAATATAATAAAACTAGTTTCTACTATACAGGGACTTCCTGTAGGCCAATGGTAGGCAATAAAGGCCTGTCACACTTCGGTTGTGGGTTCGATTCCCACAGCCTTGTCCAATGCGATGGGTCGTCGCACGTCCTGCAGGTTGTCCATTATCTAAAACTACATTGCTATAACATCCCATCAATAATATCGAAAAAAGTTCTATCCATAAGAAATACTAACTTATGTCCAACATAATCCATTTCAATCTTTAGGCTTATCCATAATGTTGCAGTCTATTGTCATATTATAGTGAAACAAATTACCATAGATTTCATATAACAAGCATGTTAATACCATCGTTGATCCCCATATATCATAAGATATGTCTTCTTGGTCACATTCCAAATGTTCGAAGGCCTTAATCATGTATTCTCTTGAAAAATGAATACCCATTTAACCTTAGTAAAAACATTAATGTTGTCAAAATTTAACTCTTTCCACATACCAAAATCCTCAAAATTATATATACTCAAACCATGATATCACTTAGTCCTTATATCAATCATGATCTCATGAATACAATCAAACATCTCATTATCTTCTTATCCCTTCATTATACGCATATCATCTGCTTTCCAAATTATTTGAATCACTTTTCATGGTTACCGGTACCATAAAATTATTGAAAACCATTATAGATTAATACAAAAATATTCTAATAAACCATAAAAGTACCTCAACAACATTATTCATGAATACCAATACATAAACAGTTCAATCCATCCTCTTCAATGATTGTCCTGGAATAATTCCTTCCTTGATTTAGAAGTAACTTTTTAGGTTGGGGCATTGAGTTGGGTAATGCCCATGTTCTCCACAAATAATACATTGAAATCCATAACAGTCTGTCACTCTATGACCCTTTTCTCCACAAAGATAACATATGTCCCTCCATTTGAGGTATTCCTCAAGGTTCTTCTTCCCTTCTTTAGAAATCTCAATCTTCTTTTCTTTATGCTCCTCAACATGCGAACATGCATAAAAGTCTATCTTCCACTTATTTGATGAATTAGGAATGCCACTAAATTTCACCTTGTTAATCATATATCATGATGACTGATTCGGCATAATCACAATATCTTTCTCTCTAGGCATTATGAAATTTTTTTTCTCATAGTCACCAATTTTTTCATTGGATTCAATGTTAACTGCCTTCCTTCTGGTTCCCTCCATTGACTAAAACATAAAACGAATTCTGTGAGAGGCAAAAATCATGCTAGAGAAAACAACATAGTAAAGGGGGAGTAACCTAAATATCTAACATCTTAGGTTAAATTCTAAGATAATTAGTGAAATTCTAGGACTATAACCTATACATATACTTAACCTTAGGGACATCCCTAGACATACCTTAGAAATATCTCTAGGGATCTCACTAAAGTTCTCGCATCCTAGTTTCCAAATATTGAGTAAACCTTTCCTCTGATACCAACTGTAGAGACCCGAAGCTTGACGTACATGGACAACACATTAATTTTTCGGAATACTTAATACATAAAAAAATAGACACACAATGACCGTAATAGTTTAGTGTCTTTGGAAACTCGGAACGTAATCTTCTAATTGTGGTGAAAGATCTTCAACATCTCCCATAAAGATCTTCCCATTATGTTTTCTTACCTAAAACCTTTCTTTATATCCTGGGGAAAAGAAAACATAAAAAGGGTGATCTCAAATGCTCAGCAAGGGTAAGCATGGATAAAATAAAACAGAACATATACATTTGAACTTAAAAACATGAACATAATGTTTCAACATCAAGATCTTGAGAAATGAAATAAAACATGGAAATATGTAAGGCATAGATCATAAAGAAACATTAATCCTGATAAAATAGCATGGGAATAAAACTTGTAATTGTAGAAAAACATTAAGCACATGATATTATTTCCATAGTAGCCAAGGCATTGCTACCAAGACCATCTTAGTGGACAAAGTCCCTTTCTGAATAGAGTTCACTCCTCCTTCCAGTCCTGTATTACTGAACCGATTTAACTTTTTGTTTTAGTCATTTCCATATCATGAGATATAAATCTTTACAAAATGAATTGTAGGGAGATATAGGTCCCACCCGTCTCATAATAAAATCATTCTTACTTGTTCCAAAAAATAAACTTGAAACATTCATCATAACCCAAAGAATAAAATGGGTTTCATAAACATCATCACATAGTCTATATAAAACAAATGGATATATCAACATAAGAAAAGTGAAACCATGTAAATCATAGGGACATTTTACTTGAAACATACACATATAAAATAATGTCATCTAAGATGGAAAAACGGTTTTGATAAAACACTTGAAATGAATTCTTGAGGAAAATATCATTTCTTCTTCAAAATCAATTTCTTTTCACAAAACGTCATGAAATTTTAAAATAAGGATATTTTTTGAAAATAGTCATGAAATATTTTGGAGTAAACTTCATGAAAATAAGGCTTTATAAAATCGTAAAAATCCTTTCATGTCGTATAAGTTAAAAAAACATTCTCCTCGTACTTTTGTCAGAAAAGTAAAAAAGTACCTCATAAAATAAAAAAAAGATTCCTTACATATCATGTAGTAAAAGTCAAAATGGGTTAAAAGGAAATTAAACATACATAAAAAACTTTTAGAAAACATGGACTTGGATGTTAACAATAAACCCAGTAATTACTTATGAATAAACAATCTCGGATAAGAACGAGATTGGAAAAGTTATCCCTTACCGTACGTCCGATATGATTCGTATGTATCTGAACCTCCTGTATAATGATTTAAATAATTTCATTGACTTATTATAGAATCATATTCATTGTTATGATATCATATAGGGTTCACTTATCACTTTATATTACCCATTATTTTATAAATTAATGTTAAAGTAGCGTTTTGGGTAAAATCATCTTATTTATCGTATGTGTTTGGACTTATTGTTATTGATGTTATTATGACTTATATAATGATTTAATTACTTACAAAATGTAGATCATGATTTATATATCATATAAATTCATTATATATCCAGCATATACAAGCATTTATAATAGTACATAACATATGGAGGTAAGAAATGAAACACACCGTTCATGGAGACGGTAAGCCGTACGTACGCATGAACGCTACTATCATTTATATTTATTATTTTAATGGAATTAAAACATAATGATACATAGGTATATTATGATTCCAGTATAATATCATATATAATATCATTAACCACATCACTTCCTCAAATGAGATTATCATATTTACCGACTATGGAAACCGTAAAGTATTGATATAATTGGGAAGTAAAGAGGCATAAGGAAATAATAAACATAATATATATTATATATAAATACAGTTCTATCATAATGTCCACCATGAGAGGCGGTAGGAGAAAAATCGAACAATCATCGTTTCGTGAGGCGTTAGTTTGCCATCACAGAAACATTATGTTCTTCATCCATTAGATGGCGGTGTGTGTAAGTGTAGTTAGAATCATTCTCATAACAACATCCTAGTATATTTAGGATATTTTTTTGTTACAAAATAAAGGATTAAAAATAGTTTAGTGGTTGGATAAGTAGAATAAAAGAAAATAGCTTAAGAGAAACGGTTACCTTTAATTTTGGTAATCTCCTTTGGATTGAACCAAAAGGACTTTATGGAGAGTCTTCTGCCTAATGTAAGGCTTCAAGGGGGATGAGAAGGATGTAGGGAGCTTATTTGGGCAGAGTTTGGACGAGACAAATGGCTTTAGAGGTGTGAGGAATTGCATAGAAGTGGTCTCCTTTTATAAGGGAGAGGAGGGGCTCTTTAGGAAAGTATGAAAACATTATTTTATTATAAACTTATATTCAGTTTCAAGAGGTCCAAAACACATTAATGTCGAATATAAGATGACTCATATTCTAAATAAAATCATCCAATTGTAATTGGACAGGTTTTGGATTATATTTTAATCATTATAATCTTATTTATTTAAGTCATTTATTAATGAGGTAAACACTACATCATTATTGTGTCATAAATAATTTAATTCATTTGATGTCTAAAAATTATGGAAAAAAATACCATGATATAGGGAATATTTTTATCTTTCCAATTAATGTTTATAGTTGAAAATATAACTTATATAACCCCTTATAAAAATTAATTACTAAAATATTTTTGTTAAAGTCAATTTTGTCTTTACATTAAATTAATTAATTCAAATTGTCATTTTCACTACCATGTGGCTCATTGGGGTCCCAAAATCGGCCCAAGGATGCCCATGGTCGGCCACTACTCATCCAATAATGTTAAGACAAGTGTCAAGGTAATTTTAAATTATTATAATATTCTTTTAACCTTGAATTACCCGATTTACATTTAACCGCAGTAAATAAAAATTACCGTAGCTACTATTCATAATATAAAAAATAAAAGTAACCTATTAACATAATTTGGAACCACTGATTCCAAATATGTAATACATTTTTCAAAATTCAAAACACCGAAGTTTCAGTAATTAATTTAAAATTAATCCCGTTGTTAAGCGAATAGGTTTTAAAAGTTAAAATATTGCCAAAGATTGAATTGATTTAACCTATGAATTCAATGTAAAATCAATGATAATGACATAAATTATATTAAATGGTAAAAATATATTCTATTTATACATTAAAACCATTAAATATTATAATTTAACCATATAAATTATTACGATGAAAAAAGTAGTTTTTAATTAAAATATATCATGTTTTTACTATTCATTAAAATATGAAAGTTATTAGAATAATTTGAAAATTTTATCCAACGTAAATTTTTATATCCTGATTCCAAAGAGAAATTTTATTTATTAAAATTTAATTTATAAACATGTAAAAACTATATTTAATGTGGGTGCGCCATCAAAAGGTGGAAAAACTGCATTTTTTTAAAAATACTTATTTTACCAGAAAAATTTATTTTGTTCTCATACCATGTTCTAGAAAATATTTAAGATGAATAATAGTTTTATAAAATATAAAATTTAGTTAATAATATTCATAAAGGCTAGTTCATAATAATATTATAACCATATATCATTGTTTAGTGAAACCCGATATTGCGTACAACACACGCTATCGAAGAAGGTCGCGATTGCGTGTAATGCAAGAGAAGTTAGGGTTGCGTGTAGTGAAAGACTCCATTGTTGTTGTATATAAAAGAATCCAACCATATTTTATTTATACATTGAATATATATTTATATATATACACTCAATGTTGCGTAGAATATCTTCTATCAAACAAACTTGAAATTGTTTGTAACACAAGCCAAGAATAGTGTTGCATATACTGCAAGCTAATACGGTGTTGCGTGTAGCGCAAGATAATCTTGGTGTATCGTACAACAGAAGATATAAATGAAATTAAAAAGAATGTATCTTATAAAATCGCGGGTTGTTACATTATGATTACTATGATTCTTCCATTACAACTAATGAATTTCCTTTATTTTTTAAAATAAGAGAAAGTAATGTTATCAATAAATTTTGTATTCTCTATACTTGGAGAATCTGTTTCATACATGTATGGTTTTTTATTAGATAATATTTGATTCTAAGCTATTTCAGTGGTTTTAGATGTTGAAATTTAATTTTTCCATATCCTTGATAAATTTCTTGTATATTATCTATTTCATTAATTGCACGTTTATCCTAAAAATGATTGTCAGCTTATTGTTACTCAAGATTTATTTAGTCTCTTAAAAACACTGACGGAGCTACCTCTCTAGGTGCACTCATGTTAATATTTGGGTGATAATTGGCATGTCATTCTCTTTTTTTACGAGGAGTGAAAACAAATTCATTGTCTACATGTTTAGGATCTTCTTCATCTTGATCACATGTATTATATCTCTATATCATTTTTTAATGAAAAAAATCTTCTATAATGTATTTTCAAAATTCCTCATTTCATAGATGAACTAATTTAGATGATTTTGAATTTCCTTACTCCACTAGAGGGATTGTCCTGAATTATTGTTAGTCATCATCACCAACATGAAACATTTTTTCTCTAACTATACTCAATAAGAAAATAATCTTTATTAAATTACTAGTATTAATAATGTATCTATGATGAAACTTGTTTGATCATCTATTTGGATAATCTTATTCATTTTATATAGATGAAAATAAATAATTAAAAAATGTAGACAGAAATACATATGTTCCTATAACTGCTAATAGTGATTCAGATATCAAAGAATATAAATAAGGAATTTTAAATTGATATCCCTGAGGAAAAAGAATATGAAATACCTGTTTGGATAGATAATATTTTCTAATTCCCTAACTATTTGAAGAATTTTAGACCAGATGAACTTGACCAGTAGTTTCTGGTCTGCCTTAAGATCCTTAACAACCATTTTCCAAATACTAGCGCATATAAGGGGAAAAGACATAATATCTTTTAACTTGTGTTTCTCATTCCCTATTGATCAAAGATCAAAATGAAACATTCCTTCGTGAGGACATTTCAAGATATTTTCAATCTCTATAGAGGAAATGCAAAATTCTAATTCATTTACCCATTAAGTTATGATATCCCCTGTTTCCCTGAAACTAAAAAGAACATTATTATAAAACGTTTTTAGTTCTATATCAAATAGAAATTCTCTATTTTATTCATTATAATAGAATTATAACCCTTGAAAACTGAGTTATTTCTTTATTAAATGATTTTTTTGATACATCTTATCAAAGTCAATACTTTCAACTTGAATAATCATTCTAAAGTGTACATGTAGATGTTTCGATTCACTTAGTTCACCTTAATTTACCCTCATATTCATTAACATCTTTGAGAATCTAATGGTTAAAGGTTCAGATTCTATGGGTTTTAAGGTGGAAGATAACTCTAGAAGATGAACAACTTTTAAATATAAGGGTAAGAAAGAGAAAGATATTGGAAGGGTTTTCTGACACTACTAAGTGATATTACTCTATTTTCTCAATATAATTTACTCATCCCAATCATTATGATTTTTTTTGAAAGATATATTTTTAAAAAATTAATCATGTCTTTGGGTTCATTTAAATGATTAGAAATAAAAAATAAATGACCAAATAAAAAATCTATCAATATAGAAATTAATAAAATAAAATAACAATGTTTTATTTGAAACAAAAAATTCCCAAATCCATTTTAATAAAATCAAAACTTACAGTGGGAAGTGGTTTATGAAAAATATCAGCAATTTGATATTTTTTATTTATAAGACCTAAATATATATCATATTTAAAAACAAGATCTCTAAAAAAATGATTCCATGTATCAACATTCTTGGTTCTTGAATGACTTATTATTTTTTTGGAAATATTAATTAAACTAGTATTACCACATAAAATAGGTATGTTATTAAAAATATGTCGAAAATCTTGTAAGGTATGTTTCATTCACAACACTTGTTCATAGAAAATTCCATTAGATATATATTATTCCACAACTGTTTACAGAGTAACTAAATGTTGTTTCTTACTTTATCATAACATTAATGATTTTTTTAAAAAGTGATAGGTTCCAAGTTTGATTTTTTCTACCTAATCTACATCCTCTAAAATCAGTATCTGAATATGAAATTAAATTAAAATTTGATATTTTTTAGTAAATTGGACATTGAAAAATAGTTCCTTTCAATAATCTAATAATTATTTTAAATTCATTAAGAAGGGAATATTTTTGGTTTGACAAAAATCTAATGTATAAAATTGAAAAAAAAACATTATTACTAGTCTACTTATAGTAAGATATGATAAAATACTAATCATACCTCTGCATTACTTGTTTTCAACTAGTATTCCCACTTCCTCCCAATAATTTTTTACATAAATAAACATGGTAGTTATATAAGTCTTACTATTTTCTAGTCCAATAATTTTTAATAATAAAATAATTTAGTAGCTTATATTTTAAAAATTTCCATAATATTTAATATAAATCTGAAATCATAGAAAGAAATATAATTCTCGCATCATACTCATTTAAATTTTTTTATGCATACGATTTGAAAAATCAGTGTAGATATTTCAATTATTTGATCTGAAAATAACATCTTTGATATAAATTTTCACAAAAAAAATATATTATAAAAACCCATTTTCTTAAAAAGAGAAGGATCTTCAAATCCTAAAAATAAATGGTTTTCCAATATAAGTGAACATAATATTTCATATCAAGTTCTGGGTCAATGTTTAATGCTATAAATAGCATTAGAAAGTAAAAAACGGAAATAGTTATATGAGGGTTTTCAAAACCTAGTTGTTGTTCAATATAGACATCCTACATTAAATATAAATTTAAAAAGAGAATATTTTACATCCATATGATATAATTGAAAATTAATTTGAGATACTTATGTTATTTGGATTCTAATTTAATTTAATATATAAATAATTACAAAGGTTTTATCATAGTTGGTCCCTTATTCCAGTCTGCATCCTTTTTCTAATATTATATCCTCATTTCTGGCAATGATCCCTTGATCATCATTTTTATTTTTAAAAACCCATTTGGTTCATATTAATGGATAATTGGTTGGTATGTCCACTAAATCCCAAAATTTATCTCTTATAAATTTATTAGGTTCTTCATGAGTATATAATAACCATTTTTCATCATTTAGTGATTCTATTATTTTCATAGGTTCTAATTATGATAGAAAAGCATAAAATTAAGGTATGATTCAAAATAATTTCTAGTTCTTACTATATTACCTAGATTTCCTTTAAAAATTTCTAAAGGATGGTTCTTTGAGGTTCTATACTTTCTAGGTAAAGAACTTTCAGGTACATATTTTCTGAACTAAATTTTTGGTATTTTATTTTTAGAATTAGCCTTTGGTGATTCAGGGCTCATTTTGTCAAAACAGCCAACAATTTCAATTTGTTTGATAATTTCTTTTATCTAAAGGTTCAATTTCATCAAACTTCCCATGAACTGATTCATCAACTTTCCTTTAATTTTTATTATACAATCTATAGGATTTAGAAGTAGTAGAATATCCAAGAAGGATTTCTTCTTCAGCCTTTTGGTCACATTTACAATGATTTCTTTAGTAATAAAGATATAAACAATTCACCCAAATAATTTAATGTACAATAATTTATCATTTCATTTATTACTAAGTTCAAAGGGTGTATTTTAATGAAGTGGTCTTATTACAAAAATCGTGATATACCAAGTCGTGTTTAAGATTTTTCCCAAATATAGTTATGAATGAAATATTCATTCAACATAGTCCTTTAAATCTCTTAAATAGTTCTATTTAATCTTTCAACTATTAAATTTTGTTTACATGTTTTTAGTGTATATAAAATCTCTTTAATACATGATTTGTATCAAAAAGAGTTAAATTCTTCATTTTTAAATTCTCAACCATTATCATTTCATGATTAAATTATTTTGAAAAAAATTATTTTGAATATATTTACAAAAACTGTCAAAAATTGTGAATATTGCACTTTAATGTGTTAGAAAATAATCCCAAGTAAATATTGAAAAATAATAAAATAATATATAAATATATAATTTTTATCCAAGATTTATACCCCTTGTGTTCTAAAAAACTATGTGGATAAGTTCAGGTGGATTAGATTTAAAAACATTGTTAATTGATTTGAAAAATGATTTGTGTTGATTTCCAATTTTAAATACGTCAGAGAATATATCATTATCAAATTTAATACTAGAAAAATAAGAAAATAACTACTTCTTATATAATATATATAATTTAAATATATTGTAGTGACCATGTCTCCTATGCTAGATCTAGGACTCATTTGTTTCAGCAGTTAAACAGTACACTTTTTTTATACAAGGAATTAAGATTCATGGTATAAAAATTTTAATTTCTAGGTGATCTAAATTTATGAAATATATATTTTAAAACACTATAATAATTTTTATAGAAATCAACATAAAAACTATCATCAAAGAGTTGAGTAATACTTATCACGTTGTTCTTTAGTCCTAGAAAATATAGCACTTTATTGGTTGAAATTGTCTTTGGATATCTAACTAATCCATCTCCAACTATATTCCCAATGGAATTGTATCCAAAGGTTACTAGTCTCACATCTATTTCTATAATTTCATGAGAGTTGGATGGGTCTCCACTCATGTGTCTTGAGCAGCCACTATCCGTACACCATATTGAATATTTTTAATGGTAATTTTTTCTATATAATTATTTAAACATGACTCTGTTTTGGTACCCATATTTTCTTGTGGACATCTATGTTAGTAGGAAAGTTTCTAGGAAAATGTATTTTAACTATTTTATAAAAATTACATTACATTATTTAGGATTTTTTTGTAAATACAACCCTATTTAATCCCAATTATCTGATAATTTCTAAAACAAAATTTTTTAGAGTAATGTCCTTTCATTCCACAATAAAAGAAGGTGTCATTTTTATAACTTATAACAAATAATTATTATATAAATTTGACTTTTCTCCCTTGATTCCTATTCAATATGTTTCTTTTTCAGTAAAGGTTTTTCCAAGAATCTCATTTAGAGAGGTTTCTCCTTTCGCTAAAATACTATAGTAGTACGTTTGAATGATTTTAATTCATCTTGTAATTGTTTTTTTTTAATTTTCCATAATAGTACCATTTGATGTGTATATATTATGTTTATATTACAATTCTGGATATGGTTTTAGTATTTCATCTTTTTTAGTTAAAATAGACTTATGAATATTTTTTAGGGTCTTATTCTTTTTTACTAAGGATTCATATTTTTCTTCAAGCATTAAGTTGTTATCCACAAATTTTCTACTTGAAAAGATATTAGAATTAGAAGTAGAATAATAACTGGATTGTATCCCATATTCTTCCTTATCCATAAAGCACTTGTTTACTTTTAGATTTTTGGTCTTTTCTTTTGAATCAGATTTAGAAGAAATTTTTGAGTGTTTAGACACAATCCTAGTAGACTTCATATCTCTTTTCCCTTTATTCTAATAATCAGTTTATTTTTTTCCATATTTCGTCTTTTAAATGGGGGAAATCATTTCTGATATGACCAATCTATTATCATACATAGCATATTATTTCTTGTGATCCATCCCCATATTTCTCAAATGATTTTTTGAAGCCTCTATTTTCCCTATTGAATTTGATAAACTTTTTGGATAACTAAACCAGTTCTATTTTAGAATTTAATCAGTCTAAATCTTTTTCTATTTTTATATCTTCTATCAATTAAATTTCATGATTCTGAGATGTAACTTGAAGGGTAGTATTTTCTATTTTACTATATTGTGATATTTACCTTCATCTTACATTTCTACTTCGTATATCATCAGTGTTCAAATTAATTCCTTCATCATCAAATATTTGACTGGTGACGATTCTCAAATAGCTACAGATATCTCATTGCAATCTGAAGGTAGTACTCTAAGTACTTTTCAGTACTTGATCTGATTGAGAAATTATAGCTCCAAAATAAGCAACATCATCAGCTATTTCTTTTAACATCCCAAGTATCTAGTTTTCTAAGAATTGAATATTTAGTGATAATATTCATATATATTTTAAATCTAAGATATTTTATATAGATTATCATATAATATTTCAAACATCTGTAGTTATCACCGTTAAGGTATAGAGTACATATCATTGACACACCTTCTCTAAGAGAATCCATTAAAATCTATATTTATATAGACCTTATACAATTGATATTGTTAGATATTTTTCTTCATTAACAAAAACATATCTATATTGATACTAATTGTTACAATGGAATAATTCTAAGATATAAAAGAGTGGTGAATTATGTATTTTTGATAATCTTGATAGATTCAAGGTTTTATAATTCTTTTTAATTTATGATAATATGAAGCGTTCTATTCTGTAATTAAATTTTTAATCAGATAAATATTAATAAAGAATTCCAAAATTTTATAGTGGGTTAGGGAACAAAGATCAACTTGTCCACTCTACCAACACTCTCTATGAGCTTGGTAATTTTTTCTATAGAATTACTCTAATCATATCACCTTCACAATTGAGTGGAGGAAGTTGAAAAAAATTACAATAAGGATTTACAAATACTTATATTTATTTTACAACGAACTAATTTCTCCACAGCTTAATCCTAGAATCTGATACTCTTCCACGATAGATTTTGGGGAGTGAAAACTCTAAAGAATCAATATAGATTGATTTGGATGAATTGATAGCTTTTTGATCATATATGAAGTAGAAACTCACAGAATATAGATATTCTTTTTTTAATTTGAATTTCTTCAAGAAATAATTTCTTTGATGAGATCCGAGTTTCGAATGATCTTTAATTTTAGATGAAATGAAAAAACAACAACATGAAGTTTTTTATATCTCTAAAATTTTTCTTATTTAGAAATAATATCTTCTCTTGATCTTTAATTTATTTTTATAAGATCTATATTGAAGAATATTTTTCATACTATATAGTCACATATCTATAGAAAATGATTATGGAAAAATGTATATAATACTTTGGAATTCATTTGATTGAGAATATCCAAAAATGATGTCTGATAAATTTCAATAATTCATATTTCAATCATTAAAATTTAAATCAGTCAAGGGAGTTGTAAATTCATTTAAATCGAAATGATTTACACTACGGAATACAAGTCCTAAAATCTGTCATAAAATAGCATTAACATGATATTTACTTTCATTAAAATCATTACAATAACAAAAAAAATGTATTTAATTAAAACTCCATTGTTGAATATTCAAATGTAGGGCTCCTTCATGTGATGAAAAAACTACAACAGTTGGGTTGAAAAAGTATCTTTGGTTACAAAAGTAGGGTTGATGTACCATATGTTTGTACCATATGATTATTTCCTCAAATTAATATATTTTAAATTCAATCATTTTTTTGAAACTCATTCAATAGATTTTATAGATATAATATATGAATAAATCTTGTATTATGAATAAAGCAATGTATTTTTCTAAAAGTTAATTTTACCTACATTTAATGGTGCATATATTTTTTATCTAATTTTTACACTTTTAAAATTTTTACATGAAAAAATAATCTATATTTTTTAAATTGAATTATCGTAATTTACTTTGGGTGAATATATGGTTTTTTTTATGAGAAGTTTCATTTTTTGATGAATAGTGAAAAATACTTAATTTTAATTGGAAACTTGTTTTTCATATAATTTATTTCTATATATAAATAGTGATTAAAATTATTTAAAAATGTTTATTATTTTAATTATAGAAAAATAACTCAAATTAATTTCATTTGAATCGATTTCACATTGAAATTAGATACAATAAATTTTGAAACAGTTGAACATTTTACTTTAAACCCTTTCCCATCACGTCTGTGGGATTAGTTCTAAATTAATTTGCACCACATATTTACATCAAATTTGGAGAATTGGATTCATTATTTGGAATTAGAATAATTTATAATTTCTATTGAGTTAAACGAAGTTTTTAACCAAAATTATAAGGTAAAGTAATTAAAATTAATTATTTCGATTAACATAAAAACGAGTTTACTTAGTGGTCAAACATTAACATAAGTTACCAAATAACATATAAATACGTCAAAAAGTCATTGTATAGAAATTATTCGACCATATAATCTATTTTATTAAAACATTTACCATTATTAGTTTCACATTATTTATCTGATACCTATCAATAGTTTTTAACTTTTTATATTTACATTAATTTCACTACTCCACTATAAAAGGGAACTCACCCCCATCACTTCTTCACATATATAAATAAATTTGGCTCGGACAAACAAAATCCAAATATAATCCAAAATTTACACTCTTAATCCTAGATACATCACGTTTTGAAGATAGAAAACCATGGAATCCCTCTGTTGCAAACCAAAAGGAGTTACCCAAATAAGAGGTAACATCCTTCAACGAGCACTTTTGTTTTATTCCTTTCTCCACCCCCTAAATTATTCTTATTCCTTGATTATATAATAACCCCAGTTTCTTAAGTATATTAATATGTTTTTATATTAAGTGTATGAACTACACCCTCAAATAAAATACCATCAAATGGGATACACAATCATTATTGGTGTGAAAAGTGGATTACTACTTTACGAACCAATGTCATTCATTCTTCAATTACCACCTATAAAGGTGGATAATAATGATGGGATTATTGTTTTTTTATGAAATATATGATATTTATTATGTATTTATTATTATATAAATATTATATAACACATACCATCTTGATTACCCTTTTTTGGGAATACAATAACATCATTTTTTGACTTGGGGACCACTGTCTCCTCAAAACAATGTGATTCGTTCACACTCTATATAGAACGTCTTAAGGATTCTTTTAATAACATTATATTATATATATGTAATAATAATTCAAATTTAATTATAATATTCATATATAAGTATATAAATATGCGGAATTTACTTTCATTCTTTCAATATGAAAAGAAAATAGAAAAAAACAGTCATTCATACGTACGTCCTACCATCTCCATAAACGATGTATTTCATTTAATTTTTCTATATTTAATAGATTTTTTTAATTAAATATATAATAAATATCTATGATATAAATATAATTTTTTACATTTGGGAAATTAAAAAATCATGATCTAATTTGGAGGACCAAGAATAACATGTCAAATCATGAATGAAAAATGCTGCTTTTATTACCTGAAATGTAACGTTAACAAGAAATTGTTAATAAAAAGTTAATATAAAGTCATAAAAAATCATATATGTTATGATATATAAATATTTTTTTCTATTTCGTTATGTTAATAAATTTATATTTATTATATATGAGTTTATAACGTGTACGAAGAAATTCACAACTTATGTTAAGGGTTTTCTCATCTCACTTTTATTTCTTTGAGATATATGGTATATTCCCCAATTATTCTTATTGAGTGATGTATATACTAATCTATGAAATTTTTTATCATTATTTTTTTAATTTCATGATGATCCAGGTTTCAATTGATTTTATTCTTTCATAGATCTCACAATTCCAAATTTACTTAAGTAGTAATGGGATTTCCAATCTCACTTTTATTTCTGCAAGACATATTCCCTATTAACCATTTTTTACTTTTGTGCTATGTATATAAATTACATGAATTTATTATGTGATTGTTATCATTAAATTTATTGGTATTTATATATCCATTTTTTGATCTGTCTTTCTTAGGCTTTTACAGTTCAAAATATACAAAATTGGAAAAGTAATTCTATCTTAATTTTCCTTCTTTGAAACACATGTCATGTAATGAACTAATATTGTATTGCGTGGTGTATATACTAACCGTTGACAATTAATATAGTGAATCAACTAATTTTAATTATATTAAATGCTTCATGTAATGTTATTATTTCATGGGTATTAAGATTCAAAGAAACCAATGTGGTATGAGTTTGTTTCTATAATCTCATAATTTTTTAGAATTATTTATGATTATTCCTCCATTGATCTAATATTATGATCCATATCTTAATATATCTCATGAATTTTCTTCTACTCTAGTTATTCATAATATCCTCATGTAGTGGTACCTATTTTCACTCTTTCGTAAGATAATAAGAAAATGTATTTAATAAAATATGACTTTATTTATCTCCTCTATATAGAATATATTCTCCCAAAAAAACCATGTTTTCTAAAAAAATTAAAAAAAAGTAAATATTATTTTAAGTTAAATTTCAAGGAATTTTTTTAAAAAAATTATATTTTACAAAATTGATTAAATTGGTTACCAAATATTCCCTTATAATATTTCAATGTAATATTCAAAAAAAATGAAGACATTTTCAAACTTCCATTATAAGTTTTCAAAATTATTTTCAAAGAAAACGTTTTCAAAATGTTTTCAAATATTTCTTTATATGTTTTCAAAGTGATTTAAAAGAATTTTTTTTCAAAATGATTTAAAATATTCCCTTAAATATTTCAATGTTATTTTTAAATAAATGGGTTTCAAAACGTTTTCAAGCTTCCTTTATATGTTTTCAATGTTATTTTAAAATAAAAGGTTTTCAAAATATTTTCAAATATTCCTTTATAAGTTTTAAATTTTATTCTAAAAGAAAATATTTTGAAAATGTTTTCAAATATTACTTTATATCTTATAAATCAAATTTTCAAATAAATGTTTTCAAATACATTTTCAATCTTCCTTTATAAGTTTTAAATCTAATTTTCCAAGAAATTGTTTTCAAAATGTTTTAAATGATTCATTTTGATGTTTTCAAAAATATTTTCAACGCAAAAGAATTTCAAAATGTTTTATGTTTTAGAAACATTTTTCAAACTGAAAAATATATTTTTATAGGAAATGTTTTATAGGATTCTTAAATGCTTCCATTAAAAACTTTTTCACCGTAGTTTTAAAGAAAAATCAATTTGAAAATGTTTCATGTTTTAAAATTTTATTTTCAATAAAATATTGTTTTAACTAATAAATGTTCCAATTGATTTTTCAAAATAATTCTCTATCTAAGGTGTCATACATTGATATATTTTA
This sequence comes from Viscum album, assembly GCA_963277665.1. Taxonomy (NCBI): domain Eukaryota; kingdom Viridiplantae; phylum Streptophyta; class Magnoliopsida; order Santalales; family Viscaceae; genus Viscum; species Viscum album. The sequence continues at coordinate 1,095,957,078 of OY728130.1, forward strand.
TAAATAAACCGGTGATATTATCCAAGGGTACTATTCATATTATTTCACGGAATGGTTTATTTTATAATGGCATGATGTTAATGATGCCTATTTCTCTTCCATAGGTTATAGGATTATGAAACCTACTTCTTTTCATGGGTTAAAAATTTATTAAATGATTATGAAACCTATCCATTTTCAATGGGTTATGATATGATGACTTGTTTATGATACCCATTTCATTTCATGGGTTATGTTATGATTTTTATGAATTCGTATCTCTTTATGGCTCATAATGTGTTGAATGTTTTATTATCTTGTGGAAGGAGTATATATAATTTCATTTTGTGATGGGTGGGACCTATATATCCCTATAATTCATTCGTTAAATATTTATATCTCATGAGATAGACATTGTTGGATAGGAGAGTGAACTCAGTTTAGTAAAAAACTCTATCAGGTAAGAGTGTCTTAGGAGTAAACATTCACTTCCAAGAATGTATTTGGAGAGAACCATGACTACCAAGATGGTCCTAGGAGTGAGACATGACTACTAACATTCATTGAAGTGTTAAACCATTCCATTATTTGAAATGGGATGTGATTGGGGATGTTGGTGTTTTCTTCATCAGTATATGTAGCCCCATAATGATCCTTAAAAGTTTTTGGAAATATTACTTCAGTTGTTGGGAATTATTTTATATATTTACACATATTCTAAAAATTATTTGTCATGTTCTTATGTTATTCTCTCGTGGATTATGCTCTTAATTCCCTTTTTATTCATGTATTATGAATTATATATAAATATTTCTTGACTAATGTATATCATACTAAATGTATAGGTTATGATTTTCCAATGTTATTATCATGATTATAATAATCTTCTGATCATGATTATGCTTGAATATCTCCTTTTTTATCATTAATGAGCATCCAAGATCACCCATTTCTTATGCTACCTTTCCATAGGTTATGAATAAGAGGTTTCAGTATCTGTAATAAAGTGGTAGATATTCATGGGAGATGTTGAATTCTTTTAACCAAATTAGAAGAATGTCTTTCAAGTTTGAAAATACAATAAAATATTATTGTCCCCAGTCATGTAGTTTTTTAATTCTCTGAATATTCTTTTAAAATGATATAATATTGATGTATTTTTTGTTGCAGTCACTATATCTCTACTCCATCCATCAGTACATATTAACGTATTGATAATAATTGCAACCTGGGCTCAACAACATCCCCCTCTATATTTTCCTATAAATATCAAAACATATTATTTAGGTCAATATATAGTTCAAACATTTTCCCCCATATGGGAAAATAAATATGAAAAATATGGATGTTATTCTCAAAAAATGTACTCTTCCCTTTGAAATATATTTCATAACTACTTCCAAGAGAGGGATGATATCAAATTTTTTTCTTAATCAAATATCCTATAGTAAAATAAATCTAATTCTATATGGGGAAACCATGTATAGAAAAAAAAAAGAGATGAAACCAAGGATATCTAAGTTATCTATAAAAATATCATGCATGTGAAATAAAGATCATAAATTATCAATTATATTTTAAGGGGGTGTAATTAATCATAATTTGTAATGAAATGAAAAATCCTATACAGAATTCACAAAACACATCATAAATATATTACAATAAAAAATTCCGTGTAAAATTTGTAGGTTTGAATCAGATTATTTCATAACCAATCTCTGAGAAGGCATGTGATTCCAAGGCCTTGAGAGGCCCGAACGTATTTTTAAACGTTATTTAAAGTACATTATGTAATCGTGTGAGGGGTTTTTTTATCCTTTAAACCGGTGCACAGATCAAAAATCTAAGGGAATCGTTGATTTCATAATGCTTCAATTCTCTTATTCATGGCCTAACATTGAAAGGTTCAGGTCGACCAAAAAAGATAAATTTCATACCTTTTAAATAAAAAGTTAAAATAAACATTAAATATTTATATTTATTTTATTAAAATGGTTTTGTTGCGACACAGCAGACAATCATTGTTGCGGTGCAGTGACGAGGCGACGTTGACTCCTTAATGAATCTCATTAATGAATCTCTAGGGTGACGTGCAATGCATTTCCCTCTTCTAATTAATCAGAGATCCTGGGTTAATAAATAACCCTATTATAACCTCTAGTGAGGATAATCTCTCTCTCTCCCTCTCTCTGATGTCAACAAAAAGTTGTGAAGAATAATATCAGATATGGAGATTGACGAGTGGCGGCGAATACCAGTGGAACATGTATCAACAAATGAAAATGAACGATAGTGTATCATGGATTTATTATGACTTAGATCACCCTCCTTCATCAATGAAATATTAAAAATAAAGTTAGGGGTTACCTTGGTGTTTTCATTTTTACCTCGCTCTCTTTTCCAAATGACGAACATGGATAAACCTACGAAAAGGTTGACCTATGGCTTGGTTGTTCTTGCAGGTTGGGCATTTATGATTACGGGGAGTTTTAGGATATGAAATCAACGTTAGAATTCAAAACCCTCATTCATATCTATTGTAAATTATAAGGTGGAGGGATCGGGACAACACGAAAAATGCTTAGATCCAACTGAAATCGGGTGTTCTTGGGTTCTTGATGACCAAAACCTCGACGATGATTGAAATGAAGCCCCAATGACGTTGCAGTGATTTTGGAAACCCTAGAAGTTTGAGGGCATAGATCAATCGGATATCGGACCACCAAAGCGGACATAGTGTCCCGTCGAAGAAGCGGTCAGCGTCGCACCACCGCCATGGAGGCCATAGGCAGGAGGCAGTTCTAGCTAAGCACCGTGGGCGCCGGTTTGTGGTCAGTCATCACCGGCCACATAGGAGGATGCGGTGTGCCCCCTTGCCATGCCGAAGTAGTGGCTATAAGAAGTTCCAGTGTGGCAAACCATGAGAAGAGTGGCCTGCTAATGTGGTTCCTTTGCGAACAGGTGGGGTGGCCAGGTTGACCGGCCGCACATGCCCCCAGTCGGTCCGGGCCAGGCTAGTTGGACCAGGATTGCCGAGCATCCCAAAAAGTTCCTTGAGATGGTATGTATTATTTAAATTGTCAGGACACTTAATGTGGGCCACATAGGTCACTATGCGGCCTAGGCTGGGAAAAAGAGATCGGCCCGCCCGAGCGGGCCTGGACAAAAAAAAATGGGTCACTGGGTGACCCAGTGGACTGGACCCACATCAATCCTGGGATGATTCCAGTGAGGTCCAATGGACCAGAGATATAGGTCGGGTCTTGCAGGACCTCGGCTCAGGTTGGTCGGGTCGGTCCAAACCAGTCGGACCATGCCCGGATGTAACAGAACACTATTTACAAAATGAATTTATCTCTCAAATTGGGAGTCTGGTCAACATGCCATCATTGGATTTGGTACCCTTGCTATAAGTTGGTCCTTTTGGCTTACTTCGGTCAGTCTGACCAAGTCGAACCAAGTTGAGATGTGACTGGCCACTATTTACAGAAAGGGATGTTTCTTTCAGACTATGCGTCTGATCGACATACCGTCTGAGGTGTTGGGACCCTTGTGACAAGTCGGTCCTTTTGAGAGACTATAAGTGAGTTTTAGATGAGGTTGGAATACATCTAGGACATATTGGACCCAATTCCAAATGGTATCTTTTTAAAAAATCTATTTTTTCTTACCGACCGGGCATCCATTCAACGCGCCCTCTATTATGTTGGGACCCTTATGATGAAATGGCCCATTGGGTTACTCTATGTGGGATTTTCTAGAAGTTGAGGTACCTCCAATGTATTGAGCATAATATACTCTTAAAATAAAGTTTTCCTAATGCGAGAATCTAGTATATGTATGTGATGTGAAGAATGAAGATCTACCCTTCGTGGATCAGCATTAGAGTGACCCTCTGTGGATCATCATTAGAGCGACCCTCCATGGTTCATAATGAGAGAGACCCTTTGTGTATCTGTATGAGAGTGACCCTCCATGGATCATAATGAGAGTGACCCTTCCTGGATCAGTAATAGTGCAACACATCATGGATGAGCCATATAGAATCCCATCATGGATTAGCCACTGAGCGATCTGTCATGGATCTGCAGCAGAGAGACTCTTTATGAATTAGCAGCAGAGAGACCCTTTATGGATCATTATTAGAGCCTCTCAATAGAATAAGATGACGTAGAATTACAAATAATTATGTTTACTTTAATATTTATTTTATACCTGGTTAGAACTATGTCTTTGTCTTCGGGCTTTACTTTGAGATCTTAATTTGTGGTATTTTCATTTGTGTATTTATGTGCGACCCAAGTTGGTCTTAGGGTACCAACTCATTATTGTTATTATCACCTCTACATGGGCTTCTCCATCACCTCTATGTTTGGTGCAGATGACAGATATATTCAACTCGGACATTGGGAAGTGTGGGCTCGACGGTACTCGAAGGCTGATCAATAGATGTGGTGTGCTTCAGTGACATCCAATAGTGAACAGTACCTACCCTTCATGTAGGATTATTGGGAGACAGCCTCCATAGCATGCAATTCTTTTGCTGTACTTTCCTTTTATTTGGGCTTTTATTCCATCCCATTTTACTTTCTGTTGTAATAGTACTTATTTTTTGTTCAATTTTTATATTTCATTGAATAGTATGAGTTTCATGTGGGTTTAAATGTTGAAATGAAATTCCTTCCCATTTTGGCATATTCCATTTCGGTGCAAGTCACCAGACCCTAGACAATAGAAGGCGTGCTTGAGGTAGTCACGACACGAGCCCTAGAAGATGGGTTATGATAATAAATTTTAGGTGAAAAATATTAAACTCTCCCTTTGTCTAATGTTTTCATCAACCAATCACTCCCCCCTAATTGATAGGATTAATAAAATTAATAATAATGGGTTGATGTGTGAATGGAATTCCTTATATTCCAATTTTTTTGACCTATTTTGAATTTCCATATTCACTTTTTAGTAAATTTTTAACAAATTCATCTCATACATCCTCCTCCTCAGGGCATATATCTATATCATTCAATTCTTTATATGTTAGTACAATAGTATATATATATATATATATATATATATATATCTATGTGTGTGTGTGTGTTTGTGTGAATAAGGGGGTCCTTATTTTTTCATGAGTAACATTTGGCCAAGAGATTCCTCTCAACCTAGGTGATTTGTTTCTCCAATCCTTGTATCATAATATTTATTTGGACTCATATTTTGGTTTGACTTCTCATATGCCTAATTATATTCTTTATTCAATTGAACTTCTCCTTCTTGTGTACTTACTCTTCCTAATTGTACTAATTTGATAACATGAAGCTTGAGTTTCTTTCATTTTAATTTTCAATAGCTCCCATTGATTAGGTAATATCTCTATATAGTGGTTTGGAGCATGTCCAAATGTTCCACCCCATTAACATGTGTCACCATAGTTTTATATAATGGCCTTTTACACCGCAATTTCTATAGTAACTTACTTTCATTTATAGTTATTATGTCTCTCAACCTCCTCTATTTGTTTAGCCAGTTTTTTTTATTTGTCTATACAACAAGACATTATTTATTAACAATCGATGTCTTCTCAGAATCATTTCATGACTTACCACTATGTTTCTATTGAAATAACATACATTTAACAATTAATAGAATATATTCTTGTGGTATTTCTAGGAATGTTTCTTCTATATGACCCTTCAGACTACATCTATCTCAATCTTCTTTTAATCCTTTGTATATGTTTTTTCTTAAAAACTTGGATGAATTTATCGTCATAAAATTATTTCTCTGAGAAAATTCTTTATCATATCTACCTCCAATTACCATTTATTCATGTTTTCTCTAGAAATTAGATTTTAAACTAAAATTATTAGGCTTTATGTCCATAACATTCATAGCACGAGTAAGAACCACTAAACTTGAATCTTCTAATGTGATATGTATTTTTCCCAATAATTTTTTATTATTACAAATCTAAAACATAAGCCTCATTTTCTTATAGAATAGTGATTTTCATGACATATTTATTTATCCCTTTGAAATAGGATATGTTATCTCACTTTTCTTATTGGTAATGGTTAATTTAATAGTTTTATTCTCCTATTCATATACCTAGGCCAACTTGTAACTTTGATTTCTTACCTTCCACACTTTTTTGTGTTCTTCTCTTCACATTTGAATATGATTCATACATTTTTGGTACATACCATAACTCATCATAATAGTGACCACTTCTATTACAGTTCTCATATAAATCATTAAAGCATTCAAATATGTTATTATTAAAAAATTATTTTCTATGGATTCTCCTTCTCTAATGCAGGTCATCTTTTATCTTCATATATTCTCCCCATAAATAAATACCTTATGTTTTATTCATGAAATTTAATTTTATAAAATTATTCAAAATATTTATTCCCAATCGTCCATTTATGATAAAAATAACCTATGAAACTCATTCTCTTATTTTCCAATGAAGTTTTTCCGGATTCTAAAAATTATGAATCATTATATTTTTGAGTTGAACCACTACTCTTTTGAAATTTTCATATAGGTCATATCTTCATGTTTATTTTAACATACCACATTTATGTGGTGGGTTAATTATCATTCTTCAGTAACCATACATCCTGGAATTTTTTAACCTATACCAGTACTTGAAACAACATTATTAGAGAAGATTGTGTCTAGTTTATGGTGTATATTCTTCTTGTTGGATGTTTCTATTATATTATAGGATGATCCCATGATCATATTGATTTCATGATCCTAAAATAACCCTTGAGTGGATGCATCTCAATTTCAAGAAATTTGGGATATTCCATGTTATGGGGATTCCTGTTTCTTTAATATCACCTCCAGATCTAAAAACTTTTTGTTGAGGGATTTCTTATCATCATTAATTGATCTCATCTTCTCTTCCCAATCCCCCTACTACTTCATCATTTTTTATTCTTAAATTATTCTTAATTATTTCAAACAATTTTTAGCCTCATATAACCTATCAGATTTACCTTCCAATTGGGCATCTTTGAAAACCATAAATAATTTATGAAATTTTTAAAATTCTTCAGAAGTTTGTAAAAAATATATTCTCAAATAAATTTATTCTCATATTAAATTCATTTCAATTGTTCAACAACTTCCACTTATATTTAATTTTTAAATGAATTTTCTTCTTTCTTTTCATTGAAAATTTTGTGAGAGTGTTGGATATGTCAGCCCTTTTATCTAAATACTCTTCCATTGCATTAGCCCTATCTTGAAGATATAATTTTTCATTATAAATCTCTTGGAAACAATTGACAATATGTTTTAAAATTTATTAGAAAAATTTCTACCTATGTTCTTTGAATTCAAAAACAAGATCACTAAGTGACCCATCATCATCATAGCTTGAGTGGCATTTATTATAATAATAATAATCAAATATAATTATCAAAACATATACCAAATTGATTACATTATGTTAATGGTTTCTTGCACTTTATTAAAAGATTTTTCTTTTTTTCTTAGTTATATTTTTTTATGTTGTTCTGAGTCTTGGAATAAATTTCCAAACTAATACCCTTAGAAGTAAATTTTTTTCTCTCCAACTGAGGTAGATCACTTATTTCCTGAAATATGACCTTCACAAAAAGATCACATGGATCTCTAGAGGTTAACTTTTCTAAAATATAAATTTTAGATCCCCATTCCATATTGACCACGGAGAGGAGTGAATCGATGGCTAAATTTTTGAGAATTATTTATTTTGAAATCAGTCTCTTTAAAATGTGATGGTTCTAAATCAACTTAAGGATATATTAGAGCCTCAACTAGTATATAGAAATTATAATATAGATAAAAACACATGATATTAACAATGTTATGTTTAAAAACCTACTTCTTTACAAGTTAGTAATTCCCCCAAACATGGATTCTATACTATTATATTGTCATCAATTAAAATGGTTTAGGTATCAATAAGTTATACACCACTGTAGTCGATCCTCCAGTTGATCCTAGTTATGCCCCCAGCATATCTAACTATTCTTTAATGGTTGGTTATAACCCCCATCCATCTTGTATTCTCCTCAAGCCTCTTTATAAACTAGTTATATGCCCTAGTAACAAGATCATTATTATTCTCTATCAAAATACATTGTAGGATGATCTCTTAATCATGATCCAAAAGTTTTATAGATTGAACTTGTTTGTGTACACTTCAAGAAATAGTTACTGATTGATTATGTTAGTATGGATTAATAATTCAGAACACTTATATATGATCATTTTCCTCACAGGAACATTGCTTGGGAAGTTCATTCTTCTATTGATGAAGACCCTACCCAACTAAAACGTGTGTATGTGGTTGACACAACTTCTTCAAGAATATTTTAGAAAATAAGTATATTTCATATTTTCAACTCATTCTACCTTCTTGAATCCTGAAACTTTATTCATGCATGCATCTAATAATCATAGTGAATGAACAATACACATACTTTATTATCATTCTTATTATTTTATATGCTTTCCCAATTCAAATATTTAATTTTAAAAGGTTTCATGAACCCCTTTAAACTTAATCCTATATTTTCCAACCAAAGAGTGGATTTTTTCAAAGATAGAAATTAGGGTTCATGGGATTCACGGGTTTTATACAAACCATGTCTCTTTTATCTTTCGCATGATCAGGTTGAATTGAACATGAACTTTCCTCTTACTAAAACACTTTCTTCAAAAAATCCAAGTATATCTCGAGGGATGTTCTTCTTCCATCACATGAAGAGATCAAATGATGTCTCACTACCATCTCATATGGGATTTATGTGTTCAATTCAGTATCTTCAGGTTTCTTCAAATGTCCAGAGTTTGTCGGTAGGTTCCTCTGCATGACAAGACTTTTTTCTTTATTGTCCTATCAATTTTATTTACATGATAAGGATATTATTCATTAGTTATTCTTCTTATTATTAGATCATATGAACTATTGTTCTTCACATGAATGATTCAAACTATCTCCATCTATTTAAATCATGATAAATGAATGAATATACTATATTTAAAAGAGAAATGATAGATCAATTAAAGACCTAAAAAAATAGCCACCCTCTACCCCTGACTCTAATTATATATATAGATTTTCATCACATGCCTCCAATAAAATTGGTGTATCCTACAAAACCAACATGCCAATTATGATTCAAAAATCCAAAATGTCATTGGATATCATTGAATGATGATGATTTTAGATTCTCCATGAATCACTAGAATTATCACATGATCATGTGATTGCATCACATGATCATGTGATTTCATCACATGATCGCTTCACTGATCATGAAATTCCTTGGTGGATATTATGAAATATTGGAGTGATTGTCACTTTGAATTTATGCGATGATACTTGATGGATTGATGGGAAGACACTTGATACTACTGAATTAACCATGTGATAATACCTATAAAATATGGAATTTATAGATGTCCAAAGTTACATTAATCTTTGGGAGATAGAATGCTGTGATCAAATGTTTTCTTCACATGATAAATATAATATCTTTTGATGTATCCTACGATTGTCATTATTTTATGTCGTGGATTCTCATATTGTAATTATTCATATAATAATCAACATTTATTCCAGATGAAGTTTCATGTTTGAATACAGTATGATCAATCTTGTCTCATTCTTTTAGAATTATGAGTGGAGTTGTCCATCCTAAAATTTTCATTTTTCTCGATCTTGTGCCCATTTTCATAATTTTTTGAGTGGTTAAGGATGAAATCCTTTGTCTATACTATGAAAAAATTCCATCAGATGGATGATTTTATATTTATTGAGTTTCATATGTTATGAATGCCATTTTAAATGATGATGTAATTGTACATGCACTGAACCCATACCTCATAAAACATTCCAATGGATGAGAGGAGTTTGATAATAGATCTCATGTTTCTTGAACATTATTTCATTTCTAAGGGGTATCGACACCTGTATGTATATACTAAAACATTAGCCTGAAATGACTATGTGATCTTGCACATTCCCACTACCTACCTCACAAAAAAATTCAATCTTACGGGCCATGTAAATAGGCCATATCTCATCCTTCTCTATGAAGGATGTGTGTGCAAACTATCCCATGTGGTTGATCTCCTCCTCCCACGTGTGTCGGATTGAGTTGGACCATATTTCCTTTATTTTTGGCCCCATTTTTATATAATAACCTAATAATACTTATCATATATTCTAATTATAGAATATATAATTCTAATCATTCATCAATATTCTTCTAGAAATGTATACCTCATGAAAAATATAATACACATTTACATGTTTTCATGGCATCCACTTATATTCTTCTTCAAAATAATATTCATGAAATAGTATTTATATTTTATGTTCTTCAATAAAAATCCTCATGAAATAATAAAATATTTCATGGTTTTTTAATCATCCTCATGAAATAAAAGATATTTCATTGACTTATTCAACTTATTGTAACCTTGTGAACTTCATCAAAAACCATTTTACCCAAGTCATTAATCATTTTAGATTTTTATCAACAATCATTAGATTTATACATGGATCATTTATCAAGTATGTCACTCAATTCCATCATGGAATTCCATAACAATTATCTGAGGATCTTCACTTAATCCACTAATACATATTGAAATGTTGAAAATAAATGCATCCTAGGAAAAACAATCTAGATCTCTATGCCTATTTTTTTAACAAGTGAATGTTGAGAATATTATTCCTATATGCCTTTTATATCCATTGAATATTTTTTAGTGTATGTGGAAGGATATATTAGTATATTTGTTTTCCAATTTTCCATGATCTCATGGAGGATTTAATGATATCCAGGTAACTATTGATTGGTTTAAAAATTCACCTCACTTACTGTTAGTTAAAGAGTCAGGCCTAGTGGATTCTTGGGAAAATATATATGTGGGGGAGGTTCTGCAGCTTTATGGGGTAATAATGATGATGATATTGGAATCATTTTTTTGAAATTATGGTTTTAGAAGTATCTTTAGTTTTCTTTTGATTCTGAGTTATTTCTAACCATTAATTTCCATACATAGATGGAAGTCTAAACCAAGATTATTATCCTAACATGGTGTTAAATGTTGGATGAAACCATTCTAGATTTTATTGGCCAGTGGGAGAATAATTTTACTCTTATTGGGATTGATTATAACCACTATGATCACTCTTCCAATTTCATTTCCCCATTACAAGGGTTTTATGGGTGGCCTTACAAATCTCATTTGTGTAGGATTGCGATTGGAAACTCAGTGATCCTTGGATTGAATTTGGTGTAATGAGAGACTAAAATGGTTTTTTTGATTCATGAAATGGTGAATGTAGTCTAAGATCTTCAGTAGTGGTGGTTTAGTCACTGAAGTAAGTTTTCTCCATTGATCATCAGACCATTTCAGGTGTTTGAGTGAGTTACTCAATTTGAGTATCGACTAATATTTCCTCTATATTTAGATCATATTCAAAATATATTTTATATAATTGATCTTTTTCAATTCCTTCAGAATGAATATAATTCCAATAATTAGAACGAGTTTGAAATCGAGGATAATGTAATGTTCATGGAGCATCCTATTGTAATTTTGGACCACTTTGAGAAGGTACTATGTAAGATTATTATTATATTGGACTACTTATTATAGATTCAAAGGGTCTTGGAGGACTTTACATGGGAGTGAGAGTCAAATATTCATACTTAGTATCTAATAGAATTTTGAACTTCGTTTTTTTATAATGTTGAAATTTTTTATTCCATTTTTATTTGATTGATTTCTTTTAATTCATATGTTGTTATTGTGTTTCATTGATGAAGAGATTCATTTTTAGAATCTTCTCAAGGGTTGTTCCAAGATTTCAGTCATTTCACCTTCTTTACTAGACTGGATCTGATTTATTAGGAATGTAATCATTTCAGATGAATCTAATGTAAAGTCCTAAACTATTAGTTTATGTATTATTATTGTTGAGAGTAATGAGAGGAAATTGTTGGTGAATGGATGTGGATAAAAGTTTTTTTCATCACATATCTCAAATATTATCATTTTTTCATGAAATTGTAAATCCAGCATGAGTGGTTCATAGTAAAAAAGGTTTTTTCATAATATGGTGTGTTTCATTATGATCATTTAGGTTTTGGTGTGAGACTTTGTTTTATAGCATAGAGCATAGACTAACATTTTTTGGTGTCATTCTATTTTTTTGGTATTTATTAGTTTCATCCTGTATAGTATAGTTTCATCATGAATTTTTTTGTTTGGAAATTCTAGGTTTTTCCATTTTTCCATTTTTTCATTACAGTGGTAGTGCTTGTGTCATGATGTGTGTCTAGGTTCGATGGGGTTTTAACCCAAATCCAATGTTTACACCATGGATTTCAGTCATAAAATTATGTATCATGAATATTACATTTTCATTTGGACCCTCATTGGTTATATATAATTTATATAAATTTAACTCCTCAAGATTTAGGTGGTTCACACCATGAGTTTTGGATTATACCACCATTTTATTGTGTCTATACACATTGCATCGTGATTCTCTATTTTCCATATTTTAATATAAATTCAAGATTATTATCAATTTATTTTATATTACTAAAAATTCATTCAAACCCCTAGAACCTTGGTGAGTTTCGTTTTATCCCTTCAGTCATCCCTTGGAGGCTTTTTAATCATTGGATTTGTATAATCAAGATCCTTTTATCTCAGGTTATATCCACACTATATTTTCTTATATCATTATTTTCATTCTTCTTAATGAGGGTTTAATATTGGATTTGATTTGGCTTTAAATATTCTGTGTCATTTTTATATGGAATTTATGTTATCATGTGTCATAGTAGATCACTTAAAATTTGGTAGGGCTTAGTTTCCAATTATTCCCTATTTGTTTACTTCTCTATTTAATTATCCAATTAATCTAGGGGATTCAAGACCTATCCTTTATTAATTATGTGAAATTATGTATTTAACATGAATTTTTTACTAGGTTGATAGTATGAATTAAAATAATTACGACAATGGATTTTATTGGTGATATTTTAATGGGGTTGGGGTGAATTACTTGTGTTTTATGGATTTGATGTTATTTTTTATATGTCATTGCTTCTTATTGATGTGTGCTATTATAATGAGCATTTTTTTCTATGGTTTTGTTTAATATCTATTCATAAAAATGGATAACATATTAAATGAGGTAATGAAATATAAATTATGGGAATATAGGATAAATATTATTTATTATTCTTAAGGTAACTAATCAACATGAAATCCTAATTATTAAAGGTTCATTAATGTTGTTTATTGTGGTTTTTATGTAAATTATTTCTATTTTTGCGTGGTTTCCCTTATTGTGGTCATTTTTTGGATGGTTGTATATTACTATTATGGAATTGATTTAACTTGGTCAATATAAAAAGGGTAGATTTTTGTTTTAATTTTCTAGTGAAGACATAGTGGTATATTCAACTGTTAGAATGGTTCTTGTGGTTGATTAGTAGTTTCCTATAAATATTGTTAATATTAAATTAAAAATGAATAAGGAGTAATTAATATAATGTATAATAGGTTGAAGGATTTTTATTTTCTTTAAAATATTAAATGGGTATAATTGGTCAATAATGAGAGGTGGAGTGGGGTTTTAATGAATTATTATAAATATGAATGAAAATTATTGAACTTTTGATATTTAAATGTTATTTTTTATGGATTTAATAATTGAAAATTAGTATAAAATGGTAGGTAATTGGTAAAATCTAAATATTGGTAATGGTATAATAAAATGGGAAGTTGTTTTGGTTTTGTAGAAGTTGTGTAGTGGAAATGTTGTTTGTTTATGTTAGTAGATAGTTGTGCAAGTGGGTATTTCTAAAAGGTAGAGGTAATGGATTGGTGGTTATGGGATATAGTCGGGATATTTCTTTATGAGTACCTTTGAAGATGTTTCTGTGCAATATGATATATCCATGCATTAATTTGTTATTTTTTATGCACTACCAATGATTTGGGTGACCTTATCAACATCCAAATGGTTTTGGATTCCATGTCTTCCACGACATCAAGGTTATAGATGGTTAGATGGTTTCCCAATCCCTCTTCCCAGCTCTTTCTTCTAGATAAATAAATGATTTAGTGTAATGAGGTCATGATTCCTTAGTTTCGATGGACATAGGTTATTGTGTTTATGTTATGTGATTATGGTGAACTACGTGGTGGTATTACATGTGGTGGTGTTATGATATAATGTGTCAATGGATGTAGATATGGATATATGGTTTGGAATGAGGTGGTTTTGTGGTTATATGGATATAAAGATTATTGGACCACCATAATATATATTTTTGGAGCATGTGAAAGACTAGATTTGTGGTAAGTGATATTGGGGTTCCCATTTGATATTTTTTTATGATTATATTATAATACATGGATGTGATATAGTGTGAGTGTGCCTTTGTGAAGTTGGGTGGTAGTTTCTCTAGTTTAGGTGATTAGTTGGTTCAATAGTTTATTCACTGAGGAATTAATATTCTTCCTCTAATTTTCCATGAATTGTTTTGGTGGGATCTTTCTACATTTATTTATATTATTACCCCCATATATATACATAAATATTATGATAAGATTCATAGAGTGAGAGGGTAATGCCTTAAATATGTGTGTTTTCAAACACTGAGTGCTAATATCTAACCAATGGCCTATTAGAGGCCATGTTTAGGGGTTACTCTCATCTTAACTTATATCCTAAGAGTTATTTTAAATTGTAAGATCATGAAATGTCTATTAGTATTGAATTTATTATGGGGCTTTAGATTTCTTTTTCTATTTTGTTTTTATTTTTCTTTCTATTTTTTATGTCAGTGTGAGTTCTTCTGTTTTTAGATAGGGGTTTCTGTTTGTGTTTTCAATGTACCTTTTTTATGGTTCTATGTCTAGTTGGATCTAGTGTTTTTTCATCATTTTTATTTTTATTATTTGATCAATGATTGTTATGGAGAACTTTAGTGGTTTTTCCTTTGATAATTTTTTTAGCATCGCTGATAATGGATTTCATCAATGGAATTTAAAAGGTATAGTGGGT
This sequence comes from Viscum album, assembly GCA_963277665.1. Taxonomy (NCBI): domain Eukaryota; kingdom Viridiplantae; phylum Streptophyta; class Magnoliopsida; order Santalales; family Viscaceae; genus Viscum; species Viscum album. The sequence goes on from OY728130.1 coordinate 1,095,972,169, forward strand.
ATTGGGAGTTGGGATTTTGAAATTTTAGAATTTTTTGGCTGTATCTTCTCTATTGTACCACCTCATTCATATTATTAAACTTAATAGAGTTAGCATAGGGCGGTTTTTCTGAGGGTGTTGTAGTAGATATTCTAAAATTTTCCAAAAGTTTTTCTCATTCTATATTTGAAGTTATAGTGAGTGTTGAAGTCATTGAAATTTAGTCTATACAAGAGTTATATCATTATTAATCATTAGATAAAGGATTCGACCATATTGTTATTAGAGTTTTATCGAAATTTAAAAACAATGGCTTCATGTGGGAATCCTTTATGGTGAAAGTGTACAATTTTGGGCTTTTTTGGGGGTGTTGATCCCATATTCCATTGTTTTTATTTGGGTTGTGTAAGTGGTTTAGTGTCTTATTATAAAAAACAAAAACCATTTGTTACTTATATTAAAAAATTATGATTATTATTGATTCATGTACTACTCATCCTTTATCCCTTTATAATAATGATTATAAAAATTTGCATCAATATTTAGGTCAAAAAATGTTGATCCTTAATATAGTAATATACATGGTTTCTCTTTAATGAATACTTTACCCATACATAATTCTTTAATTATTAATAGAAATTTTTTAATTTCAAAATTAATCCATAAAAATAATGAATTGGAAATTTTAATAGGTTTCTTGACTTTATAATTTTGAACGAATTCCATAATCGAATTCATAGAAAAGTGTTTCGATTTTGGTGAGTGTTTAGGATTTTGTTGGGATATAAATAATATTCCAGGAATATATGTTGAGTTAGAATAGTAGTATTGTTATTCTTCGTCATTAAAACCATTTTTTTAAATTGTTATACATTTATATACACAACTTTATAGAGGATGAAAATGATATCAAATATTATCTCCCTCATTCTTAAGAGAGAAGTATGGAAAAAAACATCTTCTCGGGATAAATATAGGGATCTGTATTTTAATAGTTTTATTTTTTATTCTTACCCTAGTTTCTACCACATTACATTGAATTTATTCAATTATTCTTGGGATATAGAATCTCTTAATAATATGTAACTCACATATCAAGTCATATATTTTTAGAATTTTATAGATGATAAGATCATAATGGCCTAAACATATGAAGATCAGAACCCTTGTTTAGGATAAATTATGGAAATAATTAATTATTACATAAATTTTTATCTTATAATTGAATATTATAAAAATTAAATTAATACAATCATCCTTCTTATTTATTCCTTTTTTTAACCTAACAAGGTAGTGTAAGAACAATTAAAATATGAGGCATATGCATCATGATATTAAAGAGAGATGTTTTAATGATCCAAATTTATATCATGAATTCAACTTATCTAATAATTAAAGTAGGTATAATTTATTTAGATACATATTCTAAATATTTGGGTAAATTTATTCCCTTTAAATTTTCAAAATATAAAGAACATATTTTGGGAAATTATAGAGAGAAGTTGTAATGATTTTTTTAATAAAGTTTAGATAAATTATTTATTTCATTAATCACAGTATAAGCCATATATAATTATTAATATGTATGATCAAAATAGTATATATAGATTCTCAACTACAAGATGAAAGGTGAATTTTAATTTGTAAAATTTTCATTTTAAACCTTAAAGAAATCTATGTTTAACGAAGTTAAATAATGTAAATTCACAAACCCTAAAATAGTAATATGAGACAAACCAGCTTAGGTTCAAGAAATATGGTTCTACAGATGAAACTAAAGAAAAATTTACATAAGAAAATATTATACCTTAAAGCATATAGAATCTTATTTATCATAGTAATTAAAATTCAAGAATGTATAATAAAGTTATACATTCTTCCTTTATCAAAATATAGTGGAAATAAAATCATGAAACAAAAACAACTAATAAGTAGGAAATATTTTAACCCAAAGAGTATGGTATCCAATAATATAGTATAAAGGTACCTTGATTTACAATTTCAATAAATTATGTCTTACCCACACCAGGGTAATCCCACAATATAAATATCATAATCTGTCTTGATATCCCCACAAGCCCTCGATCTTTAAGGTAGTCGAGACCTCTTTCTTCCTATCCATTGAAGTCCTGGAACTTTAAGTTAGTCAGAAAATCTAGCTTCCTATCCCTAGAAGTCCTCGATTGTACTCAGCAACAATCATAGTCACATAAAGCAGGGTGAATGACATGTTCGGTAATGCACAAGGCATGAGTTTCTCTCTCTATCCCTTGAAATCACTTCATAGCACGTAATCTCTAGTTTAGTGGAATGGTTTTGAGCTTGTTCAAATGGGATATTATTTATAGGAAAAACTCTAACGGTTTATTCCCTCCTCCAACAGTCATTTTTTTCTTGAATCTCAAAGGGACTTGTACACATGTTACTCAACCAATGGTTAGTTAGAAACATATTGCACAACTTTTTTTAAAATAATAAAATGTGTAAGGAAAATGGATTAGCTTAACCAAATTTGAAAATCTGGATTCTAAGTGTAAAATAGAATTTTTAATCTAATCATATAAACAACCAGATTCTATAAAACATTTAAATTAGGATTATGTTTGACAAATATTTTGGGATCCGAATTCTGTTGATTCTTGAGTCTGAATTCCAATAAATTTAGAATCTAAATTCTAAGTAACCCCGAGTCTGAATTCTGAGAAATTAAGAGTCTGAATTCTGAGGAATTATTAGTCTGAAATATAAAAAATGTGGAGTTTGAATTCTGAGGAATTCGGAGTTTGAATTTCAGAGAAATCAGAGTCCGAATTTCAGAGAATTCGGAGACAAAATCACAATGCATTTGGAGTCTAATTTTCATAAATTAAGATTATAAATTTCAATGAATTCAGAGTCTATATTTCATAAAATTCATAATCCGAATTTTAGAGAATTTGGAGTGTAAATTATGTGGAATTTAGAGTCTTAATTTTGAGGAATTTTGAGTCTGAATTCTAAGAATTTGGAATCAGAATTTCAGAGAATTCAGATTCTAAATTTCATGAAATTCGTAGTTTAGAAACAGAAGACTCTATATTCACGAAACAATAATATTTTTTGGTTTTTAATAAGGATCCCAATTTTTGACTTAGTAATAAAACGAGTTTTGTTTGGAGAGATCCACAAATGATATAATTAAAACCAAATAAAGGATAAAAATTTCCTTAGAGAAATTTAATTTTCTTAAAGAAAATAATCTATAGGGAAAATTAATTTTCCATAATATAAAGTGTTTGTGATTTTCAAAACATTGAAGAATAATTAAGTCATAAGGAAACCATATTGACTAAACAATCTCCCCTAATTAGAATTCAAAAACAACCTTTCGAAAAAGAATATAAAGGATTGGAATTTCTTTTATGAACATTAAAAAAACATACCTTCTTTTACTTATGATTCACGATGAATATGAATATCTCTCCCTTAGGTTTTCAAATCCCTGTGGATCATATTATTGACTTCTGTAGAGATATTTTACTTTTTCTTGCATATGAAGGTCTCCTTTAAGTAAACTCCGCCTTTCTTAAACTCCCCCTTACTTAGGGAATTTTCTTCTTTATACTTAGTTTTATTTTCATCATTCCTTTACCCCCCTTTGTGATTTTCAAAAAGGAATAGAGGGAATGGAAAAAATATGGTACATAAAAGAATAGATCTATACACAAAACCAATTAAGAGAAAAGAGATTTTTTATTAAGATTGGAAAAATTAATACAAGGATATATACAATATAAGACTGGAACGGAAAAGAAAAATATTTATCCTTTATTTTCTTTTAGCATGATCTTATTTCACAATAGTCTTCAATTTCTTATGATCCTTATGTGCTTCCTCAAATCTTTTGATCCATTGTTTCTGATCCTAATTTTTCTTCTCTAAATCCATGATTTTTTTCTTCAGGAGACTTATGGATTTCTTCCTCAGACTTCAGTATCGCTTTTTACTGGCTGAAATTTTATTTGAACTCTATCCTGAGATCCCTTTCTCTCTACATATTTAAGGCAACTGATTTCAGCTTCCCATTCAGATCTTTGTCTTCTATCTTTTGATCTACTTGTTTGAGGTTCAACTTCTCTATGAAACTTATTTTTAGACATTTTATCCAGTCATATGACTAATGGAAGGCACCTTTCACTGAGTCTTGTAAGTCATCAATATTATCATGTCTTCAATAGTTCTTTTGGACCACTTTTTAATTTCCTTACAAGATCTCATGTGAGTGTCATAACCAATATAGAAGGTTCTGAAATCTAGCTCAAGCATGATGAATTTTTTCCTTTAGCATAGTAACTAAATCGGACATTTGATTCAATTAATGTGGAAGCATCTGACACCTTGATTCAATACCCAGAAACAAGGTTATAGTGTCAACTAATTTCTTTAAGGACAATACCACAATGTCATAACCCATGGAGGATGGTTCGGAATTGGATTCCCTTGTGGGTGAAGATTATATTTCAATATAAGCGGCCTTCCTCTTGAATAAACCACCAATATACTTTCTATCCATGATAGTCTTATCAAGTGAATCAATTATCACTTATTTTCTTTTGTCTATTTTGGAAATCGTCTCCGCATCTTTTGGAGATTGATGATCTCTATCTGTGGTTTGGATGATTTTATCATCATCATCCTTTTACTTCTCACCATCTACCTCAAGATCATGAGGTTGAATGAATTCATGATAGAAAATTTCATCATCAGAAGGTTTGTTAACCTATTCCTTACTCTCAACATTTTTTCCTTTAGAAATAATCTTAGTTGATTCAGACTGGTACGTTTAGATCAATATATTTTTAGAAGGGCTTTCCTTATCATTGTATTCTTCGACTTTCTTTATCACATCATCACTCTCATCTCATTCTTCCTCTTCTTATTCTTCTACTAATTCTTCTTGAACAATCTATTCTTCTAATTCAGTTTCTAGAATTATAACTTTTATTCCTAGAGTCTCTACTAGTAATAGTTATTTGGTAAAGGATTTGGGTACCTGAATCTGGTCATTTGATTTATCAGTATCCTGGAGAAGCTCTTGAATAATCTAACCTTCAAACATTTTATTCTTTTAATTATTCTTTTTTTCTAATTTCTCTAACTCTTCAGTAGTTTTAATCCTTAGGGAAATTTCTTCAGTTTAATATAGGCCAAAACTAGGATCTCCTTCTTTCAAATCCTTATTTGGATCCCTCAACTTGGATACAACTTCATTGAGAAATGTTTTTTACTTCTTTGGTTTTGGGGGTGCTAATTGACTTTTTGTAATTGAAGGATTCTTTTTGGTTTCCAGTTAATTTTTTTTCTATATTCTTCTATGTTTTCATGGAAGTATCTCATACTTCTTATTTCAATGTTAGGGATTCAATATCAATCTCAGACAGATCATAAAATTCTTCTAACTAGCTGTTGAAACCAACTTTTATCCTCCTCAAAGTTTCATCACTTAGAAACAAAATCTTGAAGGTTCTTCGATTAGAACTGAAGGGGGTGTTGAAAAATTCTAGACATTGTACTATGATATAAAAAAATATTCAAATACATAATGATTTGATATTTGTGATTTCCTTTCTGGATATTGGCAATCGTCAGTAAGATATACTTCACCATGTTTACCTTTCTCAAGTTTACCCGAAAATCCAGAACGTCGATGTCACTTTTTTTAAGGAGTCCTTTTCTCCTATTCTCAAAATTAGAAAACCTTGTACCCATAATTATAGCATCTCCGAATTCATTCAGATAGTTTATCTTCAAGTTTTTTCACTCCTTTGAGTCCAAGTCCCTCTATTTCTTTTTCCTTATCAAATCTTCTTGACTGATCTGGCATCTTATGGGTGCATAAAATCACTTCTCCTTCATATGGAACTCCAATGATACATGCCAACATATTGAAGGAATGGGAATAGGTTTTCCCATATCTCTTGAATGAAAACTTATCTATACCACCTTAATTAAAAAAACTTATTGTCTCATAAAATTTAACAAGAAACTCTAGGTAAACCAGATCCTGGCTTTTCAGTTTGGATACACAATGACTCTCACATCCATTGAGTTTGATATTTTACATAATGAGGGAATTATACTTATTGAAGAATCTCCGATCAACTAATCTTTATCTATATACTTACCACTCATTGATTTCCTTAGCTGAAGAAATTTATTTCTTTGTAAAGTCTTCCAAATAAATTCGTAGTCTGAGTAATTTTAGAAAAGCGGAATGATCTTTTTAAAGCAAGGCAGAGCTTGATCACGAAAAATATTGAAAACCTAGGAGGGAAAAATAATATTATTGAATATATGTAGGTATTGAAGCAATGGTTTGAATATCCAAATTTATCCAATGGTTGAAACATGCATAATCTAATCGGATGGTTGACATGAAAGCTGAAAAAGGATTTTATATGTTTCGATATTTTCAGGTTGTTAAGGTAAAAGAGTGGGATTTAAAGATAAGTGAATCCAGAAAAATCCGATGAAAATATAAAACTATGGAAAAAAACTCAATTACAAAAACCTAATTAAGGAAATATATGGTCCAAATTTCCTGGAAATTTGATAGTGATAAGGAAAATTCATCTTAAAGAACTTTAGATTCTGAAGACATTTATTAAGGAAAGATACTTTTTGAATCCAAAAAATTTTACCATGTAATGGAAGAAAAAACTTTAGGTTCTGGAATTCTGAGTTCAAAAAAATTTGATTACTGAAAAAATTTGTTTAAGAGGAAAAAAAATTTGTTAATAAGAAAATTGTATATCCTCTAAAAATGACTTTCTTAATATAGAGAGATAGGTTTCACACAATATTTGTGTTTTGGAAAAACTTGTTCTATAGTCAGTGAGTGTGTGTTGCATCCATAATACTTGAGCACAACAACATCTAGCTGATACATATTCGGCACCAGTAATGGAGAGTGCTAATGAGTGTTGCATCTTGCAAGAATAAGAAACTAACGAATCTCTTAAGAAATGACAAGTTTCAGATGTACTTTTTCAATCTATTCTATATCCTCCAAAATCATAAGTAGAAAATATTTTGAAAACAAAATCATTTCCATAATATTAGAAATTTCATAAATCCATGGTTCCGTTTAAGTGGAAAATAATTCTTTTCCCTGAATATAAATGATATTCTTTTGGATTATATTGATATCTTGCACATGATTATATAAAAACATTATGTTTAGATGACTAGCTATCAAGTGTAGTAGACTTCATATCATGCCTCTAAAAGATGTTTGATCTACTAGTTTCCCAGCTTCATCCAGATCAAGAGAATTTGGGGGACCAATTAGAGTACTTATACTTTTTTAGTTGTCTTATCCATACTTTTTAGAATATATTTAATATACTTATGTTGAGATATATAATTCCCACTATTTTTTAGAAATTGTAAAACCTATGAAAAATGTTGACTCACCCATCATACTCATTTCAAACACCTATTTCATTAGACTCGCTAATGAATTAGTTAATGATTATGGATTTTAACAAAATATAATTCCATAAACAGAAATTTGAATAATCAAAAAAGTCTTATATTTCTTTATAAAAATATTCGGATCAGGATTTCCGTTAACATAATTTTTTTGTTACAAAAATATTGGAAGTCAATAATACTAGGCTCTAGGGGATTTTTTAAGTTCATATAAAGCTTTGGTAAGTTTGAAAACAAGTTCAGGATGTTTTTTGTCTTCAAAACCAAGAGGTTTTTCAACTTAAACTTCTTCTTGAACATATTCATTAAGGAAATCATACTTCACTTAGATCTAAAAAAGTTTGAAATTAAATAATGCTTCAAATTCATGTAAAAAATGAATAGATTCGGTTATATCTACATAATAATAGGTTTCTTGATAGTATATTCCTTCTTGTTGATTATATCCTTTAAAAACTAATCTATCTTTATTTCTTACTATGATTCCATTTTCATCACACATATTTTTAAAGAACCACTTTAATCCAATTAAATATGTTTCTATAGTTATTCCAACCAAGGTCCAGACTTTGTTCCATTGAATTTATTAAGCTCATCTTGCACGGATTTAATCTAATCATCATCTTCTAAAGATTCATCAGTTATTTTGGTTCTAGTTTGGAAAGAAATTATAGATGTTATAATTCATTTCTTAAGAAACCTCTCATCCTTACAGGTTGATTTACATCACCAATGATACTATTAATGGTATGATTTTTATGAAATGACTGATTTGGGTTTTCTAAAACCAGTTCATCAGTATACGGTAGGAAATCATCTAGGATAAATTCTTCAAAAATATTTGCTTGAGAATTTTTCTTATTATAAGTAACTTCTATAAAGGGTTGATAATTACTTTTTTAAAACACATCTTAATATGTAGTTTGTGATTGTTTCAAAACAAAAGGATTAGTTTCATTGATTCTAACATGAACTGTTTCTTCAACAGTACAAGTATTTTTATTAAGAACTCTATAAGCCTTAGAAGTAGTGAATTAGCCTTGGAAAATTACTTTATCAGATTTGGGTGAGAATTTATGAAAGTTATATTTAATATTCAAGATGAATATTTTGAAACCTAATACTTTGAAGTAATAAATCCTAGGTTTTCCACCTCTCCATAATTCATAAGGTGTTTTGTTATGAAAAAGTCTAATTAAAAATCGATTTATAGTATATCAAGCATTACTAACATCTTCATCCTAAAATTGTTTTGCTGTAGAAAATTCACTCCACGTGGTTTTAGTTATCTCTTGAAAAATTCAATTTCTTATATCAACAACACCATTCTGTTGAGAAGATCTTGGAACTGAGAAGTTATAAGTAATTCCTATATTACTATAAAAAGTTTCAAAAATTGACTTTTTAGATTCACCTCCACGATCGATATGAATAGTTATCAATGGAACATTTTTCGTATTTTTAACATGGGCTCTAAATGTTTTAAAATAAGAAAAAATTTCATATTTATTTGCTAGAATATAGACCCATGTAAATCTAGTATAATCATAAACTATAACAAATACAAAAATTTTCCTCCAATACATTCTATTTGTGTTTGACAAAAAATATCCATATGTTATAACTATAATGCATCATATTTTGAGACTTCAACAATTTATTTAAAACATTATTTATGTTGCTTTCCATATTTACAAGGATCACAATCTTTTTAAGAATCAAATCTATGATCTGGTAAGTGCTTAAAAAGTCTTTTCTTTGGGAATTTTCATTGTTTACTAAGATTACAGTGTCCTAACCTTCTGTTCCATAACCATGATTGATCTTAAATTTCACTAATACATGGTAGATCATGGCTCCTAAGGGCTTCTAAGATTAGTGTGTATACATTCACTTTCCTATGGGCCGAAAGAATAAACTCTTCCTTTGAATTGTGTACAAATCATTTATCATTCCTAAAATTCATAAGGTAACCTTGATCACATAATTGGATCATGATAATGAGGTTGTTATTAATAACATTAACAAATAAAACATTTTAAATTAATGTTTTTTCAAGAAGAACAATGTTACCATTACCAAAAATTTATCCCTGGTCATTATCTATGAAAGTTAATTTTCCTTATCTCATCTTGATAATATTTTAAAAGATGTTTTCTTTACCATTCATATACTGGGAACATCCGCTCTCCATGTATCATATATTTTTTATGGTACTTTCTTTATTTTCTTGAAAATAATGTAGTTAGAATTTCAGAATCTAAACTTTCATGGATCTAGAAATTTTAGAAAGTATGATTTTAGGAATCCACATTTTCATAAAAAAATAAGATTTATGAAAACCCAAAAATTGAGTTTTTTTAAAGAAAAAAACTTCTCCCAATTTCCATCAAACAAACATTAATTACAAAATAGAGCACTTTGGGGAACAAAATAGTCATTACTAATAACAGGTTTTGAATGTGAAAAACCAATTCCACTATTATTCCTTAAAAGAAGAAATTGGGAATACATATTGTCAAAGTTTTACTTACCAGAGGAAAAGTTTGACATGAATTTCATTAAGGAAAATATATCTGACTTTGGTTTAATAAATAATTTTTTATCCAAAAAGTTATTAGTTTTAGAACTAGAGTTAGCCATTAAAAAAATTTCATAGAATTAACATCTTTAAGATCCTGAGAATGTTTTTCCTTCTCAGAATTAAATTCTTTATTTTTTTGAAACCATTTAAAAATCAAATGTTTTCAAGTAAAAATATTTAGAAATATCTGATACTTCATTAGTTAAAATAGAAATTATATAATTTTCTTTCTCTAACTTCTTTTTCATCTAACAATTTTCATTTTCATGAATGTTAGGAAATCTAGAGACTTTTTTAAATGAAGGTAAGGAATTATTTTCTGATGAACAAAGTTTTTCATCTGAAGATTCATAATATTTTTCATTAGAAAAAATTTCATTTAAAGAAATATTGTTTATGGATTCATCTTTTTGTACCTCAAACATGAGATAATAATTTTCAATAGGTACTCTGGCTATAAGAAAAATATTCTTCTGACTAGAAGATTCATAATATGAAGATTCATCTGATGATTCACCACCACTGGCACTCAAGTTGTCATTTGCATTCAAACATTTTTTATCATTAGTCTTGTAATATTTATTCCTATTTCACTCATAATGTTTTTCTTTCCTATATTTTCTCTTATGAATAAGAAAATTAGGTTCGATATGTCCTTCCCTTTTACATTCATAACAGGTTACTTATGAATCTTTATTTTCCATTAAATCTTTTCTCTTATATCTATACTAAAAATATTTCATTCATACAATCTTGTTTATCCTTCCAGCAAGATTGGATAACTCATTTTCAGACTGTTCACTTTCACTAGACTGAGATAGAACAATGCTTTTATAAGACTTGGATCTTGTAACCATTTCTGGATTCTTGACTTTAGTAGTGGTAAAGGCTACATTTATATTGAAATTCTTCTCCTTATTCATATCAGCATCTCTTTTAATTCTTGTCTAAGGTTTATGAAGAATTACAAAAATTTCATCAAGTGCAATATTAGAAACATTCGTATTTTCATCGATGGATTTCTTTTTTTTATTCCCAATCGTTATGAATAATATCAATTATCTTGTACATAATAGATTCATCATCATGACCTTTTTCCCCCATTGATTTATTATTGTTTACAATGTTCATAAATCTTCGTTGCACTTTGCACACAGGTTCTGCATAATGAAATTAGAATCTATGATATTTATCTCTCAAAACAGATCATCTAGTTTCTATTACTTTGGAAGTACCAAAATTTTTAACTTCTAGTTTCTTCCAAATTCAGTTGGTAGCTTCACAAGAAAATATTTGAATTTATATGTTCCTGGTCATAGAACACAAAAAAGTATTGTTTACCTTATAATTTAGTTGATATTCTGTTTTTTCTTGGATGGTGAAGGTTTTGACTTCCCTTTCAGGGATTTTGTAGTCTCTAGTGAGAATAACAAAATTAGGCACTTGATTAGTCACTGAAAGTGGATAATATTCATTGTTAAGTTCTTAATATTAATGTGTTTAAAAGTTCATAAGCATCAATTTTAGTCCAATTCAGAAATTGAACTTCATTTCCCATCATTGTGCAATTCATGCTTAAAATGTCAATTTGGGCCCACTAAATAATTTGCTGGTGGAAATTTTTCTTATCATCTTGGATGCTTTGTTTCATTGTAATGTTTTGCTTCCAAATTTCCTTTGTAATGTTTTCCATTTCCATTTAAGTTTTTTTGTATCTTTATATTCTTAATCAAATTCTTCTCTTATATATTTTCCATTTCATTTATTAAAACTTTATAATCACAAAGCGCAGTGATATCTCTGTGTTGTTGTGAATTAGTTCACACATAGGTGTGAATTTCATTCACACACACGGAGGAGTGCTCGTTATTTCCGCGGTTTTAATTTCTTCAATCCAATTCTTGTTAGCCATCTTCCGCCCACCATTGAGAGTATACCATCAATGGAGGGATAAAACCTTAATGGGTTGATCTTAGGAGGATGAAAAAGCTGGATTGAATGTTATTTTATGAACGAATTGTTGTTAAATGGATAATTAATTTAAGACATCCATTCTTAAGTTATTTCTACTCTTCATCTTTACTGTGTTTGAGAAAAATAAATTCAATTACTAAATGACCATATACCTCGGAGAGATCATGAATTTTGTTCTCTAAGTGTATAGGGGATTATTAATTGTGTTTAGTAAGCACCAAACCAGAAAATGATGAAGGTAGTGTTATTTTTGAAGAATGGATTCATCAAGAATTAATAAAACCAAAATTGTTTAAAGAAGTAAAATTCATTCAATCCACCCCAAGCATAATCCTAGATCAACCCATTTTCATTAAATTGAATTCACGTAGGTGTCTTAGTGTTATTTAAACCATCCAAAATCAAAACCAAAGTTGGCTACTTCATAGCCCATCCTTCACCAAATCATAGCGTCTCAAGGTTACTTCTTCGGTCCCTATGGACTCGACCCCTACATGTACTACATCGATCGCTTTTACCCGTAGGGTAAATTTGGGCGCAACCAAATTTTGGCGCCATTTCCGGGGACCCAAGTAAGTAACTTAGACACTCATCTTCTTTTCTCACCCCAAATTCTCTATTCTCACCCAAATTGCTCTTCTCTTTTCCCCTTTCTGTTCCTGTGTGTCCAATGAATCCCAAAAACAATTTTCAATCAACTCCAATGGATTATCTTCAACAATACCCATTAATATACCAAGGATATAATCATCTGGAAAATCAATATTTTGAATCACCTCACATAGTAAATTTCATTGACCAATCCTTAATTGAATACACCACACCAGATGAGATGTACAATCAATGGGATGCTGAATGTTTACAAGATCAATTTCCATACCTATCAAGAATGATTGAAAAGATAAATAATGAGGAAGTCCATGATGTAAAAACATATATCAACCCTAATACTGAAAAAATTCTTGAACAATTGTGTGAACAAATGGATAAAATGAATTTAGAAGTTTCATCTTTCAGATTAGAATTACAAAGCTTTAAGACTTTTGAGGAATCTGTTCCCACTCAAGATGTTCTTTCCCCATCATTGATAGATGAATCTTTTATCCCAAAAACCTCTCATGAATTGAAAAAAGAACTAACATTTGGATATGGGATAACTGAACAAGATCAAGGAATTGTTAATGAGTGTTTAAATCATGATGAAATTGATTTCATGAATTCACAAGAGGGAAATTTTTCTTCATGGATTGAATGCCCGGAATATTTCTCCAATGATAATTTTTCAGAAACACCAATCATTGAACCATTAGGAGAAATCACAAACATCAAATCCATACCCATTCATGAAATTCATCTAGAAAACTTTGCGGTTGAATCTTCAATTCAAATGGAACCAATTGTGTTGGGAAATGCTGAAAATGAAATTGATTTTGATTCTAATTCCTTATCTGTGTTTAAATGTCCTATCCAACCTGAACTCAAAATCAATGTCCTTACTTCCCCACCGAGGCATCCCATCATAGGTGATAAACAAGAAATTTCAGTTGTCATTCATCCATATCATGAAATCAATAATGTAGGAATGATCCTTGGTGTCTTAGGAAAGACTATAGAAACAACTCGATCAACCATTTTAGATATTCCTTGGATTTTACCAATCATTATAGAAAATATGATTTCATACAAAACAAATTTCAAAAAAACAATCAATCTCAATCTTGTTGAAGTGGTGAAAGATGGGTTCATTAAAATTTTGAAAGTTGGAATTGGATAAGTTTGGGGGTATAAGTCAAGCTAACGACGTTAAACAAAAGCGTTGCATGGGAGGCAACCCATGGTTTTCTTGTTTCCAATCATTTTGAATCATTTTATTTTTCATATAATAAATTACCATAAGCTGTTGACCTGTTCTTCTTTTATGAGTAAGGATGGGTATGAAAGGGGAGCGCCATATTCATCCATGTCACGTGGTGTGATCTCTGAGTAATACCTTACCCATAAAATATAAAGAAGACAATGTATCATCAGTTTATTTTGTTTTGTTTTGTTTTTATAGGTTAAAAAAAATAAAAGGACATGTCGTAAGCCATAAGGAAAATTCATTCACCACTATCCAAGCAACTGAGACTCAAATCCAGGAGTGAAGGGAGATTGTTGAACGCACTATCATCATCAACCACCAGGTGACTTCATTCCATGATTATCATTTAAAATTTACTCTTTGAAATCCTCTCCTACCCACTTCTAACTTTTCTTTTCTTTAAACACTGGGGACAATGTTATTCTAAGTTGGGAAGGGGGGATAAAAAATGATTTTTATTTTGAATAAGAACATGCATGAAAAAAAAAATTCCATTAACCATAAACATGATAAAGACACATTGAAAACTCTAAAATTGGATATCAAATAAATTTTTCATGCCTTGATTCTGATTTTAATGCAAGTTTAAGTTCATGAGCATAGTTTTTGGAAAGTGTGGTTGTCCGATGTGATTTTTCAAAGTTTACATTTTCATCCTCTTAATAAAAATGCCACAATGCACGTCTTTTGGATTGTGGGTGTAAATTTGAGTTCTTGGGTCCCTTTCATTATAGCATAGGGTTCTGGGGTAACTTTTAGTTTAATTTGAGTATCCAAAAAAAACAAAAAAACAAAAAAAAATACCACATAGAGCAATGTTTTGTCCAAATGCGTGGCGTCCGACACTTGGGGATCGTGACTCCATAGTTGTCTTGCCCAGAGTTAGGCTTTATATCTCTATTGTAGAGCATGAAATTGACAATATGTGTGGCGTCCGGCACTTGGGGATCGTGACTCCATAGTTGTCTTGCCCAGAGTTAGTCTTTTCATATCTATTGTGGTTAAAAAAAGGATACTCATCTTAAGGTTTAATGTGATTCCCACCTAGCGCTTCCATTTTTTCCCCTTGAACAATAAAATGGGCCCCATATCTTTTATGATTCACAACACTTTATCATGCTTAATTGGAATTGGATTAAATGTGGCAATGAATTTGAACAAAGGAATGGGCTTGGTCTTGAGATATGCTTATGGACCTAGCTTGTTTTAAATGATTTTGATGGGTTCCATAATTTTTTTGGTATGAGATCTTTTGAGTGAGCAATGTGTATTTAAATGTTTTTGGAAAAGGAGATTTGGATTTCATATTTGTAATTTATTTTGCTCGGGACTAGCAAAACTCAAGTTGGGGGGTGTGATTAGTCACTGAAAGTGGCTAATATTCATTGTTAAGTTCTTAATATTAATGTGTTTAAAAGTTCATAAACATCAATTTTAGTCCAATTCAGAAATTGAACTTCATTTCCCATCATTGTGCAATTTATGCTTAAAATGTCAATTTGGGCCCACTCAATAATTTGCTGGTGGAAATTTTTCTTATCATCATGGATGCTTTGTTTCATTGTAATGTTTTGCTTCCAAATTTCCTTTGTAATGTTTTCCATTTCCATGTAAGTTTTTTTTGTATCTTTATGTTCTTAATCAAATTCTTCTCTTATATATTTTCCATTTCATTTATTAAAACTTTATAATCACAAAGCACAGTGATATCTCTGTGTTGTTGTGAATTAGTTCACACATAGGTGTGAATTTCATTCACACACACGGAGGAGTGCTCGTTATTTCTGCGGTTTTAATTTCTTCAATCCAATTCTTGTTAGCCATCTTCCACCCACCATTGAGATTATACCATCAACGGAGGGATAAAACCTTAATGGGTTGATCTTAGGAGGATGAAAAGGCTGGATTGAATGTTATTTTATGAACGAATTGTTGTTAAATGGATAATTAATTTAAGACATCCATTCTTCAGTTATTTCTACTCTTCATCTTTACTGTGTTTGAGAAAAATAAATTCAATTACTAAATGACCATATACCTCGGAGAGATCATGAATTTGGTTCTCTAAGTGTATAGGGGATTAGTAATTGTGTTTAGTAAGCACCAAACCAGAAAATTATGAAGGTAGTGTTATTTTTGAAGAATGGATTCATCAAGAATTAATAAAACCAAAATTGTTTAAAGAAGTAAAATTCATTCAATCCACCCAGAGCATAATCCTAGATCAATCCATTTTCGTTAAATTGAATTCACGTAGGTGTCTTAGTGTTATTTAAACCATCCAAAATAAAAACCAAAGTTGGATACTTCATAGACCATCCTTCACCAAATCATAGCGTCTCAAGGTTACTTCTTCGGTCCCTGTGGACTCGACCCCTACACGTACTACATCGATCGCTTTTACCCGTAGGGTAAATTTGGGCGCAACCAGCACTCATGTGTTAATGATAAAGGTCTTCATTATATCTCTCTAGTACTCGTAATCATTGACATCAAAAATAGGTGGTATAATACGATATAGATTATCAATTTAAACAACATTTATATCTTCCATTCTATAAGAAAATATATTTCCAAAAAACATGTAAGTAGTAAATGATTATAAAAAAAGATAAAAATATTTAATCAAAACACGAACAAGAAAAGTTAATAAAAAATTTTAGAACTAGAAGAAAACTTTGATCCAGAAAACATATATGTGAGTTTTAGTATTTCAGAGACTTGCTCTAATACCAATTATAGGATCGAAATAGTATATGTAAATGCATAATTATAAGAGGTGGTGAATTTTATGTTTAAAAACATTCATTTTTAACCTTAAGGAAAACTATGTATAACAAATTCAATCAAGGTAAATTCACTAACAAAAAAAAGTTCTATGAGACAAACATACTTAGGTCCCAGAAATATGGTTCCAGAAATGAAACATACAAAAACTATAATTAGGAAAAAATCTCGTAAAGCGTATAGAATATTATTTATCAGAGTAAGTAAAGTACAAGAATGTATAATAAAGTTATACTTTCTTTTTTTATCAAATTATAGTTTAAATAAAAACATGAAACAAAAACATGTAACAAGTAGGGAATATTTTAACCCAAAGAGTAGGGTATCCAACAACCTTGAATAAAGTTCCCTTGATTTATACTTTCAAGAAAGTTTGTCCTACTCACACTCGGGTAATCCCACGATAAGAATTTTAGAAGCCATATTTTTATCCCCACAAGCCCTTCATATTTAATGTAGTTGGAAACTCTACCTTCATATCCACAGAATTCATCGAACTTTAATGTAGTTGGCGCATCTGTCTTCCTATCCCAAAAATCCGTCAACTGTACTCAACAACAATCAAAGTCACATAAAGAAAGTTAAACAATATGGTCAGTAATGCACAATTCATGAGAGTCCCTCTCTCTAAAAATCACATCACGACATTTAATATCTAGATTGAGGGAATGGTTTTGAGCTCATTAAAATTTGATTCTATTTATAGGTAAAACACCAACAGTCGTCACCCTCCTCTGAGATTCATATTATTCCATTAATCACGAAGGGACCTGTACACATGTCACTTAACAAATGGTTAGTTAGAAACATATTTCCCCACATAATTTTATAATAATAAAATTTCTCAGGAAAATGGATTAGCTTAACCAAATATAAAAATCTAGAGTGTAAGGGAAAATATAATACAGAATATAATCATATAAACAACCAGATTCTATAAAATAAGGATATTTAGATTCTATTTATCAAAGAATATGAAATCGGAATTTTATAGATTCTAGAGTCTGAATTCTAATGAATTTAGAGTCTAAATTTTATGGAATTTAGAGTTTCAATTCTGAGGGATTTGGTGTCTAAATTAAGAGAATTTAGAATCCGAATTTTAGAGAATTTGGAGTCTAGATTTTAGAGATTTTGGATTCTGAGGTTTAGGGAATTCAGAGTCTGAATTTCAGATAATTTGGGGTTTGAATTTTAGATAATTCAGAGTCTAAATTTTAGACTATTAGGAGTATGAATTCTGAGAAATTAGGAGTCTGAATTCTGAGTATTCGGAATCTGAATTTTATATAATTTGAAGTCTTAATTTCATAGAATTTAGATATAGAAACAAAAGAATCTATATTAAAGGAACTATATGATTTTGAGGTTTTTAATAAGGACCCAAATTTTTGACTTAGTAATAAAATGAGTTTCGTTTTTCAGAAATGGTAAAATGAGATAATGAAAACCAAGGAAAGGTTAAAAATTTCTTTAAAGAAGGAAAAGTTTCTTTAATAAAATAATCCTTAGGGAAAAATAATTTTCCTTAAGATAAAGTGTTTGTGATTTTCAAAATATAGTAGAATGGAATAGTTAAAAGGAATCCTTATTGACTCAACAAAATATACTGAATATTTTAAGATAATGAAATTTTAATAACATCGATTGATTTATAGTTTGAGAAAAAAATATATAGGATCTTATAATTATTATACAATCTTTCTTCATTTTGGTATACCAAATGGATTGTTTTGGGGAAAAGGGGAAATTATTAGGGATATTCGAATTGAGAAAATACTTCTGGAAAATTTTGATATCCATTGGATATGGTAAAATTTCAATCAAATATCATGTAGAAAAACCAATGGTGAAGAAATGGTGGTTGTGGGATAGGTTTCTGATGGTGTTGTGATGGCTGTTTAATCTAGGATTAGATGCTAGTGAATTAGCTAAATAGATCTAAGGGATGATGCAGACTATGTACCACATAAGTACCTGGTGATCCTTATGTAACACCCCCTATTTTTATCTCATGAATATGTTGAATAGTTTTTCATAAACACAACAGTGAAAAAGAATTAAAAAACATATATTTTATTAAGATAAAATATTACTTTAAAGATAAACATTAAGACATAAAATAAATCCATATGAAACATCCTCTAGTAAATTACCAGAGGAATAAAACCATATGTTTATAAAAACACCAAAAACATAAAATATTCATCCTCATGGTTTTATTTCAAGACTATACTATCAATTAAAATTATAAAAAGAAGGCAATGCATTAGAAATATAATATACATTTTAATAAAGGAATAATAAAATTGTGTGAATTAATTTTTGATAAGTATGTAAGGTTATATATAATGTCAAAAGTGTAAATATGATTATTATATGATCATTTTATATGTATTAATTAAATATATGATTATTCGATATATGTTAATTGGATAGACATTAATCTAACAACTATATTGAATATTTTACAATCGGAAGTGAATCATAAGTCAAAAATATTATATTTGCAAAATAATTTACATAAATAAATACTTCATAAATAAAACAAATATATTGTATATCATTTTTTAAAATATATACAATTTAAAAATATATTATTTTTTGTACATAATGTATTTTTTATTAAATTTATTATATTTAAATAATCATTTTAACAAAAATAGATTTAATAAAAAAAGGAATTAATGGAAAATGGGTAAATAAAATCTAATAAAGAATTAAAATAATTATAATGAACAAAACTTTTATGATTTATGTTCAAATAATGTTGTTTTATTTAAAATAATTGTATATACTACATACTATATGTTTTTATTTTCAAAAAACATTCTAGTACATTAATTATGAGATTTAATTAAATATAATTTTTATATAGATAAAAAATTCATCAACATTCATTGATTTATTTTTAATTATTTAGACATTAAAAATCATTAAATGTTTAAAAGTATACTTTCCTAAAAAAACATCGTTTCATTATGCATTATTATATTAAAATTAATTTTATCTTTTTAGAAATTGAATCTAATAAATAGATTTTTTAATTGAAATCATAATATAGAAATTATGTAATATGTTCCATTTCAATTTTCATATTAAAAATAAGTCACAATTGATGAAATTTAGTTTCTACACAAAAGGGTAAAATGAGGTAAAATGGACAAAATTAAAAAGTAGATTCCCAAAATAGCCATTATTTTCCATAAATTTTGTTCAATATAGTTTTAATGACTCATGACAATTATTTTTCTACATTTTATCAACATTTATTATAAAAGTTCCTTACACAATATAGAGTGGGTATTTATGGAATTTCCACTCAAACTCGCATTTAAAACAACCCCTCTATTACCAATATATAACCATTTCCTTTTCATATATTTACTCTTGAATCAATTCAAAAATTATTTTTAATATAGTTAAAAATAACTATTTGATGTTTATATTCTCAAGATGAGGGATGAAATCCTTTATTATGAAGAAACTTGCTTCATGAAGGATAAATTTAATCAAAGTTTGTATATATTTTATCTCTATAGTTTTCAGTTACATTATCATATCCCCAATTCTCAAATATCATTCACCACATTAATTATATTCTATTAACATCATTACACTTCTATAAAATATTTATTTCTATAAAATGTCTCTATACTCATACTCATTCATTAGTGTAGGTCGTTCTTTTATTCGGTTTGACAACTGACATAAATGATGATATAAAATCTTAATAACTTCAATCATGTATGGGTATAAAAACATAAATTATAGTAATATATTATATTAAATATTAATTTATCTTGTGATTTTGGGGATTAAAAATTAACGAACATTAAAAATTAACTTATTTTTATTAGTAAAATTAACTGAAACATCTAATTTTTTAATTCCATTCTTATAAACCATTCCCATACATTATTTAAAATGACCTAGACCTATATAAATAATTATAATATTATGACTCCTATAACATAAGAATTATATAAAAGATACAATTTTTATCAAATAATGAGGATCAATATCTCCATATTGAAACTAGTATGAAAAAATCAAAACTACAAGCATTTTAGGCTGAAAATAAACAACAACTGACTAATATATTTATAAAAAAATGTTTACAAATTTAATACTATAAATGGTAATATATACGAATAAGGTTCTAAAATAATTTATTTATATAATTATATTTATTATATATGGTTTAATGCATTTTCATGGTTTTCATGAGTAAAGGTAAGGGTTTTCTTTTCAATCTATCATCAAAATTGAGATTACCTATGTCTAAATTTCCATTGGGGGAATTTGTATATGATTTTCTATAAATCCCCCTTTATTTTTTTTCTACTGTAGTTATTTTATGTGTTTAATCTCATTTATATAAAATTCGCTTGAAATTTTATCAGTTAGAGGAATCGTCTTTATCACTTCTTTTCAGTTTGGAATCATCATCCAGCATGTCCATATTCCTTATATCATTTCATGGATGTCATTATATATAGATATATGAATTATTATGTCTTCTTTAAAATTGTTTTTAATAATTTAATATGTTTTTAAAGTATCCTTTTTATCTTTACTCTATCTTCTTGGTCATTTTGTTTCATTGTATTCTTGGGTTTTTTTAATGAAGATTTCATTTCATGTTTTCATGTTTCATCAAATTAATTTTAATTTACTTTATTATTCTTTTAAAAAACCATAGATTTAGAAATTATCTATTTTAAAAAATTATCAAAATTTAAATTATATTTATTTTTAATACAAATTTACTTCCAATATTTTTTCCATCTTGATCAATTTTCCTTAATATTTATTATGCTTTCCCAGGGACGTGATTTAACAGGCCCCTTGATTTATTTCTGTAGATGGATTCCTTGTATACCTTGTATAAAATTTATGAAACATATTTATTTATGTTATTTAAATTATTCTATATTGTATTTATGAATATTTTAATAATATTATTTCAAACCAATGTGCCATTTATCATTATAAAATGGGTGGGATAGAAATTAAGTATCCCTTTAATTAATTGTGTGGATATTTACATCTAATGAGATGTTATGTTATTGTGAATTAGTGTTTATCCTGGTTCATTGTGTTATGATACATTTTTTTCCACAACATAATGATGTACTTTGAAATTATACTTAGTGTATAAAATATTTCCTTCCATATTATAATGTAATATTCCTATGTTATTAAAAATCCAGATGTTAATATTCATGTTTATCATTCTTATTCCATAGTTTATGATTTAATTTTTTATGGTCATATAATGAGATAATGTGCTTATATCTTCATGTTAATCTTATTATCACTTATGGAATTCATTGTTTCTATTTATATTAATCTAATTGATATCTCATTTGTTTTAAACATTACTTAGTATTGATCTCACCTTTGTCTTATGTTTCTTTTACCCAAGTTATAAATAAGAATATAACATATGATATATCCATAATGGTGACAATTGTGAGGAATTTTTATGGGAGATATTGAGTAATTATGGTAAAATAATATTATTATATATCATATCTATAAAGACATTATACCAAGTGGTTCATGCGGTATGATTTATTATGAGTTTTAAAGGATAATCAAGTGTAAAAATACAATGTGTATATATTTTATGGTTGGGTAATATCAACCTATTATCTGAGGATTGAATGATAGAGGAGGGGGCCACATTTCCCAACCTTGATCTACACTATGAGTGTGATGAGGAATACATACATTCATCCTATAAAAACAATTTATTGAAACCATTTAATGATGCAAGCATAAAAGGTGGGTTTTAGCATCAAAACTTCCATGGGAGAATGTAAAAATGGAAATAAAATTTTTTCACTTAAAATTGATGTTGTAACATTATATTTAGAAAAGGATTTTCTAACTATAAAATTCATAGATGTCATGTAATTCAAATAATTATAAAACTAAATAAAAAAATACCTTATTTTATATAACGTTATTATAATATTCCACTCATCACAAATAATCATTTCATAGAGTAACTATGGTGGGAAACCCAAAAATCATCCATGCATGCTTTGAGATCATTCTAGTATATCGATATATAAACTTCGACTACTGACATAGAGAGTTGAAGTTGCACTCAATGTACTTGAGATCATTGGAGGACTGATTACTTGATTTGGGAAGGAGTTTTTTGATTAGGGTGCTATAATCTTTATTTTATCACTCTAGGAAATGTATTGGATGAGATATATGCTATAACATTCGTGGTTGTAACACAAACTAGTAATTTGTGCTTATTTCACAATAAATAAGATGGATAAAAATATTATAATAAATTCAAATTAGTATTTAAATTAGTTTATCCTTAAAAATAAACACACATTACAATTATATCATGATAAACTTGTCACAATTATCATAGGTTTATGTATAAATTTATTCTAAAATCACAGTTTTGTTACATGATAAAATATGATCCATTAACTGGACTTTTTCACCCATAAAATATCTAATTATCCTTAAATAAGAAGTATTCATTCTTATATTGTTTATATTATTTTAATAACACGTGATTACTGTAAAATTTTAACATTAATTATTTTAAGCTAGAATAAAATTGAATTTATTTATTTTTAAACGATTGTTCATAATCCTACATTTCCTAATCCCCAACATGGGTCCCAATGTGTCCTAAACTCTTACCCATTACAATTGGAAAAACTATTAAAAGCACATTGTTTTTGTCCCTATGGCCTCATGTCTTGATTGTTGTGAGTGTAATTCATAGTCCTGGAGTAGTTTCTAGATACATTTCAAAGCCCAAAAATAGATGTGGATAACTAAGCGTAATAATAACCTCCCCAATGAACATATAATTCATAATATAATCTCTTTGTATCAAGATATATCATATATTTAGATGTATATCTTATGCCAACATCCTTACATGATTTATTTATTCTTTTATTATCCATGACAAATAGAATTTCCTTCTTATAACATGGTAATTAGATTAATTAATATACTAACATGAATGTCAATAATATCAAGTGATGATACTAGTATACATTTATATTGATAGGACCAATCAATAACACCTAATATATTTTTTGTTCCTATTGATTTTTTAATCCTCATGATATCATATAAATGAATCACCAAGTTAAAACATCATGATAATACGGCTCAATTTTTATGAAACCTCATAACATGATCGTTAAACATCATATGTGTCCTTTTATAATGATGTGTCGTGACTGTAGTCCATTTATTTATGATTATTTTCATAGTATCTCACAGTTCTCATTATATCTAGTAAACTCTATAACATTTTGAAATGAAATTTAATATAAGTACATAAACATATATAAATTATTTAAAAAGTAATATCACTACCATAATATGTAAAAAACATGTAAATATCCAATATTATATATGTAAGGGTAACCAATAACACTTATGAGTTAGGATTATAGAACCCAATCTCATAATCCTCCCACATTCACTAGATTAAATTATCAACAACTCTCAATTTGATAGGTGTCACATGAGAAGAATTCTTCTACTAAGATATGGATTGGGGGGGGGTAACAAATTATATGTTGTGTACTCTCTATAACTATGACATCACAAATTTAAGTAAAATCCCTTAGTAGATAGAACCTCCAAAGTATATTCAGTTCCTTTGGTGTGACTTGGTATCATAGAAAAGTATCACTTGTATAGTATAACTATATTATACTATAATAGTGTCCTCAATAATAGTTTCAACAACTTATTTGAGAAAAAATGTTATCCAAACTACTACCTTGTATTGAAATATTCTTTATAATCATATTTTTTATTAGAATCAAAGACCATCGGTTACATTGAGATTATCCATCTCACGGCTATTCTATTCATGAAAAAGACATTTCCAAACATTGATTTAAGAACATTATTATTATATTTTTATGCTATAATAAGTTTATCCCCTCACTAATGTCTCCTCATATTTTCCATATATCTGTAAAATATCTTTTATACATCTAAATTACATTGGATAGTTTTAATTACAACCCAATACTACTCTCCTATGTTATCTTGATAACTTCCCATCATTCTAAAATCATAGGAAAGATCAAACCTAGCACATAACATGGAACACATGTTATATACCAATATTTAAAAATATGAAACTATACTTATTATATTTATCTCATCCTATGTTTTTAAACACGTTTGATTAGAGAGATAATTACCATGTGTAATTGGTAACATTATTATTATGGGTTGTACCATTTTTTTGAGACCATAGAGAATGTGGGTACTTTGACTCATTCTGTGAGTCCATTGTGATATATCTTCATAAATTGTGATACCTATAATGAGTGATACTTAATTTAAGTCTTACATGGATAAGAATTCATTAAAAATCCATAGTTAACTATAAAAATTAATAATAATTCCAAATTAATAATATTTCATCAAAATACAATAACAAAAAAATGTTATCACTCCCAAAAACCTTCTTATGGACACATGGATCGCTTTTAACCTAAATAAAATCAAATTTTCTTGTTTCCACATATATATTTACATTTCCTGATTGTCATGCCTACTTTAATCAATAAATGTATTTCTACATCTTTTATACTATTTCATAATTATTATACATTACAAATACACCTATTAGTGTCATATATATATATATATATATCTTCAACCAACTCCCCATTTATAAAATGTGTTTTGACATACATTTGAGAAATATTAATAATAAGGAATCTACAATTTAAAATAATATTCTAAGGGAGTCTATCATTATAGAAGATGAAAAAGTTTTATTATATTAATTTCCTTAATGTTTTCGGAAATTATTTATAAATAATCAATCTACATAATTATTTAACATACCATCAATTTCAAGTTTTTTCTTTAATACACATTTTCCCCCAATAGGTGTAACATTAATTGGTGGGTATAAAAAAGTCCAAACATTATTTTGGTAGACATAAACTATTTCATAATTTATTGATTCTTCCTATCTAACAACATCTTTCAAAAATACCACTTCCATATATATTATAGGTTCATTATACCAAATAAATAATGTGTCACCTGACTCAAATATAAGAAAATCATATCTCTATAGTTCTCCAACCACCCTTGAAAACCTATACAACACCTGTGTCTTGGGAACTTTTTATTCTCCTAGTATATGTTATTGAGTTTATTCTGATACTAACTCTTGTAAATATAGATATTATTCATTACAGAAAATTTGTCTCCTTATATTTCCAATGGAAAGATATTCATTTTTATTAAATATAACATCTCTTAAAACAATCACTTTTCAAACTGAAGGGTAATATAGGTAATATCTTTTATTTTTATTAGGATATCATATAAAGATGCACTATAAGATTCAAAATTCTAGTTTTTCATTAGTAATTGTCTTGAAATTTTTATTTCATATCTATACATGTATGAGTGACTGGTTGGGTTTCATTAAAATCCATAACTCATAAGGAATCTCATATTTGACTTTAGTTGGTACTCCATTTATTGTTTTTATCATTATATATAATATATATCATTAAAGTGCTAAAGGTAGAGTTGTATAAGTCATTTTTAATCTACCCATGTATAAAGTGGTAGAATTCCTAAGTTCAAATACACCACTTCACTAAGGTCTATTAAGAGGCGTTAGTTGGGAAACAATCTCAAACACTTTAAATTGATCAGTGAATACTTGGTTAAGATATTCTCCACCATAGTCTTAGTACAGATTCTTAATATTCATACCAAGTAGATTCTATCCATCATTCTAATATTCCTTAAATATTATAATTTAATTTCACATATGACTTAGTAGTTATATTTACCAATATATAATAAATTCATTTGTAATAGATTTATTATATGAAAACTCAACCCTTGACTCTGTTGTAACTTGACCTCTTAAAATGGTATGAATAAACTTCAAATGTTTTATACCACTCTATACATTCCCAATTAATGGTGATCTAATCCCATTAACTTATTAATAATTATTAAATTAACCTATGGATTTTAACTCAATAGAGTATAAATACACATATTGATATAGTTTACCCAAATTCCATTAATTTATATGACCAAGACTGAAGTGTAGAAAAAATGAAGGATATGAGTCAGGAATGATGGATTTTTTAGTGTTTTCTATAAATTGTTTTTCAAATTCAAGTATGTATTATCCTTTGTTAATATTTGTATTACCAAAATATATGTTATCCTTATAAAAGAAATAATACTTATTTCCAATCACGAAATAAATACCCATAGATTCAATAATTGACACTGGTATAAACATTTTGGTAAATTAATGTATATAAAAACAATTATTTAATATAGGAACCACAACACTAGCTAAAGTAATTTGATGATACACAACTAATAATATTGTCTTTATTCAACTATTTATATCCTAGAGATCCACCTCACCATTTATAATATTATAAAATCTATATGGTTTCTATATTTAAAAACAAAATTTTTTTCCACATGTTTTATCTAATACACATCTGGTAGAAATACATACATAGCATTCAACGAAATTTTAATTAAAATTGAATAATGAATTAGCTTCTTTTTCTCAGATATGCAATTATTATTCTAGTTTCCTTCATTCCGCATGAAAAGTAGATTGATTCCAACAAATTTCTATATATATATATATGTGTGTGGTTTCTTAGATGTATGGTTCATTGGTTTCTATATATTTATTTTAATCAATTACAATTTTCAATTCCATTATTTTTCTTATTAACTGTAATGACTGAAGAGTTTGTATTCCTCATATCCATATCCACATGGTGAACTATTTAAAACTAATTAGTAAGATATTCCCTCATATTTATCATATTATATTTAACAATGGAGGTCCATAATTTTGTGGTAAAGAAACCATTACGAGATTGGTTTCAGTGCTTGCATCAATTTGAGACCAAGATACTCCAATCACTCAATGTACCCAATCAACTTGAGCACATGAGGTTATTCTAAATTCCTCTATATAATACTATTCCTCAATAATTTGATAGAAATATCATAAATCCTTTTCTTTCTCTCTCTATTTATATAATACTTAGATATTATCAAGCATCTAGAAAGTATCCTTATCATCATGCGTTTTCTATAATTAACTGTGTTGGCCCAGTGTGAGATGTCACGATGGCCAAGTGGGGGTGAATAGACTTACTCAAAACTTTTATAGAATTTAATATCATAATTAAATACAATTTATAATTTATTTACATGAAAATAAAAGTAAATTTTATATTGAAAGTGTAAGTGCAAGAAACTGTGTGAGTGCAAGTGTAGTTGAAATTAAAATAGACAATGAACATTGTATTTTTTTTGTAGTATAGATGAAACTGATCGTAAATATACACTTCACTTATCAGTACTTCATGAATGAAATAGTATTATCTTAAATAATCATACCTTTTGTAATGGGGTGAAAACCCAAATATAAACCCTACATTTATGTGAAGCAATGGAAAACCCAAATATCTTCACTTTCAACTGACCAAGGAATAGCCCGAAAAAACATAAATTTTACCATGAGTCTCAACATAAAAAATTAAATTTTCTAGTTCATGTGTATCAAATAACTAATCCTTTCAAGATGAATGTATAACCAATAGAGACCTGATTTTTTTAAGGTAAAATTATAATCTATCGTGAAACACAACAAATAAAATAGATATATTATTATAATCTACATAACTAGAACAAGAAAGATGAGAATATCATTTTATCTTTGATTACATACAACATTTGTTTTCATGATGATGTTCCTTGATAATAAATCACATAGAAAATAATAAAAAAAACAAAATTATAAGTTTCATATCTCATGTATCAAGCTATTTCATATAGTTCATTTGACGTATATTTATATAAAAAACACCAGTAGTTATTTTTAAGGTGTTTCAATTTTAAATATAGATAGATGGATTTTCCAAGGTTTCCAAATTTTATAGAACCATATATCACATCAAAATTATTATCCAAACATCAAATAAACCAGCATGTAAAACTAAAACAAAGTGCAAAAAAATATAAATATTTATATATATAATAAAATTAACATTTAATGTTTCAAAATAAAGTTTCATGGTACATCTAAAATATTTTAATCTAAAAAGTATCAAATATGTTTTTAGATATTTAGATATTTTATGTACATTACATAAATATCCAAAACATACAAAAAAATTAATTTAAAAAAAGTAATTCAATATATCTTGATAAACATATTTTTGAATTTGATAGAGTAAATTTTTACTTTTTAAATATTTTGAAAATAAATCTATCAATGGAACAATATATAAATAATTTTGTGAAATAATGTACATGTAATTTTAAATATACTTGTATAAGTGAAATATACATATGAATCCTTTTGAATATCCATATATAAGTGAAAAATTAATTCAAGTATGAATCAATTCATGTATGATTTATTTGAGTCCTTAGTATGAGTCAATGAGGAATTTATACAAGGCATTGAGTTCTATATATTATTCATTGAGTTATACATATGATTCATTTGAGTGTTCTTTTGTGTAATATAAAACACTGTATGATTAATTTACTTTATAAAAAACATGAAAATGTTTGAAAAATAGTAAAATATGTAAACATAATAAAATAATAAATACATAATATAAAAACCATAAATACAAGAATAAAAATATTATAAAATAATAAATATATTTGTACTTTATATCATTATTAAATTGTGTTACAGCGATCAATTGAAGAATTTTTAATTACAAAAACTTGAAGGAATCATATAAAAATGATCCGAAAAAGAAAACTCAACTCCAAAAATCTGAAAAGAAAACCGAGTGCCAAAAATATCGCCAGTTTTGATAATTAAAAAGTAGAAAAAAATTATTAAAAAAATATACCCTTTTTTAAAATAATAAAAAATATAATGTAATATGATACCAATATTAAATATCCCTTTAAAACAATTAACAAAAACATAACATTACAAAAAAAAATTAATCATAATATGATTAATTATATGTACAACATTAAAATTTAACTTTGTAATATAAATACAAAAACACACCATTTTTGAAATAGTTATAACTAATTATTCTCTAGTAATATAATTTTATGTGGTAATAAAAGATACAAAATATAAAAACAAAGATCTAAAAAAATATATTAACTTTACGAAGTATAATTACACATAAAATAAGGATAAATGTAAATATTGACATCTAAATATAATTTAATATCTTTAAAATATAGAAAAAATCAAATACATTAAACAAATATGTTAACAATAAAAAATCCAAAAAATATATAAAAATTAAAATATGTTAAAAAAGTATTCTTAAATACCTTAAAACACCACTAAATTTCAATCATTCCATGTTCAAATTCTATTTTCTAAACATTAACACTTATAAAGGGTTAATAAAAATACTACATAATCTTTTATTATTTGAAACATATTCTAGAACAATATCTCATTTTTAGATGATATATAATAAAATTAAATCTTAATTCAATATGCTTTGTTCTTGAGTATTATGAAGGGTTATTCGAGATAGAAATATTAGATAAATTATCAAAAATATATAAATTTAACCAAAATAAACATTAAAATTAGATAATGACTTTTTAATCTATTAATATTGAGAAAAATAGATAGTTTTATCTATACACTTAAATTTTATATGGATATAGAAATTGATAAATGTTTCTTTACGATCTATGAAATTAACCTGTTTTTTAAAATCTGAAACATTCATGATGTACTTTTATATCAATTATAAATCCACTAAATCCATAATCAAAGTAACTAAATTAATCAAAATGTTTCTATCTAGAATAAAATAGTCTAGAATTTTTATTTCCTTTTACATATATAAATATTATTTTAACTTATTTTTTATTATTTTACTTTGGTTCAGTCTAAAATATAGCACCCAAAAAAACACTAAACCTTGTATCAATTCAATTATCTGTTAATGAATAAAATAATTATCATTCCTCTAAACATTTTAATATCCATATGTTTTCTGGTAGTATATAATTCTAATTTACAATTAGTTATCATAGGTATTATTAAACTTTTATAAGAATCAAGATGAAACATTTTAACTAAAAAACTACCACATTTACATTGATTAAAAAATGCCAACTATTTTTTACAAAAATAATGTCCTATAAAGAATTTCAATTCTCCCATAATACTCATATAGAATTATCCAGTCATTGAACCAAAAAAGTATTTTCAAATTATTTCACTATTTGAGACAAAAATAATATCATCCATACATATTTAAATAATTTATGAATATCACCAAAATACATCTTAATAAAAAAGGGAGGTTACACATTACCTTTATTAAAAAAATTCAACAAAAATAAAGATAACCTTCCTTATTGAGCTCTTGAAGCATGATTAAGTCCAAATAGATATTTTGTGGGTTTAAAAACAAGGTTGGGTAATTTATAATGTTCAAAACTAGGTGTTTGATTATCATATGTTTATTTTGAAATTAAAAAAAATTAATAATTCAATTTTATCTTCCATTTGAAAATTATTACAACCTTGAAAAGTTTAAAAATAAAATAAAATACAAATATATTCAATTATAAAAACATTAATAAAATATTCATCAAAATAAATTCATTCTTATTAACAAAAAAACTTGAGAAAAAACGTATCTTTTTTATTTATTATATTTCTTGGTTCAATAATTTTATTTATAAACACTCATTTAGTTCCAATAATTTTTCTTTTCTTAGGGATTTAAATAAAGTCTAAAATTTATTCCTTGTGAATTGATAAATATCTTACTAAACATAAAAACTCCTATTATAATCCTTTAAACATCAAAAATATAATTAGGTATGAATTATGAAATAAAATATTATTTTACACAAAATATTTTTAAAAAATTTATAGTTTGTATTTCAAAATAAATAATACCAATTGTTTTTTATATGGGGTGGTTATTGTGAGTTTAAAATTATTTATGACCCTATTTTAGATGGATAATATCCCCTTATATATATACATTACGATCTTGACCATTATCTACAATAAAATTAAATTCTTTAAATTCTTCTTCAATTTTCTATAAAATAGAATTTTGTTTCAAATTATTCTCATCTAACATATCATTAATTGATTATTATAAAATTATAGTATTTTTACTAAATACTCTATAAAAATTTATGACATTAGAATAATTTATAAAAATTTCTTTATAAGGTTCTTCATCAAATGTATCAAAAATTTCATTAATGTTTATGAAACAAATCTTTAAAACCAAATCTATATAATATTCAGCCTTTGGTTTCTTTCCTTTGTATAATTAATAAGACGGTTTCATTGAAATTCACCAAATAATTATTATATTTGATAACTAAAAAATATTTATTTATAGCCTCAACCCAATAATATTTAAGTCGATTAAATACAATTTATATAGTCTTTGTCATTTCATGAATATTTTTATTCTTTTTTCAACAACACCATTTTGATTTGTATATATAGGCTCATTTTAATTTTTAAAATAACTATTTTCTTAATAAAATTTATCCAATTATAAATTAATAAATTATCATGATATATTATTTCTAATAAAAATAATAAATTATCCTTTTAATTAAAAACTAATTTATAAAAATCATTAAACTTATATCATGTTTCATAATTATGAGCCATAAAATATGTCAAATAAAATCTTCAAAATAATCAATTATAACAAAAAAAATTCTTATAGAAAAATAAATAACTTGGAATAGGTCCAAATAAATCAACATATATATGTTCAATAAGACTTTTCATTTTAAATTCCTTAACAAATTTGAAACTTTTCAATATTTATTTCAATTTAATCAAGAATAATGGACATGATTCTTATATTCCTTTAGAAAAATTGTTTCAACACATGAACATTCTATAAGAGTTTTTAAAACAATAGAAACTTAACTTATACCAATGTCTTATTCCATAATATGTCATCTATTTCTATAGTGTTAAGACACTTAACATTATGATCATTAATATCGGTCAAATAAATAATATATTTTTTATCTTCTCAATTTTCATAAAATTATACATAACCATTTTTGAGAAGAAGTCGATTATTATAATAAAATTTTACAAATTTTCCATCATCACATAGTTATAAAATAATAATTTTTTTAATCCATATACATATAATACTTTAGGAATATGTATTATTTTAGAATTATCAACTAATAAAAATACATAAACCTTACCGTTTGAGTTGTATCTAAAATCGAAAGAGTCTCCAACACATTGATTGTAAGATAAAATGTAATATGGATATCCATTCATTCACCTAGTGTAGCCATAGTCTATAGACCGCACGTCCTTGAGACATGAAAACTCATGTATAAATTGTTTTTGGTAACCATGAAACTTTGGGTCTAATGGAATTAGTAAAAGAATTCATAGCTACCCAAACTGATTTTAAATATTTATTTCGGGGTAATATAGATGAAAAATTAATTGATATAACGGAACTTGTATATCTTAATGAATATGATAATCTCAAATAATGATAACTAAAATATTTACCTCACATCCTACACCTAAAACAAGAAAGTTAAACAATAATTACTTTATAAATTTTAAAAAATAATGGTTTACACATTTCAGGTATTTTTCTTTCATATCTGAATCCTATATTATTTTAATTTATTTTGATTAAAGCAATTATATTGTCATAACACTCTTCTCCATGAAAAATAGTCTATAAAGATCCCTTAAAGCTGAAAATATACTTTTTAATATCTTCATTTTACTTTTGAATAGTTTTTAATTCATTTTCAACTCTTTCATAGGTACATGAAGTGATATTTTTATTTTTATTTTTTTACTAGTTATTAAATTTACTTTTCTCAATAGTTTTATTATTTTCTCATTCCATCCCCTTATAAAACAATCCAATTTTTAAAATTCATCTATATACCTTTTAATTTTATTCATTCATCTATTTAATACTATTTTATAAAAAATCACAATCACAATTTGATTTAAAAAAATCACTACTAAAGACATATGTAGTAGCTACTCAAAACAGATAAGCTAATTCTCTCTTAGTTATAAGTGTGTCACTAAATTATTAATATTACGTAAACATTCATCTAGACACCAATTATCTTTTCTAATTTTTATTATATGTCTTGTCTTTTCTTTGATGATTTTGTTTTAGTCAATGTTTCTAAATTTTATATGTCTTCCTTCACTCATAGAAATTAAATTTTAAAGCATAATTATAATAAATATTACCTTTATTACTTCCATTTACAGCATATTTATGAAAATATTTTTGAATTTACTGTTTAATACTTTATTTATTTTCATCTTTTTATAGAAACCTTTAAGAAGGAGTGATATTTCATCTTTATCAATTCTCTATAATGTGTAATCATAAGAGTTAGATGAAAAAGTTATGTTAGATTTAAATGAAAACCCTTTCATATTTATATTTTCTTAAGCCATGATATCATTTATCTCATTTTCATATACTATAAATGAACCAATGAGTCCATATCTTGTGCACTATTTTAAATTATGTCTGCTATCTATAGAAAACTTATTTCCATCCCACTTTTTATGTAAGAATCTCAACACTTGTTCAACTAGTAATATTTTTTTCAAAACATCAGTAATAGTACTCATCTCATTCATAATTCTCTTAAATATTTGAAAAATAGGGTTTAACAATACTTCTTCACCCATTTTTAAATCTTAATATTACACACATAACCTCCCATGTTTAGTTCTCTAAGGATTATTAGTTATATAATGCATTAATTTTTATATCCTCTTTGTATCCTAAGAATACTTTAATACTAAAATGTGACTAAACAAACTTCTAATAATATCATAGTATAATGTTTTCATGACATAGTAATGTAATAAATATTTTACCAGCTTATTACCCATGTGAGTATCTATATCAGTATTAAGTAACTTATATTACTCCACTGTGATCATCCAGTGATCAACAATTATGTGTTTGAGCTATGATTTCATACTCACCTAATATTATCCATTATAATTACCATAAAAATATGGTGATCTTGGAGTTTTGTAGACATAATTTCAGTTTATTCTTGATATCTCACAAAATTCCATGTAAAATTAATTATAGGGAAAGGTTATAAAAAATAATAAAGAAAATAAAGATCTTTAAATTTTATAAAGGAAAATATAGGATTCATATTTTTGACCCTATATGAGATACAGAGATGTTCTAGATGGGTTTATGAATACAGAAAATTAAAAGATTAATAAATTTTAATATCAAAGCAAAAAAATAATTAAAATCAATGTTCTTGAAAAGAAAAGTATAGTTTAATGTGAATGTGTAAGTGAATGAAACTATATAATTGAAAGTATAATATAAAATTAAATAAAAAATGAACACCATATTTTTATATTATATTAGTTCAATGTGATCTCACATTTACACTTCCCTTCAATTTACTCATAGAAATAAATGGTTTCCACTAAAATTCCTCACTTTTGGGAGGTATTCACTTCCAAAATACAAACCATACCTTTATATGGGGCATGGAAAAAACAACCTATCAGGATTTTCTGTAGACCAAGGGACAACAAAGACAAACCTAATTTTTATTTAGAGTCATAACCAAAATCAAACATACCTTTTAAAATGGTGGAATAATAAATACACTTAATTTTTTGAATGGAGTTTTAACCCGTAATGAAATACTTTTTACAACATAAAAAACTAAACCAACTTGATGAAAAAAAGGAAAATATATACCATAATAAAATTTATAAAATTTGAATAAAATGTTTATAATTTCATTATAAAAATTAATCACTTTATACGGGCAGTTTCATATTGATGTAACTTTACATTAATCACAACACATTGATAAAAATCATAGCAGAAAACGTTCAAATTATTTATATCTCATGTATCAAAAAACTTCATTTGGTTCCTCCAACCATTATTTATATACAAAACTCTAACAGTCAGATCTAATCATTTCCTTATTCAATATCGATAGAAGGGTCAATTGAGGTTTCTAAATTTGATATAAACATTGATATTCTAAATTACTTTCTAAATATCTTATAAACCTCTGTGGGAAACTAAAATAAAGTTAAAAACAAATATATATATATATATATATATATATATATATATATAATTACTCTTCAAAAAAATGAATTCATAGTGAAACTCAAATAATTTAGTATTCAACATTTCAGTTAGGTTGTTTGATATTCAACTATTTTATTTACTTCACTAAAATATGATAACATTAAAAAAATTAATTCTAAAAAATAATTCAATATATCAAGAGAATCATTATTTTAATTCAAAAGAATCAATTTAAAATTTCTAAAATAATTTTGAAATAAATAAATAAATGAAAACATTTTATGTGTAATTAGGAAAAAAATGTGGGGAATTTCAAATATCCTTATATGAGTGAAATCCACATTTGAGTCATTTTGAATATCTTCATATGATTTAACTGAATTTTTATTCAATTTAGTTCTATGTGTGGGACATTTATTTGATATTATAAGTCTTTATGTTATACATTTGATTCATTGAGTTTTATGTGTGAGACATTAATTTCATAGAATAAGTCGTTATGTTATCAATATGATTCATTGAGTTTTATGTAAATTTCATAAATAGGAAATAGTATGAGGGATTTTAAATTATTAAAACATGAATAAATAAAATAGAAAAGATCTGTAAAAGAAAACTCATCTCCAAAAATATCAAAAAAACTAAGATCTGGTCGAATAGACAAATATGATATTATAATGAACTAAACACATAATACATCATCGATATGATTATTGTAATCTTATTTTTATAACACGTTTTCTTCTTAAGGAAGCTTAATAGGAAGAGGGGACTCAGTCACAAACTTCTTACTTTCCTAATATGGTACTGTGTGAAATATTCTATACCACTTCAAGAAGTTAATTTCAGTAAGGATATTTCTATATCCAAAATTATTTATAGTGATAATGAGTCCATGTTAGTGATTATGATTTGATCTATAAAAAAATATAATATTAGTATTTTTCATGATTATTGTAATTATGGAAATTATTAAATAATTAGTCCTTAAATTTCCCCCACTTTTTATCAAATTCAAATAGACCTCAACACCTAGATTAAAAAAATGTATTGTTTGAATATTTCAATGAAAATGGTCCTTTTAAACTTCTCTTTTTCATATAAATTATTGCTACACCACTATCCATAGATTTTAAAAGTATACTTTTAGATGATAACTATAATAACCCATGAATCATTGATCTACTATTCTCAACTCCTAAAAATCATAACCACAGATTTATTTAATTAATTGGATCTAATGTTATAAAAAAATTTCTATGAATATTTTTAAGAAGAAAACTTTAGTTAATTTATCTTATCACTCTTATAATAACTCATCAATTTTATGAGGCACTATCAGTTATGGTTGAAAAGAACATCATACTTATGGTTTAGTTAAAATTCATGTGATTGAAGGAATTTAAATTAATATTTATTTAACTGTTTTTTTCATAGCACATGAAATTTTTTCGATTTATTATTCTTGTTATTATATGACCATATCCACAACATACCCATACATAAATAGAATAAACACATCCCACAAAAATATATTTTATCACAATATGATTATTTATTATTCTATATGGTCACATATAAATGATAAATTCACCAATACAAATTTAATGACCTAGATTTTTCTCTAGTATATTTTTATAAACTAAATGGGAAAATTATAAGACCAGGTGCTGAGATGGCGTGCAATTTCAAGGCCCGGTGTACCCAGAATGGTTGGATGAAAACATTTTTGTTTGTAAGAGCACGAGTGAGTGGTTTTCCTGAAAAAGTGGAATAACTTCTAAATGGGTGCTCGAATCAGAAATATGAGGGCCTTGTTACATTGGGAATGGTAGGTTTACCCTTGGCATCACTTAACTTTTGTCAATGCGGGTCTTTAGTGAAAAAAAACCCAAAGGGATATAACCATAAATAAATCAATTAAATGAAATTATTTTATTTTAGAATCCTAATAACACATGAATGGTTACTCAAATAGAAAATTGGATACAACAATTGAGTTTATAATGTGTAATTTTACTTAGGTAAGGCATAACGTCGAATAGAGTTGGTCGACGGTGAATGATAATTTTTTTGGACATATTAAAAGGCTAATAAAATAAACCTGAGATGTTTATTTAATTTATTTTTGACATTTTTTTGTGACCTTTGGACACCATGATGGAGGAGCCCATTTTCTTTTCATAAATGAAATAGTATAGCGATTCTATAACACAGCGACACCATAATGCTGAGATGTGTTTTATTCATTTAAAATCCTCACAGGGATACGAGATTAGATTCACAATCCAAGAGAAATTACCAGGAATCTCTGGAGAAAAAAATGGTTGATAAAACCTTTCGTTGCTAGAAGATGAACGACGACAAGATAACCGATCGAGATTGATCACAGAAGGAATGATGACAACAGAGAACGTTATTCATCAATAAATTCAATCCCATGTAGGATGTGAGTTTTGTTGGATTTTCCTTACCCACTATTTATTCCCATGATGACTGTGCATTAGCAACGAACTGGATAATCCACGGATCATGTGTTATGTGGGTTGGGCTGATTATGTTGCGGGTTTGTTTTGGGATTTATCCATGTTTATAATTGATTTATTTTCATCCTCTATTCAATAATTATAGCATGAGAAGATCAATTTTAATAACAAAAAGGCCTAGATCCACCCATTTTGGGTGTTCATTACATTTCCACCTTTACTAACATTCATTGTCATTCGTGTTTGCGATCTGAGGTGATGATCCCAATACTGCGAAGGCAGATTGCGGCGATAGGATGACACGGTGGCCAAAGGTAGAGGCTCTGACTATTCAAGTGGGAAGAGGTCAGGTATGTCCACCGGAAAGGAGACCACTGTAAGAGGAATCATCGGCCTAGTGGTGTGGCTTGGCAAGGTGGACTCGGTAAGGAGGTCGCCAGCAGAGCAGCCGGTGGCGGCAGAAAAGGCCTCCAACAAGGCGGAAAGTGGTGGGGTGGCAGACACAGTCCAGTGGAGTGTATCAAAGGGAGAACCTATGTATCTCTAGTGGGTTTGTGTTGGTCGTGTAGATTGGCCTTGTTGATAGAGGATCCTCTAGGCCTACGGCCGGATAACCGCGTGAGCCAGGGGTGGGATGCATCTGGTGGAGCTCAGCCGGCTCGCACGACGTGGATGGGATGGAGGAATCAAGCCTCCCCAATCATCTTGGTGGGATGTCCCACACAAACCAATGTTCCATATTCTAGTAGTCACAATGGGTAGTTTTGGACCATCCCAGACCAAGTTGAGTCGAGTCCCACTCGGACCCAACAAGAACCTTTTAACAAAAAGGAGTGTAACTTTCAAGCGAATGGTCAATTTGATGAGCCATTTGCGGCATTGGGACCATCACGATGATAAATTAAGTTTGAGACAGCTTGGTGTTTTTTTATTTTGGACCAGTTTAGGTGAGTTGTTTTCCTTGGTTCATTCCATGAGGGTTAAATGCGGCATTGGGTCTACTTCACTGGACAACAATCCCCTCTATGGGAGAAGTCCCGGATAGAGTTACAATATCCCTCCTTAAAACTGGAGTAATACTCTAACAAACCTAATTGAGTTTTGTGGGAATTAACATTACCCCCATGTGCAGGTCATTAAACCTCTTTCCAATATTCCTTAAAATTTGGGTTCTCGATATTCCCGGTGGGGAATCTCTTACATTACAAGCCACATTGGAAGGGTTGCAGGTATTCTTTCAGAATAATCCCCTACATTTTTTATTAATATAGATTTGGTTGTTGGAATTCTCTAGGAAGAATTCCCTCTCTTTATATCATGACCTTGACCAGTGTATTTCAATTTGGGTAGGACACAAATTAGTTTGTGCTCATTGTAAGAGTCCCCAATGACATCAGGGCATGAAGAGTGTGTTCTCCCGTAACAAGCGTGCCTCGAGCAGAATCATGTGGCAGATGATTGGTTTTATGTTAACATATTTACCTTGTTTCTGGTAATGATTATATCTAGATATTCATGGTATATGTTTTATAATCATATACCTATGTAGAGATGATTGCGAATTCCTCATTGGTTTTTACTTTATAGCTTTTCCTTTGAGGTTTTTCATTATGGTTTCGAGGTGTCCTACTGAGTATTGATTTACTCACCCCTATATTGGATTTTTCATATATCTGTCATCTCTTGTATTGATGATCGGTGCTTTGACAGAGTCCATGGTGGACCTAGACCAGGTGGTTCCCTGTAATATCAGATAGACGAGGCATAATCCTACAACTTCAGGCAGTTGTCCTTTACCTTCCCTTCAGGTAGTGTTTTTTGTGGATGATTTTCAAGAGCTTATTATCTCAAATTTTTAGTCATTATTTTAGTGGATCATGTATCCCATCATGGTTCACCTCCTTGTACTTTATGTTCTTTTTTCACACTAGTTGCAGTTTATATCTTGAAGTTTTCACGCGTGATTTACATAGCATTTCTACATTTCAGATTTTGTGGGCTTGGAGATTTGTGTGTGTATATGTATATTGTAAAATACCATCCATTTGTGGATTATGCCTAATTTTTGATAGTTACCATCCCCTATCCTATCAAAGTTAAGATTGGGGTTGTCATAGTGTCGGCCCCACTAGGACTGTTCATGACAGAGCGGTGTCAAAGGGGGTAGGTTCTACATTGGGACTTGGAGTCTATGGGATTTTTTTGGGGAAACATTGTTAAGTGTTTCGAGTTTATATTTCTATAAAATGACTCCAGGTTTGGTGTGTCGGCCAACAAATCCACACACCAGGACTCTAGGTACCTGTTTTGTGACTCGATACATGAAAACAACTATTGCATGGGAATGAATGGTACATGAATCATAGATGAATGGGTAATTTTTTCCATTTCCTTCTAGAGTCATCTCTCTAGATATACTCTATTGACCATGGTTCATCTTGATTTGTTTCAAGATTCCACCACCCAGATTGCCAACTATGATTCCTATGCATGACCACCAGGATGGTACGCCTAGAGATGAGGTGTTAATACAAGGACATATACTATAGATACTACTTGAACCATAGATAGCACCTCCCGGTGCTGCATTGGTGTTACCACCACCTGTCCTGTAGAATTTACTAATAGAGCTACCGATATATGATGCACGTAGGTTGAGTGCATTCCATGAGTTCTAGATTCATAGACATCCTAGGTTCAAGGGTGAGATAGACCCCTCGGTAGCTGGATATTGGTTAGAGGCATTTAATTGTGTCTTCTATCTAGTGAGGACGCTTGCTGACCAGATGTTTTTTCTATGTGTGAGCCTTATTTAGGGATTATTGGGAAGATAATAGATGTTAGTGACCTAGAATAATGATGAGGTGACTCTCTCTTGGGAGTAATTGTAATGGCTCATCATAGATTAATTCTTTCCAGTTGTGTTCTAATATATTTAAATCCTGGAGCTCCACCATCTATAGCAGGGCAGTCAGACGGTAGCAGAGTACTCTACTAGGTTAATAAAACTATCTCAGTACTCCACATATATGTTGTGGGGCCAATTATTCAAGGATTAGACCTTTAATCAAGGGATACAATATTAGAAAAGGGTTTGGTGATATTCCTTAGAATTATGACTTATTCTGGGGTTCTAGAGTGACCCCTACTCAAAGAGAGATTTCTGGAAAAGTAGGCGCCAACAGTGGGAGCTACCCACAGGAAACAGATAGTATATTCTTTCACAATATTTAGAAGATAATGGTCACAGGGGACCAAATGGGCTCGGAGATTCAATAGATGACCCTAGGATACCAGTTCAGTGGTGGGAACCCAAGGTGGCTTGAGTCATCCCAGAGATAAACATTGTAATGCATACAATTTCTAGGGTAACTGGTGTGGGATTACCTGACCCGATGTTCGGTAGATCGGGGGA
Organism: Viscum album; assembly: GCA_963277665.1. Classification (NCBI taxonomy): domain Eukaryota; kingdom Viridiplantae; phylum Streptophyta; class Magnoliopsida; order Santalales; family Viscaceae; genus Viscum; species Viscum album. The sequence goes on from OY728130.1 coordinate 1,096,013,891, forward strand.
AGGTCGAGGGACCACCGAGGTAGAGAAAGTTGTTCAAGCAGGTTGGTCCATAGGGTGAAAGATGTGGAAGGGAAGTATCTTGGGTAGTAGTATGTGGGTGAATGTTCGGGGTACCACCACCACCCCTATGTGGTCCACCACGGGATTAGGGAGCAGGTGGATAGAGATAGGGTCAGCTCTAGTTGATGGAGGCTTAAAATTTTGATTCTCTAGAGATGATTATATCTATGTATTTTTTACCCTAGTTGTAAATCTAATAGACACAGCTTCTAGTAACTCTTTTCTTTCCATGAGCCTTGTTCAGGGCTCAGAGATTATGGTAGATCTGTTGGCACAACCCTTACGTTTAGAGACTCCTACAAGAGGGGATTCCCTGATCACACACTAGTGCCGACAATGTGTGCTACTCGTGGATATGAGAGCATCAGTTTGGATCTCATAGTAGTGGTGTTGAGTCCTTATGACATAATTCTATGTATGAAGTAGTTATCCATAGTCCATGCTCAGATAGAATCTTTCAGTGACATAGTAAGTTGTGTCGGTGGAGACGAAACCAGGGTTTCATTTATTGGTTAAAAGGTAATGCTGGCAGCATAGGATGGACTTTCTCAAAGGTATTTTCATCTGATTACTCACCATTTGGATAGACTCACCCTTGGAAAATTAGATGATCAGAGTCCTTATTTTCGTGCAGTGGTGGAGGAGTTTGAGGACATCTTTCCTAAAGATGTCCGTAGATTGCCTCCCCATAAGGAGGTAAACTTATGCATTGATATGTACCCTATGATGAAACAGATGTCTACAATTACTTATCGGATGGCCCCATGGATCTTTTTCAGTTGAGGTTACAGTTAGAGGATTTTTAGAGGAAGGGTTTCAGGAGGCCCAGTGTTTCACCCTAGGTAGCACCAATTTTGTTTTCCAAGAAGGCAGATGGAAACACAAAGCTATGAGTGGACTTTTGACTCCTGAATTAGGTGACAGTGGAAAATAAATATCTAATACTAATAATTGATGACCTCTTCAATAAAATGAATGGAACTAGGTGGTTCTCCAAGATAGAACTCAGGTCCAGAAATCATTAGCTTCATATACGAGGAGAGGATGTATTGAAGGAAACCTTTATATGTTTGTATGGACACTACAAATACTCGGGGATAACATTTGGCATGATCAACTCCCCAACAGTGTTCAAGGGACTCGTGAACAAGATATTCTAGCCTTATCTAGACTGGTTCGTCATGGTCTTCATTAATGAAATCTTGGTGTACATGGAATCTGAGATAGAGCACGTGATACCCTTGATGATGGTCCTGAATACACATTGAGAGAACTATCTTTATTGTAATCTCTCAAAGCTTCAATTCAAGATGAAGGAGGTCCACCTTCTACGATACATCATTTTAGAGGTTGGAGTTTCAATTGACCTGGAAAAGATTGAAGTAGTGTTCGCTCAGGAGGTACCCAGGAGTGTGACCGAGCTAAGGAGTTTTCTGGGTTTTTCATGGCACTATTAGAGGTTTGTTCTAGAATATTTTAGGGTAGAATCACCATTTACTTCTTTGAAATTGAATGTATAACCCTTTGTATAGATAGAGAAGTTCTGTTAGAGTTTTCAAGAGCTTAGGAAATGGTTAATGAGTGCTCACATATTATGACTACCAGAGTAGGGTGTTGTCTATACAGTGTTCTACAATGCATTAGGAACTGGAATGGGTTATGTATTGATGTAGGGGAAAGATGTGATTACCTATGGTTCACAATATTTGAGACAACATGATCAGAAATATGAAACCCATGACGTTCATCTAGCAGTAGTGGTCTTCAAATTGAATATGTGGTGACATTACTTGATGTGGGAGCGGTTGTTTATCTAATATGACCACAAGAGTCTCAAATATATCTTTTCTCAGAGGGATATAAACTTGAGATATTGTATGTGGCTAGAGTTTCTCTAGGTCTGTGACTTTGAAATTTTCTATGCACCTGGGAAGATGAATGTGGTGGCTGACACACTCAGCAGGAGATCCAACTTGCAGTTGCTAAGTTAGGTGTTAGATTAGTTGGCCACACTATCGGTATCATTTGTGGATGGTAATAAAGTAACATGTCTTCAATCTATGGTTATAACCCCTCCACTTTTATAGTGAGATACAAAGTCATAGCTTTGGGACATCAACTGTAAGGCCTGACATGCTTAGTTATCCATATGGTAGGCTCCTGATGGATATTCGATAGCTGGGGAGAATCTTATTCTCTTTAAAGGGCAGAAAATTATGCCAGTGGTGTTTCAAGAAGAGATTCGGAGGGAGTTTCACACTTCCCCTTTGGTGGTACAACCGGGTGGGGAAAGATGTACCAAGATATCCAAAATCAGTTCTGGTGGATGCGGATGAAGAAGTTGGTGGAGAGTTAGTTTCTCCGTGTCTTGGTTTTCAACAATTGAAGGAAAAGAATTAGGTTCCAGAATTCTTGAATCATCCACTCAAGGTTCCAGAGTGGAAGTGGGATGTGATGTCGATGGAATTAATGATAGTTTTACCACACATGTCCGGGGGACACGATACCATCTGAGTGATCATTGACCGACTCTACGAGTCAGTACACTTCTTAACAGTCTGGGAGTAGAGTTCAGTAGCGATCTTGAGACACCTCTCCAAGAAGAAGATAATTCATCATCATAGAGTACCTTCGACGATCATTTGAAATAGTGATGCTCATTTCATATCCCAGCTATGGAGGGGACATCCAGAGCCGTTTAGGACTCAATAACACTGGAGCATGGTTCTATCCATAGACGGATAGCCAAATAAAGACAATCATCCTTGTTTTAGAGGAAATGCTACATGATTGCATCTTAGCATTTGGCCACAGCTAGGAGGATCACCAACCTATGGTGATGTTTTCATACCACAATAGTTATCACTCCACTATTGGTATGGCACCATATGATGCCCAATAAGGGTGACCTTCTAGGTCACCAGTATGATGGAAGGACCTCAGGTAGTCAGAACTCTTGGTTCCAAAGTTGGTAAGGATTACCACAGAGATTGTGGAGATCATTTAGGAGAAGATGATGACAGTACAAAGAAGACATAAATCATATGATGAAAGGATATGGAGGCCATTGGAGTTTGATGAGGGATAGAAATTGTTCCGTTGTGTATCACCTCAATGGGGTATACAAGGATTTCATTGGGGTGAAAATTTATCTCTAAGATACATCTGCCCTTTTCAGATTCTGAGTAGAGTTAGTGTGGTGGAGGACCACCTAGATCTACCCCCACAGATGCATCAAGTGTAAGATGTATTTCATATTTCACGTATGAGGAGGTGCGTGCATGATCCATCGCACGTTGTCAACTACGGTGAGATGGAAATTGAATATTGGGTGAAGTTTCTAGATTACTAGGTGGAGATGGAGGATCAGCAGGTGAAAATCCTTCATGGGTGGTTGATTCCTCTAGTGCGCATTATATGGTTGCATAGGAACCACTATGATAGAAAATGGGAGTAGTATTCTCAGATTTGTGGTCAGTACCCTCCTCTTTTTGTTTATTATCACTATTTTTTGTCTTTTAGGAATGTTAATCACTATGGTTGGAGAATGAAATGACTTGGATTTTTATCTGTTTTATTTTTATAAATTAATTGGGAAAACTATGAAACTAGGCATTGAGACCGTTTTTTATTTCCAAGTCACTCTGTTCCCAGAACTATTTAACTAAAACATTTAAGTTTATAATAGCTTGTAGAAATGGTTTTCCTAAAAAAATGAAATTTAATCTAAATGGGTTCCAATATTAGAAATATGAGGGCACCATTGCATTCAGGATGGTGGGTTTACCCTAGCCGTGACTAAACTTTAGTTGGCGCAGGTCTTTAGTGAAAAAATCTAAAGAGAACGTATATGTAAATAAAACTATTAAATAAACTTATTTTTATTTTAAAATCCTAATAACTCTTGAATGGTGATTCATATTGATAATATGTGACCACTATTGAGTTTTTAATTTGGCATTTTACATAGACGTGGCTTATCATCGACCGACACAGGTCGACTGTGAAATATATTTTTTTGGACATTTTAAAAGGAGAATTAAATAAACTTGAGAAGTTTATTTTATTTCATTTTGATGTTTCATAGAAACGTTATGAGGTTTTTATTCCATGATGGGGCAGCCAATTTTATTTCTGAAATGAAACTTGGTGGAAATGTTTCAACACAATGATGTGGTATTGTTGAAATGCATTTTATTTATTTAAGAGTTTGATGAGGATATGGGATTTAATTCAAAATCTGGGGGAAATTCAATAGAAATTCTCGATAATAAAATCATTGGAAAAACCACTCATTTTTGAATGAATAACAACACAAGATGATGGATCGAGATTGCTTATGGATGGATATCCGATGATAAAAAACTTTATTCAGAATTCGATCCAATCCCAGATAGGGTGTGAGTTTTTTTATGTTCCACCCCTATTTTTGATTCCCATAATAAATTTGGATTAGCCAAAAAAATAGGTTAATCCACTAATCATGTGTTATGCAGGTTGGGATGCATATGTTTTGGGTTTTATTTGGAGGTTTAACCATTTTTAAAATTGATTTATTTTCACCATCCATTCTTCAATTATAATGTGGGAAGACCGAGACTGACATGAAGAAGGCAATGATCCACCCAATTCGGGTGTTCATTTCTATTCCCGCTTTTCCCAGATTCTTCATCCTTTACATTTGTGATTCGAGGTGAATAGCCAATAGTTTTGATGGAACAAGGTGGTGACAGCAAGAGGTGGAGACTCCCATTGTTTAGGTGGGGCACGACGAGGCAATTTTCCAACAGTGTCACAGGAGGTGGAGGCAGCACCGGCTCGGGGACGTGGACCCACCCGAAGGACCAATTAGGTAGGCCCCCAGTAGGGAAGTAGATGGTTGTGGCATCCCGTGGTCCATCTGGTACCGTAGTGGCATGACATCTTGTGGTGGGTATGTCGTGGGAGGAGGTAGACAAGGCTATTGGTAGGGCGATCGATGGCGTTGTGATGTATGCAGTCCGGTAAACCTCGTCAGAGGGAGAACTCATGGCTATGTCAGGGGTGTGCACTGTCCAAACAGACAAGTCACATTGACAGGGGAGCCACCTTCCCACGGTTATGCAACTGTGTGATCTAGGGGTGGATACAGTTAGGCAGGCCGCATTTGGTGGATCTTAGCAGGCTCGCCCGACGCGAGCCGAGATGGAGGAACTGGGATGCCCCGTGCGGCTTGGTGGGCTGGACTTCATAGCCCAATTGGTCGTGGTTGAATAGGAACAATAGGCCCATTTGAACTGGCCCAGACCAGGTTGGGTCAGGTCAGCCTGACCGAGTCATACCCAGACCCAACTAGGCCCTTTTTACCAGAAAGGTTGTAACATTCAAAAGAAAGGTCAATTTGGTGATTTTCTTATTGTGTTAGGACAATTATGATGAAATGGTTCATTTGAGATGTCTTAGATGGGTTTTAGTATGTTCCTGTGTAGGTGTGGATTTTCCCTTCGTTCTTTCCTTGAGGATTCAAAGCGGAATTGTTTCCACATCATAAGACATCAATCTCCTCTAGATGCCAAGTCCTGGATAGTGTTGCGGCATCACTCATTGGGACCGACTCGATCCTCTATCACCCATGATAGAGTTTTATAGGAATTTACATAAACACTAAGTGTAGATAGTTAATACTTTGTCCAGTAGGTCATAAGGATAGGTTTCTCACTTATCTCGGTGGAGAATCCCCTACGGTATGAGCTGCATTGGTGGGGTTGTTGGTATTATTTGACAATAATCTCCTACATTAATGATTAATACATATTGGGTTATCAGTATTATCTAGGAATAATTCCCTTTTCTATATATCATAACCTTGATCAGAATATTTAAATTTGGGTGGGGGTTATTAGTGAGACCTTTTTGTAGGAGTCATGAATGACATCAAGGCTCGAGGATCAAGTTCACCCAAAATGAGTGTGCCTCGAGATGAATCATGTGGCTTTTGATTGGTTGTAACATACCTTATTTATCTTGTGGATGGTAATGAGAATATCTAGATATTCTTGGTATATGTTACATAGGCATATACATTTGTAGAGTTGACCATGCAATGCTTTTTGGTTTTTTCTTTTGTGTCTTTTCCTTGTTTGTTTTTCCTTTGTGGTTTCGAGGTGTCATACTACTTACTGATTTACTCACCACTACACGAGCTTTTCCTGCATGTGTCATGTCTTGGGTATACGATCAGTTCATTGATGGATTCTAGGGTGGAATAGGACCAGGGGTGCCCAGTGAGATTAGATAGAGGAGGAGTACTCTTATGGATTTACAGAGCTATCCTTAAACTACCTTTTAGGATGGGTTTTCTGCGAACGAGTTTCTGTAGGACCTCGGGACACCCTGAGAGGGGAGGGGTGAATCAGGGTGTCAACATTTTCTTTTAAATTAAAAGATCTTGTTCCCACATTGGTAGGAACTAGTTGAACCTGTATGATGGATATGATCAGCAATCAACCATTCGCATGTAAAAGAGGTGACACAACAAATTTTACATGGTTCACCACTAAGGGCTACGTCCAAGGAGCATAGGCTGACAAGTTTCCTATCGTACCTAATTCCACTAATCTTCACTGGATGTGGATTAAAATGGTTTTGGAACAATCACTCTGTCCTAGGCTCACTGCCTTTGCAATTGTTCAGGGATAGCTCACTATGTCCCTTAGGTCACTCCCGCTGACTCCCCAGGGCTCACTGCCCCTGGTGAAGTCACACTCAGTTTATAGACGTGAAGGTCTCTTCAATAGATTTGCATTGAAGTCTTTTTCTCCTATTAGCACGAGACTATGCTTGCATCAAAGACCGGAATTGATGCACTAGAACGCACAGAACCACAGAACCGGATAACCAGAATGTGCAGACAAACTTCACTGACAATTGTGCGCAACACCAACCCTTTCCGCGAAAAACCTTCCTATTGCGCGCAAACATTACTTTTCGCGTGGAAAAAATATTTCATGAAAAACACCCATTTTTCACGCAACTGAATCCCTTATGCGCAACCCCAATATTTACACACAATAGTTCCTTTTTCGCGCATCCCAAAATTTTCCGCGCAATCCAGAATATTTTGCACAAGCCCCTTTAAGTGATCCTTTTCGCGTATCAGACCTCAAATCTTCTCTCAATCGTCAACTGTATGGAATGAAGAGGGACACCTCATATTTATAGGCATCTGATACCCCCACACACAAAATCCCCTTCAGCGCGAAAACCTCTCATCTGGCGCAGAATGTTTCGTGCAGGTATCGTTTTCGGCACACCTCTCCAGATATTTCGCGCAGCCCATGCCTTTGCCATTTTTCGACGTTTTGATTCCAAAACACTATTTGTGAAAAAAACCGCGCTCCGCTATTTCGCGCACCACACTATTTTTCATGCCCAACTCATGTATTTCATGCACAACCCTTATTTTCTGCGCACCACTTCATCTTTTTGTGCACCTTCCTTTTGCTGATAATCCATGTCTTAATTTTCCGATTTTGAGGCCCAAAAATTTGGTAAACACTAGGAAACAGTGCCACCTTCAATACTGTTTTCTGCTTGAACTTTATGTCACTTTGCTGGAACACATTCTGATCTTCCTCTTAGGATTGACAACAAACACAATCCAAACTCCAATTCCTGCATAGAGCAGCCATGGTTCCAAATGTTTCAGGAGCTTGTGCTTTCACTTTTTCTCAGTCTTTATTTTGTTGGGATTGTATTCCAACCTAGTTCACTTTCTTGTACTTTACATTCTTGTTGCACTCTGCCTATAGTTTATATATAGTAGTTTTCATTCATGGTTTACTTAGTGCTTTTATATTTCAATATTTTTGGGATTGGAGATGTGTGCGTGCATACAGGTACTTAGGAAAATTCCTCCCATTTGTAGGATATGCCTACTTGGTGCTATTCACCATCCCCTGGACTATCAGAGGTAGCCCTAGGGTAGTCACATCACATGCCCCACTAGGATGGGTGATGATAATAAATAACAACTCATATGATAAAATTAAATCATGTGATCCTAATAACTTTATAATGTTTTATATATCAAGTGGATGATGTATTTACTAAGTCCCAAGGGGTAACTCTTTGGGACATATTTCAATAATGTTTCAAAACCACCTCCATCTAATGCCTCTCATTCCCATCTTCTGTTTTTCCAAGCCTCGGCGTGAACTTCATCTCTTTCACCCACTCAATATATAAAAATATACATTCTTGGGAGATGGGTTTTGTGACATACAAGATACATATTTAAAATTTCTCACATAGACACATGAAACTTTGTACAATAAATTTGGTTGAGATGTGATTAAATTATCTTAATTTATTAATTAATTATTATAAACATTTTATATTGAATTTATTAATCAAATAAACAACATAAAACAACACATACATTATCATGTTTAATAAAATGATCAACTAATATGCATTAAAATCACATATTAAAACTATATTTTATAAGAACCCTACTCAAGTGAATTAATAATTAATTTAAATAAATTAAAAATGTTTCTAATTCATAATTTATGAGTCCAAAAACTATAATAGTGGATTTAATAAATTAATAACATTATTTAATAGTTTTAGTAATTTGTTTTTGATTTCTTTTACTCTTTATGAGCTTCTAGAAAAACATTATACCAATCTCCAACCCTTTTTACTTCCATCTCGGGTGGCAATAACACATCCCAAATGCAATGTTGTTGATGGGGTAGTTCGGACCTTCCCAGAGGGTAGATTATGTGAGCTAAAAAATTAGTGGTCCATTCTAGTCTAGTCGATGTATAATGTGGGATTTTAAAATAATGTTTTTTTTCTTACTTGCTTGGGACCCATGAATTCATGGATTGGACTATGTACTAAAAAAATTATATCCAATGATAATTTTTTGTAATTATTGCAACTTATAATTAATAACTAAAACAAAATTCAACCCAAAATTTAAACCATATATATAAAGTTAAAATTAAATTCAAAAATATTAAGAAAAGAGTATATATATTTACAAATTGACTATGAACCATGTAGTGATGTGATTGAGGAGACGAAATATAGAACGTAGTTGAGATTATTTAATTAGATTTTCAGGGAGTCTCTCTAATTAATTTTAAAAAATTATATGTTTATTTGGTGTTTTATTTCATTAAAGAAAAGATCTAATTCTAATTTTATTATAATGTTAATTTTCAATATTTTCCATGCACATAGTTTCTTTATCTTTATTCAGTTCTAGGTTATTTATGATTATTTTTATAATCATAGAATGACCATTTGGGATCATAGAAGGATTATCAATGTGGGTTTCATATTTCTTACACTTGATCATTTTTAGTCCACACATATACAATAATCAATATATATAGCCCTAACACAAAAAAATCTAAGGTCTAAAATATCATACAATGGGCCTATGGGTTTTGTGATGGGTCTACCCAGATGGGGCATGTGGGTCAGGGGAAGCATCACCCAAAAAGGGATCTACATGGAAGAAATGTCACTAACATGAGTGGATGGCCACAAGTTAAGGGAAAAAAATATAAATCCATTTTTTATTATCATCATCATTATCCCAACTCACCACTAGTTAATAGGGGTGAGTCTTTCTTGGCATGCAGAAATTATTCACCTGCCCCATATTAATGATTTTTTGTCTATATTCACATTAACACGGCTAGCTACCACCTAGAAAGAATATACTACAATGAGAAGCACTTAGGTTTCCACCTCCACTCACAATGGGAATATATATATATATATATTCGTATTATTTATTTATTTTTAGAAATTAAAAAATTATTGATTTTTTTATTGTTATAACTCATCCATGTAACCTCTTATTGAAGTTTCATCAGTGAAATTAGGATAATATTAATTTCATCTGTATCAATTATATAAATTTTAATTTAAACTAATACTTAAATAATTTCATAACTAATATGATATCACTTGTTTGTGTCAAGAATTCCACAAAAAACATTAATGTAGGGGAATTTTAAAAATCATAAGATCAATTTAAAAACATCAATATGTCACTAGAGTACCCAACTATCTATAAAATGGTATTTTTTTAATTCAAATATTAATAAAAACATAGTCTAAATGATACTTCATTTTATTTAATCAAGTTATCTATTTTTTCACACCATAGATAATCATTTCATTAAGGACCTAGAGTAGGAATGTTCTTGATCATTGAAACATGCTTTAAAATCATTTTTGTATACCAATTTATAAACTCCAAGTTAAATCATTGAGAATAAAAGTGTCATAAAACATACTTTTGATCATTGAAGAAATAATTACTTTATTTGTGAAGGAGATCATCGATTGAGGTTCCCCAAACACACCTTTCTCATTCTAGAAAATAGGATAGATAACAGACAAGCTCCAAAATTTGAGGGATAAATAGTAAAAACGAATTTGGTATTATTTATACTTAAATATAGAGGATGAAACATGTGAAAATCACACTTTATTCCATTAATATGTTTAATATACTAAATAAATTTTATATTACAGTAATCACTTTGTAAATTTTTAACAATATTCAAAAGTATTTTTCTCTTACTTATAGCATTATGATTGTGTTACATGATAAAATATGATCCATTAACGCAACCTATTTCTCCTGTAAAATATTAAATGAACCTTACGTTGAAGAGATTGTTGATTCAATCGAAAACCTTCATATCCTTTGTTTTGAAAATAAAAATCAATAATATTTAATTGAATTAATGGATTCTTGTTTATTTGTGTTTTCTATGTGTAGTTCACATATTCTTATTCTAGAAATTTACAAAAAAAGTTCTTTTATATTTATTATCAATATTATTTTCAATATAGAGTATTATTAAAGTTTAATAGTATTGAAGTGTAATGAATGAAGAGAAAGATCATTGTAGTAAGTTTCTGAAAACTTGGAGGTGATATAGATCACACTCTAACTATAAGAAAATCACTATTACTAGATGATAATGTTGAGAAAAATTAGAAAATTCATGGGATATTTGTAAGACTCATCCAAAAAATATTATTTTAAAACATACATTTAATTTTATCAATTGTGACATTGAATTTCACTCCATAAAGCAAACCTATATTAGAATCATATGCACTGTGACTATAAGCATCACACTATGATTGTAAGTTTGAAATATATTTCCAGTTTCATATAATATTTGTGGAAAAACATATGATTTTTATCTTTTTGGAATTTGAAGAATTTTGGATTGTGAAATAACATAATTGTACATTCCGTGAAAAGAGTTTAACTAGATACCATTAAATTTTTGGACTACAGTACCACATCATGAATTCAGTGACACACCATGAAGAAATATAGGTGATTTTAAATGAATCTTTAAACGATTTATCCACTCCATAACACAGTAGGTTTCAGCATGAAACAATAGTTCACTCTATAAAAGAACCTAGTATGATTTATGTGGTTTTGTATTTAATGTACTCACTTTTTGGAAGCTACTCTATGCTACTCTAAGTTAAGGTTACATGCCATGAAAGCTGGTTGTGTAAATACTATATAGATATGAATGTTTAATCTTGAATTTATAATTATTATAAAAACATATTTATGTTAATGACCTATGTATCAACTTAGAGGAGTACCAGAAATACTTATATATTAGGTTGTAAATCATAACGTCTCTCCTTGATTTGGGTTTTTCTATAGTATTCAATTTACAATGATTATGTAGAAGTTAGGTGATGGCTTCGTTGTTATTTAAACATTGGTAGTTACCTATTATAAATTAAATGATTGATATATTGTGGAAATAAATATAAATATTTTATTTTATGTAGAAGTTAATTTTATGTTTCAAATTTAAATTTGAAATTTAAATTCTTCTAGTGATAGAAAATATAGGTTTCATAAAAAATCAAATAGGTAATATACCTAGAAAAAAAAACTAAATATCTAGAGTAATGGTGAATCAAAATTCAAACATTATTGAATATTTTTATTTTTTAATTGAGGTGTGTAAGGATTAATTCCATTAAATAACATTACAAAAAAATAAATTTTGATACAAATATCATTGAATATCTAAAATTTTAAGATTACAGATTCATGGAGAACACCCATATTATTTGGTGTTGATTATTTATTTGAAATATTTTAATACCAAAATGTTTATTTATTTAATCATTATCCTTTATGAAAGTAGTTTTTGTAATGGAGGAATAGGTCATTGACCTTTTTTAAGTAGTTAGATCTTCTAAAAGATTTAATTACATACTAGAGAAATGGTAATTTATTGTACTATTAACACAATGTTGATATGTGATCCTTGGATTTATCCTCTTATAATTAAATAAAGTAAAAAATTATGTGTTTATTCTCTTTAAAAAAATCATTTTATTGTTATTTATATACAGATTAATGGTATATTTTTTAATTCAATGAAATTATCATATAAATCAACGCAGAATAAGTATTTGTCAGGTCACCCAAATATATCCCCACATCCCCTCTTAGGGTGTTTGATCTGAACAAGTTACAACGAGTGGTATCATATCCATTCGTTATCTCTTGAATCTATTTAGTTAAATATGTTGTCAAAAATAATATTTTAAATGAATAGGGGTAACTTTATTTGATGGATGAAGTTATCATATATTTTAGAGCAGGATGAGATCTCATATATGGTCTCCTGGGTATGATTTTTATTCTATAATAGTATATATGATATAATTAGGTGATCTCATAGGAATTCCAAGGATTGAAGCAAACAAAAGGTTGTCGAATGATGCTACTAAGGAGTAAAATGGTATATTATGAGTTATTTCCAATAAGTTTATTTAAAGTTTATATACTATTTAATGGAAAAAGATATTTGGGATAATCTTGATATAATTTTTGGATATTACCCAAAATTAAGGGAGGTGAAGTGATATGTTTTACAACACAAATTTGATGATCAATATATTTGTGCCAGAAAAAATATAGATGGTTTCTTTAATCAGCATACTGAATATTTTGATTTTATTCATGAACATAGACGTTAAATAAATGATCCTGACAGAGTAAGGATGGTTACCTATAGATTTCCTCCAACGTATAATCCAAAATAATTATCTTCTAAGAAGCTGAATCATGGTGAGTGACCACTTGATGAATTTTACAGAATGGTTGTTGTATATTAAGTGAAATTAAAATTTGAGAGGTATTTAAAATATTTATATTAAGTTACTTCATTAATGTCTTTTTAGAAGCATGAATTTCAAGAGAATGAAAATGAAGATGATGTATGTGGTCACTTCTTATCACCTATAGAATAGAATTTTAAAAGTCAATGGTATATTTTGGGGAAAGATGCAAATGGATTATTTCCTTTTGGGGAAGTTTGGACACATTGCTTCATTTTTTCTAAATATATATTATGAATTATGAATTATCACCATGAAATAAATGGATGTTTCCCCCCTAGAAGGAATTTTAACTCTAGAAATTAAAGAGGTAAGAGGTTTTAGAGGGAAGTTATTTTTATAATGGAAGAATGGGGTGCTGAATAAGATATATTGGAAGGTACTAAACCTGATTTTATCTCATTTTAGAAGATTTTATTATGTAATTGTTGGAAAAAAACTAAGGTTAGGGAAGCTAATGATCCACAAGAGGGAGTCTCTGATCTTTAGTTTTAATTGGAAGGATCACATTAGGATATTTATTTTAAAATAAAGAAAAAATAAAAATTTGAGGTTCTTTTAAATATTATTCGAGTTATGTTGATGAAGTAGGAGTATAATTAGATCATATTTAAAAAATAAGGGAGGAATGTGGGGAGAATCATGTGAAAATTGAAGCTTCTATGTATTATATGTAAAAATTTGAAGAAAAATAAATGAAAATTGATGGTATTAACTTATCTGTCTAACAAGGAAAAGTGAGAAACCTCATAAGTTCAACCCAGATAATTGGCCTCATAAGAGATCACAAAATTATTGAAACGAAATTTAGTCCTATTAGATGATTCCTCCTTAAATATTTTCTAGGAGATAGAGTGCACATGTGTATCTATATTTTCAATAAGTATGTATTCAAAGTAATCAACCAACTTGTCATGACCCATCCCCTGGGGCCTGTGCTGTGACTACACTAAGCCCACCTTCCATAAGCCAGGGGCTGGAGACTAGCACGAAAGGCATAATTTTCCCAAAAAACATGGAAGGCATTGCCTTTATAACCTGTAAACACACACACAATCAAGCACATAGCTGGATGAAACACCAAGTAAGCTATATAACAAAATATTGATGAAAGTAAAAAAGGGGCCAGAATACAAGCCCAATTGGAAAGTACAAGTAAAACAGTGATACCATAAAACTGAAAGAAAAGAAAATACAACTACTAGATTTTCATCTGGGGTTCCTACCTGAAGTGTAGGTACAGATCCCCTCCTCGACACTCCATGTCCATCTGTATCCTCCGCGTATGGACATGCCGTACGGTCCACCTACGGGTACCATCCGGTCCTAGTACTCTCAGCCTTAGTTTGCGCTATCTGTCGTCTGCATCCAACACAACAAGGTAAAGGCATATCCCTTGTAGTGGTGAGTATAACGATACCTAGTAGGGACCCTGAGAATCTCAAGGTCTCAAAAAATCCACCAAGGATAAACCACAAAAAAAAAAAGAAATCAACATATAAACCTACTTAGATATATGCCCATACATATACCTAAGTCATCAAGTGATCCATCTCAGTCATGAGTAAAACATAGAAAAACTAACTCAGCTCAAGCATGATTTTATTTCTTGGGTGCTATCAAGTAACATCCCCAGTCACATTATCAAAACCACAACTATTGGAGAACTCCTCCTCTATCAGGTACAGTGGGCCTTCTGTG